>CM044432.1:49901663-49914102 GCA_024363595.1 Xenopus borealis | reverse complement strand
CAGAATGAAAAAAACAAAACTACTTTGGCTAGCACTTTCTCAAACGTTTCGGCTAGCACTCCATCTTTGGTGTTCAACCTAGGTGCTCGGTAAGGAAATCCATACCAGCAACTTTGGGATTTTTTGTGATCAAATAGTAATTGTATTCATATGTAAAACCGAAGTGACATATCTATAGTGATACATGTCTGATATAACGCCCCTTTTTCAGTGCACACAGGAAATGACCTCAGAATATGTCAAATTTAAAAGTGAACAGTGCAATAAATATCTTCTAAAAGAATACCACTATATGCATAGTATCACACAACATTATGTAAACCCCTTAAGAAAAGTATTTAGTGTTGATATTATCAACAAATACTAATTTAAAATGAGCACTAGACACTTATCGAGCACTTTTCTAGAACACTAAATACTTTTCTTAAGGGGTTTACATAATGTTGTGTGATACTATGCATATAGTGGTATGCTTTTAAAAGATATTTATTGCACTGTTCACTTTAAATTTGACATATTATTACAGTTAACCATTAAGCATTCATTCTGAAGGTATTGGCTTTCTTAGGATAAGCATACTCATTAGATGACTAGACAACCTAGTCCTATTTAGAGAAACAATAAAATGATCCTTTAGAATCCACCAATAAGTTGTGGAGCCATGGTGCTAGCCCTTCATTCAAAAGAAAACAAAAAGGAACAGGAGGTAGTAAGGCTCAGGCCTCAAACTAATTACTGACTGACCCTCTAACTGCCACCTCCTTCACCCATCCATAAAAATAAAGGAGGGTGTAGGGGCCACAATCACCACTGCCACTGGATTCCTTTTGGGCAGGCCAGGAGGACACCCCAGATTGGGGGACAAGCACTTGCTACCAAATGTTCTGGCAGCAATACAGAAAGGCAACTGAAACACAGGCAGACCAGGAGTAGCGAACAATGCACACCAGTGCTTTATCTGAAGCACAGAAGACTCCAAGACATGAGGGAAAGTGCTGGGGAACAAAAGGTCCCACGGACACAAACCCCTGCCCTTAGGACGCCTTATGGGTAGGTCTAATGCTTTCACAAGGTTAAAAGAAAAATGTTTCCTTCCACTGAGAGCAGAAGCAAAAGGACAAAAAAGACGCTGTTAGGTGGGAGTGGCTGTTCTTTAAAGACTTGGGGAGGGCCATTCTGATGGGAGCAGGGGATAAACTAACCCAGCAAGTACTGACATGGATTACTGAGAAAGTTATCAGAAAGGACAAGCAGAGTTGTCATCTGCAATACAGAAAGAGGGCATGACATCAGTCAAAGGAATTCAGAGAACTAGATAATACACACCCAGGAACTACTCAAAATTTTGACCTACAATCAGGCTAAGGAATGGAGAGTTTATTAAAATTAGAATATTAAAGTGTCAGGAACTACCTGGGATCAAACTAAGGTTGCCACCTTTTCTTGAAAAAAATACCGGCCTTCCTTTATATTTTTAATTTTTACCTATTAACAACATTGCAATCAACCACTAAAAATACCGGCCAGGCTGGTAAAATACAGGCCAGATGGCAACCCTGCATCAAACTCTGTACTTTATACTCATAAGTTCCTGCATTATCTTACTGAGCTACTGGACACCGTTAGAATTTGATTCTATGCAAATGATGATAGACACTCTGGTTTCCTTATGTGTTTGCTCACCTCCTCATCGAACTCAGAAATGTGTAGTTTGCCAATTAGAGGGCTTGCCTGTTGCAAACAATGCACAAGTGCTTGATCATTAAGCCTCACAGCCAGATCTAGCTCCTGTTTCTACAGATATGTGATTACCTTGACTGGTTCCCTGTTCCTGACTTTGTTCATGATTCCTGCTTAAGTTTCTGATTCCTTTGTTCCTTAGTCCCTGCCTGCTCCCCTGGTCCTTCTCCGTGCCTGTGTTCTCCTCTACAGTTCCCGTTACCTGCTCTCTGTTGGATCTCCCGGTAAGTAACCTCGGCTTGCTTACTGGACTGCCCTCTGCCATCAGCCTGCGTCGGCCTGCCATACAGACTTGTTATTGTCTTCAGTCTGCCCTTGATCTTGGCCTGTTACTTTTGACTTGTCTTTATTGTTTTCAACAAAAGTCCAAACTCACAGGGTCAGCGCTAATAAAAGCTCGGAAAAGATATGCAGCCAAAGGAAAAAATGGGAAAAAAAGGAGGGAAATATAGTGTAGTATTTTCGGTTAATTGTTGTAGCTCCACACTCTAGGTTCCCAGCGTTGCTTGTAACCCACACTGGCTCCCTCCTGGGCTCCCAGGAGGGAGCCAGCGTGGGTTACAAGCAACGCTGGTCGGAGCTATTAACACCACAGAACATACACGGCACCCGGGACTTTGGTGGAGATAACATTTATATGCCTGATTTTAACCACTGAAATGTGAGTTTAACTGATTGTTTTTATATATTTTTAATATTAAAGATGTTTTACGCTATCTGCGAAATTACGCTTCTTACAGCCTTAATCGCTACTTCAAGTATCCACGACTACAACAATTTTGATATGCTAAAGTTTTATTGAAACGTTTGTAAGTACCCACCTGATCATTCACTCAGCGGTGTTTTATTTGTGAGCTAAACACACCAGTTTGGGAGTGGGAACCTAGAGTGTGGAACTACAACAATTAACCGAAAATACTACACTATATTTCCCTCCTTTTTTTCCCATTTTTTCCTTTGGCTGCATATCTTTTCCGAGCTTTTATTAGCGCTGACCCTGTGAGTTTGGACTTTTGTTGAAAAAAATTTTTTCTCGAGGAGAAACGAGAAGTGCTGGGCCGGATCTTTTCACTTGGAGGCAAGTTTTAGTTAAAATAAAAAAAAATTTAACTGCCAAAAGCAGCCTCCTTTTGTCTTCCAGTCCACATAGAGCCTACAAGCCATTATTTGGTACCTCCAAGAAATTTTTCATGCTTGTGTTGTTCCCCAACTCTTTTTACATTTGAGTGTGCCTTACGAGTAAAGTAGGATGGGCACCCCTGATGTAGAACATAACGTTTAAAAAGAGAGGCAGGGGATACATTTTTTTTCATCCTTGTATGGCCTTATAATTTTGTGGCCAAAGATTTTCTACTGATATTTAGGGGCACATTTACTAAGGGAAGAAGTGAATAAGATAATAAACTGCAAATATATGTCTGTTCTATTAGTTAAATGAGTACCACCTAGGCAAATTATTATTCATTTCTAAAAGAAAAGTCCCCAGTTCTGACCCTAGTCATGTCAGGTATGAAGGACAGACAAGGTGCTGTGGAAAGCATATACATTTTGCAAAGGATATTAAATCACTGTCTTTTGTGCTTTACATGTTTTGTGAATCCAAAGTAACAAATTTGTAGTTTCTTTAACAAAGCCTATGGTAGTTACCTCTTGTGAAAAAAATCAAGTAACTGTCATTTGATAATCACTTTAAGAAATTGTTAAACCCCCATTAACTTGCACTGCATAAGTATGAAATAAAGTTTTGTCATTTTCATGGATTGTTTTGTTATGGTGTTAGACCTCAGTGCTGCTTTTGAGTTCTAACAACCCTAGAACCTAGAAGGCACATTTTCATGAGCTGAGACATTGAACTGCTTTAATGAATGTGTCAGTTCTTTAAATTGTTTTCCTGATAGTCAGGAAAGAGATTATAACTAGCATAAAATAAGAAACTACTGAGTAGAGCTCTGCTGAGCACATCAAGCTAATTTTATTCCAATGCACTTGACATTGAAAATGCTAGAAAAATACACATGACTGTGAGGAGTCATGCGTTACCTCAGTGCAACCTACTACTCTTAACCATTATATAGCAATAAAGAACCACACAGAGACAAAGACTTCCATTTAAATGGGTGAGGGTCAGCCACAGCTTTTATTTTGCACGTTATTATTCTTCCTGTTAACCATAACAAAATTCTTGCCATTACATCACAAAACAACATTGTATCCAAATCCTAGCCACCGTGGCCGCGGTGGGCATGTAGGTAAAGCCAATACAGAATTTATAACAAATGGCAAGGACACAGTTTTTTACCTCGCTAGCTGTGACAAAACAAAACCACATATGAACAGACCATGGAAATATATATATATATATATTTATTTATTTATTTTTTTAATAATATACATACATTTTGAAGTAACATATTGAATACTGACAACCGGAACAGATGGGAGGGTGGGTGTGATGCTCCACCAGTGCTCCAGGAAATCCAACAGGAAGAGGAAGAGGGTAATGCACACCTATCCTTTATACCAACCCCCCCCTTCCTATTCCCACCAATCCCCATCAGGACTACCCTTCCCAGAAATACAAGCTATCATCGGGCCATACCTCCTCACAGTCCCAGACACCTTTACTAGGCACCCTTTGATGCCTTCCAGTACTCCTTTTGGTACTCCTTCCAGACTGTGAGGAGGCATGCGTGACCTCAGTGCAACCTACTACTCTTAACCATTATATAGCAATAAAGAACCACACGGAGAAAAATAATTCAATTTAAATCAGTGAGGGTCAGCCACAGCTTTTATTTTGCAGATGTTATTATTCTTCCCATTAACCATAACAAAAAACTTGCCATTACATCACCAAACAACATTTTATCCAAACGCCAGCCACCATGCCCATGGTAGGGAGGCTGTAAACCTACATGGAACTCCAACCCCCACCCAAACTGAAAGAGCCTCACCGATTCCATTTGAGGAATCCAAGAAAATACCGAAAATGATATAATTTAAATTGATGCCATCCCTTAACATGAGGCCCTGAGTGATATCTTTCAACTGTCTGTGCTGAACTACTATACCCCTTTTTTCCCGAACAAAGCAGGAGATCCTTGTATTAAGAAGGTGCCTGGCCCTCTCAATGGCACCAAGGTCCTTTGCTCCCCTCCAACATAGCCTAGGAACATTTCTGACCAAACCATAATTATCTCTGAGAAAAAGACATTAAACCTGCTCATGTCCAACTTTATAAGAGCCAACAGCTACGCAGACCCGGCCTAGGTGATTTCCGCCTGCATAAGGAGGTCCTGAAAGAAATTATTAAATCTGAATGTACATAAGTTGTAAAACACGCTGATTTCCAAAGACTATACTTTTTTATTTGTTCATCCTTGAGCCCGATTAGGCTCAACCCGGTTGCTGCACTGATGCAGAAAGAGTCCCAAATTGCACCTGATTTAGATCAAGCTTGTGCAAATACAGATGAAGCCACTTTGGATTGTACATTTGACACAGAAAAACTTAACTCTTTTATCCCATTTATCCCACTTAGCACAGAATATTGTGTCACAGCATCCCATCCAATTAAAGAGTTCACCATTGAAAACAATGGTGCTTTGGTATGCTAATGAAAAGGTTAAATGCATTAAATGAGTTAAGATAACTTTAGATAACACAGTTTCTTCAATTAGCCCTGAGTCACGACGCATTTAACTCACCAATCCCAGTGGCTGCATCTGTACATAAATATGGAATTGAAAATGGGTCAATGGGGAACCATCTAGGTGTGATAAAAAACAATCCCCGGGGACCTAATTGCTGAGTATCTGGAAACTAGTGTGAATGGACAGGACAGCCCGCCTATAGCTGTTACTGGGATCCAACACCCGTAGCCTAAAACGTGTGTCTTTGACCTCCTAATGCACAAGTGAATCTTATCTTTATGACATAGCACGTTGCTTGCTAACACCCCCCCCCCCTTTGTTTCTTAACTTGCTGGGTGGGACCAGCTTGCTGACTCACAATGCTGCAAAAAATGCTAGTACAAAAGCCAATCTGAATAGAGAGACCTCGTAGGTCGATTTACCAACTGTAGGAAACATTAACAAAATCCTTTGCAAAATCCTCTGGGATTGTTTTCTGATATAGCTCTGACTCCAGTCCTTCATGGCTTGGAGTATGGGGAATATTTTAGTAACATCTTCGACTCCCATAAGTTTTAACAAAAATGCAAAGATACCCACTCTACCTAAGCCTCTCCCCCAAGAAAATTGGGCATTCCTGTCCATGCAGCCTCTGGGACAAATTCTCTGAATCCTTGTCACTGTGAGCGAGAAAGAGCATCAGCAGTTGCACTAGAAACCCCTTGCACATGCTTAGGGAAAAACCACCACACCACACATCCCCCGCCACCTCAATAAGGAATAGGTCAAGTAGGGTTAGATTCCTGCAAAAGCCAGACTACACCCAATACTGTGTGGCCAGGTTCCTAAACACTGCTGGTTGCCTAGAATGGCCCCAAAACTCACTGAATCTGCTGCATCAGTAAACAGGCATCAGTCACTATTAGGAACTTCAAGGCTCAACCAGTAAGACTTCCATTATACACCTGTAAAAAATTGTTTCCACGCTAACAGATCTTCCTTCCACTGCCAAGTGATCCTGATAAAGTGATGGGGGGATTTTGCTCCTTTTGTAGCCAGGGACAATCTATGGGAACCTAGTGACTAGACATTTGACAGTTCAGCCTTACGTCTCAAGTAAGATACCTGTTCATGCTTTTAAGTTTACTTGGAAAGTTTTTTCACTTTTTTACCCGTGGCTATTAAGCTTACGTTCATCCATTTTCCAGTGAATCTTCTAGATAATGCATCATTGATCTTCTAGACTCATGCTGTGTTAAAGAAATATAAAATCACATTCCTAAAAAAAGAACACTATTTGCCCCCTTGCTAACAGAAAATCTGGCAACAAAATGCAGTATATTGCTTTTTGTATTTATCATTCATAAAATACACATACATTAGAATTGGAAGGGACTGCAACTCAATTCTGCCAAAAAAAGGATTGTTTATTTGAAAAAAAGGCATCCTGGCTTTGATCAATACTTATGAATCCTTTATGGCCTAGGCCAGGTCATCTAGTCAGCTTGTTCCTTAATCATATTTAGACCACTTTCTTGCCAGATAAATAGCATGTGTTTTGGGATGCTGTACCTCTTTTGCAGAACAATTTTGAGCCATACTATAAAGTTAATAGTTTTGAAAGGTATACATGTACAGTATGAAAAAGGTATGTGCCTGAATAAGTCTGCCTTCAGAATAAATAATAATGAATAGATTAACAATAAATTATTATTTGTGTTATTAGAATTGTATTAATTATTACAACTATAGTTACTATTGTTACATTGTGATTTATTTCACATAAAGTAACATTTTATTCTATGTTTCGGTCCCATAAAGATAAGTGCAATGTATGTGTAACAAAATTGCTGATACAGTACTTAGAAACCTCTCTTTTTTTGCCCTTAATTATTTTTTTTATACGTAGCATTTTTATTAAACAAATTAGGGTTTAGTCTCTTGTAGCGGAATATTTGATTCTTCTTTATTGCCACATAAAATAAAATTTGTTTTGCTTGCACTTTGAAAAATACCTGTGTAGTTAAATACACCTGGCAGTGAGCGTGGATAGCAGATGTTTAATGTACATCCATATCCTATATTGGTGACTTCCTGGCAGCACCTGTGTGCCATTAATTCCAAGACATCTGTCTCACATTAATTAATTGACTTCGATAGCATTGCCAACATTACTTGCTACATTGGGACACCTGAATCTTATTTATAATTCATGGGGCACAGATGATTATAGACCACAAGAATCTTAAGCAACCTGCTTGTCAATCCATTTATATATTGCATTCAGGGGAAATAAATAAACAGGTTCTCATCCATCATATGATACTTAGCAATTGAGAATTCAGTTCTGGTCAGTTGTACCTCTAGATAAATTCTAGTTTGAATTAAGATCTAAAATTAACAAAATAGCTTTGAATGAGTGTTATACCATATTTACAAGTTGATCTATGTATAGCATTTTGTTTAAAGTGACAATAGCAATATAACCTGTGTTTGGGTATATTTTTATACCTGTAAGATGTACAGTATATTACAATCTGGCATATGGAGTCTCAACACCTTTATTTGGGTGAAATGTCCCTGGTATGGTTATATAACTCACTCAAAATAACCATTTATCTTGTTCTGACTGTGACTGTAATGTCAAAAGCTGCATTAGCTGACGTTATTATAAACAATAGTTGCACACAGCATAAATTACATAACCGAGAAACCATCTGTATATGCGAAACTACACATATTTTATTCATAATTTCTTTGCCCAAAGGTTGGCATATGATGGAAAATTCTGGTCACAAAATTTTATTAATTCCTACTTTAAAGTCTGATAGTTGTTCTGCACAACTCTATGTAAACAAGCAATGTTTTACATCTAAATAGATTTTAAAAACCACGATCAAAAGTTATTTTCCTTGGTTTACTTATTTGTGCAGATTCGCAAATGAATTCACCTACATGCATTTCTCACTTAGAGGAAGATTTATTAAGGGTCGAAGTGGATTATTGAATTAAATTTGAATTTTAAAAATACGAATTTTAATGTAATTTTGGGCTACTTTGACTATTGAATATCCCAAAATTTGATTTGAATTGAAAAATTTTTAAAACTGTCCCTTCAAATTCAATACTTCGCCACCTTAAAGATGCCGAATTGCCATAGTAGCCTATGAACAATGCATTCGAACGATTTTTATTCCATCAAAAACGAATCTATTTGGTCCATTTTCGATTGAAAATGGCCTTTAAAAATATTCCATGGTCGAATTTTGAAGTTTTTTAACTTTAAAATATGACCATTAGTAAATCTACCCCTTATATAAATCCATTCCAGAGTGGTATTTGTTCGCAGTACATTATCATTCCCTTTAACACTGCAGATTACTGATTGGATCTTTCAAAATGGTGAATCAATGAATGATAGAAAATTGTCAAGGGGAAAGGAAAATGTGTTCTCTCTAACAAAAAAAACGTCTTTTGTCTATACTTATTTTACAGTGAAAAAAAATAATTGATTTATCCCTTTGTTTGCAGAACAGAGAGTGCCAAAAACTGATCATCATTGGATTATCGAATTCCCGTGATTCGCCGCCGGCGAATAAATTCTCGAAATGGCCATGAAAATTCGCTGGATTTACAAATTTAAAGGGACATTGTTCGAATTTCACAAATTTTTGGTGAAATCGTTTGAATTTCACAAATGTTTCGTGAAAACGTTCGAATTTTTCATAAACTTTCCGATTTCACAAATTTCACAAAGTTTTCACCATTTTTCGGTGAAGTGAAATGCCCGAGATTCGCCCATCACTAATGGCCACAATTTCATCTATGACTGCAGCATGAGAAAATTATGCTGTCATTTACATGTAGCATGGTCATTAAAGAGGCACTGATGATATAAGTGTAATTTTTCATCTAAGTGTAGATAACATTTTCCCTCCTCACTAAAACTGTGGCTTAAGCAAAAAGCCTCAGCAGTTAGGCCATACCTGAATATAGTTGCAATTGTCTGACATATAGGTAGGTGCTCTCTAGCTGAGCAAAATAGCCATAGAAGTATGTCGTATATTTCATATTTTACCCTCAACCAATCATGTGGGGAAGGGTGAAATGCTGAATTGGAAAAACCTTTCCTTTATGAACTTTTTAATGTTTATTCACACTGTATGCAATTCACTCCATCTCAAGTGAATGGGAAGTGATGAAATAAAGGTTTTGTACATTATCCCTTCATTACAAAGATTAAATAAAATATAGAACAGGTATGGGATCTGTAATACGGAAACCTGTTATCCAGAAAGTTCCGAATTACTATCTCCGATAGACTCCATTTTACCCAAATAATCCAATTTTTTTAAATGATTTATTTTTTTCTCTGTAATAACAAAACAGTACCTTGTACTTGATCTAAACTAAGATATCATTAATCCATTTTGGAAGCAAAACCGGCTTATTTGGATCATTCGATGTTTACATGATTTTCTAATAGACTTAGGGGCACATTTACTAAAGGTCAAAGTGAAAATTCAAATAAAATGTGAATTTTCGAAATTCGAATTTTGAATAAATTTTGGGCTCCTTCAACTACCGAATAGCCCAAAATTCAATTTGAATTGAAAAAATTAGAAAATTCTAATTTTTTAATTTCTTGCCCTTTAAAAATCTTTCGAATTCGACTAAAGCTGATGAATTACCATTTTAGCCTATGGGGGACCTCACAGAACCCGTCCTGAAAAATTCAGGAATTCCAAGAATTTGAAGGATTTTGTGGAGAATGGTATGAATCATTCGATCGAATCAAAAGATTCGAATGATTTTTTTATTCAATCGAATAAGGGCTTTTTCGATCAAATGGACCTATTTCTATTGAATAAATTTTTTTTTCTCTCCTTCTCATTGTACTTCAATAAGACCCAAATCGTGCTTCCTAGCCCCACTTAGTGAAAGCCATAAGAATAGCATCCAAGCAGGAAAAAGCAGGCGCTATGGTGCTAGTGAGAACTTTTAGCAGTTTAAACAAATCCTTCACCAGAGGTATCAGGTAGCTGCTATCTGGTCAGCTGACCATTGTTCTTTTTATAGGCTGCTGATGGGGAAGGGGGGGGGTGATATCAATACAATGTGGATTGTAGCAGTAAAGAGTGACTGAAGTTTATCAGAGCACAAATCACATGGTTTGGGGCACCTTGGAAATGGACATCATGTGTAGCCCCATGCCAGATTTCAAAATTCAACATGAAAAAAGTTTGCTCTTTTAAAAAAAGCATTTCAGTGCAGAATTCTGCTGAAGCTGCACTATGATGTGTTTTGAAAAAAAAGGTTACCCATAACAGTATCCCTCTGAGAATTTTTTTTAAACTGACACGTTTTACTGATTTTCTTTACACTTGAAATGGGTTGTCAGCTTGTTGTGATACCCTATCATCAATGGTAACATTGTAATGTAAAAATGAGAAATTAAAAAGAGAAGAAAAAGGAAAGATGAAAAATTTTAAATGAAAAGAAAAAAAAAAGAGAATATATGGTTAGCATATATTTAAAATAACAACAGTTATATGGTGGTATTTTTACTGCTTATATGTTGAACTTGGAGTATCAGAGCTACTGTCTTTCTCTTGAGTATGTCACGAATATAGGGCCAAATGAAGCTGAAAGTCATTTTCATGAGCTAACCAAGGGAGCCAGAATGTATCATAGGCTGCCATGTTGTTCTCGAATGTGAATGTAAGCTTTTCATTGGTAGCCATACCAAAATATCTTTGTCTTTAAGGATCCCAATGGTAGTCCTGTTTTTTTTCCAGTTTCCTGCTATGACTCTTGCTGCCATTAGTATATGTTGGCTCAGCCTGTGAGCCAAGTTGGTATATTTTGGGGGCTTATTCCCTAGTAACATTCTCAGGGGATCTTTCAGAAATTTAGTATGGAGGACTCTGGAAAGGAGGTTTATGACTGCATCCTAAAATTTAGATACGAGCTTGCCATTCCACCAAATGTGGATTATGATCCCAGGGTCTGAGCATCCTTGGAAGCATTGTGGATTGCATGTGGTTCTAAAGTTTGTTCAGTCTTGTAGGGACTAAATAAGCCCTATAAAGTAGTTTGATGGATAGTAGCACAAATGGTCACTTTATGTGCAGTAAGGTTACATTGGGCCAAATACTGGGTTGCAATCTTGGTATTAAGGTCCCTCTCCCATTTCAACATATATCCCAGTTTCAGGGATTGTTGGTGGGGCTGATTTAGCAATTATAAAGACAAGATATTGTCTTTAGTCTGCCTTATCTGTTGTTGAGCATAATGAGCCAATTGTGATACTTGAAATGTTTCTTGTATTGGGGGGTTGTGAAGATCCAAAAGCTTCTGGGATGTTAGCAGGGCCTGGCCAGGCCAGCCAGGTGCTCAACAGTCACGTGAGAAAAAAAGAGCCTGCACCAGAAAAGGATGCATGCTTGCATGTCACACCAAGCTAATATGGCAGCTGCTAGCCAAAACAAACAGAGAGCTTATAGATCTGTTTACTCAGCTTTGGTAAAGCATTCTGCAGAATAAATATAGAGTTACTATTGCAGCTAATCTATTGGCAATAAAATGCCTCTGTAGCTTTCCTTCTCCTTTAACCAACTCTATGAGCAGTTATAATTGACCTTGTGCCACCTCTATCATGTAGAGGTGAAAGAGCGAAAGCTTTATTAAAAAAAGAGGCCAAGTTGTTGTGAACTCTGGATACGGTTGCACCTAAAAGACTAAATGAGATGTATTCTCTTTCATTTATCCTGTGAACTGGTTCTGTTATGATTGATCCACATTTTTTGTTGATGCTTTTAAAAGGGGCTTGGATGATTTTTTGGACAGGCATAACATCAAAGGCTAATGTGTAACTAAACTCTATAGTTAGGATATGGCCATATATAATTTATGTGAAGGTATGGAAGTTTGTGTGCATGGATGCTGGGTTTTCATTTGGAGGGTTTGAACTTTATGGACCCAATTTAACTAATGTAGCCCCACTAAAAAAGATGCAGGGGAAAGTGGGGTTATAGCATTTAACCTTTTTTTTTTTTTCTTTTTTT
>CM044432.1:49871399-49881466 GCA_024363595.1 Xenopus borealis | reverse complement strand
TGCCACTGTTGAGACTTATCCTGTTGCAGAGCTGCCTGTAATCTCCAGTGTGATTGCCTCTGAGAGCACCCCAGTGTGTGAGCCACCCAAGGATACAAGCGTGGGGCCCAAAAGTGAAGACAGATCATTTATATTTACCTGCTACACGAAAGTGGCTGCTTTTGGGAAAAGTAGTGCTACCTGGGGAATAAGGACTCTGGGGAAGGGATGTTTAATTTGAACTGTGTGGTTATAAACCCCTTCCAGAGGATTGGGACTTTGATATTACAAAGGACTGTGTGGGAGCAACAGTTAAGTACCTTAAAGTGATTTAGGTAGTGTCCCACAGGCCCCCAGTGTAGGAGTAAATGGTGTATTAGTTTCTCCAAGTTTACTACAGTTATATAAAGTTTAAATGTGTCCATTGGCAAAGTGTGTGTGTTTTATTATTCCTAGTGGAATCCCCCCTGAGGTGTGTTCCTCAGTGTTCTCTAGGTGGAGGCACTGCGCTGTAATTCCCAGTTCCCAGTACTTTTCATATGCAAAAGGGACTCAGGGCCCCTGGATTGCAAGGGTAAGTTGCTATTTAAAGAGACAGTAACCACATTAGGGTTATACAGGTATGTTCTTTCTCCCCCCAAAGATAACACTTTTTTCACTTAGGATAGGACTGATGCATGGACACTGCCTTGATGGGGAGCATTTTTCATAGGGGGTACATTATTTATTATGATTGACAGTGTTAACTCAAAATCCATCAACAATTCTCTCCCTTAAGTTTACATTGTTCAAAACCACAGCCTCTTCCCTCTGTTAAATGGCATAACTATAGCATGAGATAGTTACATAGTTAAATTGGGTTGAAAAAAGACAAAGTTTAACCCCTCCAAATTAAAACCCAGCATATACACACACCCCTCCACTCTTTCACACAAACCGTATATGCCCATAGCTATGCTAACTGTAGAGTTTAGTATCAAAATAGCCTTTGATATTAAATCTGTCCAAAAAATCATCCAAGCCCCCTTTTAAAAGCATCAGCAGAATCAGCCATCACAACATCACCCAGCAGTGCATTCCACAACCTCACTGTCCTCACTGTGAAGAACCACCTATGCTGCTTCAAATGAAAGTCCTTTTCTTCTAGTCTGAAGGGGTGGCCTCTGGTGCGGTGATCCTCTTTATGGGTAAAAAGGTCCCCCGATATTTGTCTATAGTGTCCTCTAATGTATTTGTAAAGTGTAATCATGTCCCCTCATGGGGTTGTTTTCCAGAGAAAACAACCCCACCCTGGACAGTCTACCCTCATAATTTAAGTCTTCCATCCCTCTAACCAGTTTAGTTGCACGTCTCTGCACTCTCTCCAGCTCATTTATATCCGTCTTAAGGACTGGAGTCCAAAACTACACTGCATCCTCCAGACGAGGTCTTACTAGGGATCTATAAAGAGGTATAATTATGTTTTCATCAGACCACTTAGAGGACCTGCAAAGAAAGAGGCTAACCATAACCCTATGTCCCACTTGGTGCATAACCCGCACTCCCTTGAATCACCTGCTGGTGTGGATTCTGGGGGCAGTGTGTGTGTATGTGTGTGTGTGTGTGTGTTAAGTTGCTACCTCCAGTCCTTTCTTTGCACCTCTCTGTTTCCCTGATATTATCCCTCCCCATCTTTATACTTCCATACTTTCCTCCAGCCATTCTTACCCACCCATCCGGTTTCCATTCCACTTCAACTCCTTTCTCTCCTGTACCCTTTTCTGATCCATTTTGGTACCCTAATCTCCCATTTTCTAGTAGTCTTTAGGTATTAAGATCCAAATTACAAAAAGATACATTATACAGAAAACCACAGGTCCTGAGCATTATGGATAACAGGTCCCATATTTGTATTTTCAAATTCACCAACTGTTGTAGAGGACATGGTTCATTGGTGTTGTCATGATGCTTTCAAGTGCAAGTTGTACAGCATTATATAAGTTCAGATCGGCTTAAGTGCATTTCTAAATGTTCTCACCAAAATATATTTATGTGATTTTAAAGGAGTTGAACATTTACTTTAATTGTGAACTTATTTTTGTAGAACAGGCTTTTAAGACAGTACAATCCACTTCAGAAAAAGAACACAGAAGAAAGAAAAGAAAAAAATAACAAAAAGCAACTTTCCTAATGATACAACTTTTCATAACTGAATAAGAAATATGAATGTTAAGGTGGAAACGGTAAATGAAAAAATTAATCCAGCTGCATGCAAAGGATAACTTTATAGAAAATGTATTTTGCAATTAAGCATATTACAATTAAATGATTAATACAGGAAATATAACAGATTGATTCTTTGTTACATAACATAATAAAAAGCATTCATACAGCTTTATTGCTCTGGTTATAGACATTGTTAGCAATACATTATTTTATTTCTTACAAATCTTTCATACCAATCATCCTACAGCTTGATTTAATTTAGGACTCACAGATTAAAATAAAAACACAGAAGTTCATATTTAGAAATTGTTTATCATTTTAATACCTATTTACCAGACACAATAAATGCAGTTGTGGTACCCACAATTTCCCAAAAGTCATTTGTGCAAAGAGCAACTTTTATTAAAGGTACTTGTATCAAAATGCTCTGCTTGCACTTCTGTGTAGTTGTGCTCAGCAGCACTCAGACCTTCCTGTCTTCCATTCAGAATTGAGCACTGCTGTGCCTATTGACACAGGGACATACAGAAGTACATGTGCCCTAATAGTTTTTAAAGGGAAACTGTCAGGGCAAAACATGTTTTTTTAATGCATCAGTTAATAGTGCAGCTCCAGTAGACTTTTGCACTGAAATACATTTCTCAAACGAGCAAACAGATTTTTTTATATTCATTTTTGAAATCTGACATGGGGCTAGCCATTTTGTCAATTTCCCTGCTGCACCGGTCATGTGACTTGTGCCAGCACTTTAGGAGGGAACTGCATTCTTGGAAGCTGTTGTTTTTCCTCCTCAATGTAGTGGGACATGTGTTTTTACTATTCATTGTTGTTCTTAGATCTACCAGTCAGCTGTTATCTTGCGTTAGGCAGCTGTTATCTGGTTACCTTCCCATTGTTCTGTGATTAGGCTGCTGGGTGGAGGAAAGGGAGATATCACTCCAACTTGCAGTACAGCAGTAAAGAGTGATTGAAGTTTATCAGAGCACAAGTCACATGACTTGAGGCAGCTGGGAAATTGACAACATGTCTATCCCCATGTCAAAATGAAATATAAAAAAATCTGTTTGCGCTTTTGAGAAATGGATTTCAATGCAGAATTCTTCTGGAACAGCACTATTAACTGATGGATTTTGAAAAAAAATGTTTTTCCCATGACAGGATCCCTTTAAGACACACTATATGCTTTGAAATTTAACTACTAGGCCACAATGTTGATGAAGCTTACACTTCAATATTGGCTTGCAAACAAGGCCAACCCCACAAAAATATTGTATATAAAAAAAAAGAAAAGAGGTGACATATAGAGGGATGCAGATTCAGAAAAGAGAAAACATGGAAAGCAGAAGATCAGTGTTTGAAAAAGAACTGAATAGACAGCAGAGAGGCTGTATGTTATACTGCATGAAACATGGATTTCAGAAAAATTTGGGAATTCCTTGGTGGCCTAATATATCCTTCATAATTTTCAACACACATACATTATTCCCTTTATTCGCTGATAACTTAAGTTGTTGAAAATGCAGAATTATTTGCCTGCAACTTCCAAACTGTATGACTTGATGAGATATATTGAATTCTAATGGTGCATGAAAAACTTTAGATTTCTCTGCACAGAACTTTTCAAGTAGTTAAAAAAAAGAGTTCAGCAGTAAAATTCATTTCAATGTAAGAGGTTTCGTTTCATCTTTGTTGGAGGTTCAGATTTACCAGCATTTCAATACTGCCTTGCTTTGTACTACACAGACATCATCCTTTTGAAAACGCATTTGATCAAATGGTAAAAAAAGATAATAGATTGGCCTAGTGCAAGAAGCTATAAATCTGTCTTCTTGGTGGTGGCATTTAAATGAATGAAATCCGGCAGCAATTGGAACGCCTTTCCCTTTTCAATTTTGTTACATCTGCTGAAATCCATCTGCAACTGGTAAACATTTAAATGGGTAGATCCTATCCATTTAAACGGTTCATATATATATATATATATATATATATATATATAATTTATTTTTCACATTGAATCTACATCTAAATGGTGACAGATTATTGTGAAGGGAATGAGGAAAAATATGCAATTTAAATCATTCAGCAGATATGTCTATGATTACTCTACCTTCTAGAGAGAAGAAAAATGATTTCAGATTCCTGAGATTCATAAAATGGCTAAGAGGTAGGCATGCTATGGTTTGCCAGAATGCTTTGTGGTAGGTAGGTTTTTGGGTATAATAACCCAAACCATCCAGATGTTTCTGCACTGTCAGGATCCTTTATCAGTCAGTGGAATACTGGGAGTTCAAAAAACCATCAGGAAGGCAGCTAGCCCCTACTTTATGGGCTTGGATTTGAGTTTAGCAGGTATTTGAGATGTGGTTGTTTAATTTATATTTTTTTTTATTTATTCAAGATATTTTAAGTTCAGTGGTCTCTTTTAGTTAGCTTAGAGATTTCAGCCTCCACTCAAATTCAATGCTGTAAGAATACTATGAAAAACAATAAACTGCTAGGAGGTTCAGTTGTTGATAAAGATGTCCCTAATTGTTGGTTTGGTGTATAAACATCCAATGTATATAAATGCAAGAAGCATGATATTGTGATTTTGAGATTGGACACGTGGAGGCCTTTTTATAACTACTCTCATTTTACTGGTTTCAGAGGTTTTTGAGACCACTACTAAACTCACTTTCTCTAAAAGCACAAATGTCATGGAATTTATTAAAAAAAACTTGTGACATTGTGGCATAAAAAATTGCAGTACCCCTTAGTACCACTCTAAACTACCCCTCGTAAATAAAGCATTGTGAAATACAAGCATGCAGAAGGCCTTAAACTTTATTCTAAAGTTCAAATATTGGTGCCTGTAAATGCTTACAGATTGGCAGGTTAGCAAGTGCAAAATGGCATCTTGTGCCTGTTTTTTTGAACTTTGTCCACTGCACCGCCATTTATAAATTACACATGGGGTTAGATTAACTAAAGAGCGAAGTGACTAACACTGGTGATGATTCACCACCATATACAAATTAGCCTGAGCACAATTTGCGCATTTTGACCTTGATTTGCTCGTTCTGTCAAAGTAACGCTAGTGAAAATTTACCAGCATTGGTGCCCTGGACAAACTTCCCAACCTAGTAAATGTGCGTTGTCTGAGGGAATTTTCACCTGGCAAAGTGTTGTGATGGCTGTGAAGCCATCTATGGTGAATTTACACTCTTTAGTAAATTTGCCCCCTAATGTTCTGTCCATAGGACAGGTTCACTAAAGGACAAAGTGGCTAACGCTAGCTACAATTTGCCAACATTATCATCTGCAGGGACATCACCTATTCACTAACAGGTGCAGGTATCAATTCGCTTTAGTGAAAGAGTTCGTTCGCTAGAGTTCGTTCGCAATCTATTGCCAGGCGACTTTTCGAAAATTCAATAAAGTACAGATTTTACTGAACCTTTGCTCTTTTGCCAGATTTGACTTTGTCACCTCAGACCAGGTGAAGTGCTAGTAGTTACATCTTCTGTCACTTACATCATATCCTGTGTGACAAAAATGCATTAAAGTTCAAAAAACGCTGGTGACTTTTCCTTTTTTTAATCTGGATTGCCTGCAAAAGTCCTAGGTTAAACTTTTTTTGGGTAACTGGTTTTCTCCAGACATTTCATATCATATGGATAGGGGCTCATGTGGGCTCATGTGTAGGGCATTATATTGACTCTCTTGTCTTTATTAAGGTTCCCTGGACATTTGTAATAAAAAGTGGTAACTTCAAAGCATTTTCACAAACATTTATAATAAAGACCTCCATACAACTTTAAATTACCTAAACGCAAGATCACTAGCGAATTTTTGCTAGGCACAAATGAACGCTAGCACATCTTCATTATGAAATGCTTGCACTGCCAATGTAACACTAGCAAAAAGTAACCAGCATTCGGTGCCGAGGATGAAAATTTGCATATTAGGGAATTGGTGCAGTCATAGAGCATTTGCACCTGGTGAGGTGGTATGAGGTGTGAAAAGCTGACATTTTGCACATTAGTGAATCTGCCCCCATATGTAATAACTGGAGTTTTTTCAATGATGGCTCATGGTAATACTTTGATTAAACCCAATGGCTCATTGCAATACTTTGCTACAGAACTATTTAAAACTATAACACAAAGAACTGTTCTACTGTTTAGCCTGATGTCATATGTTGAACTCAATATAGTACACAAAACAGCTTTATAATCTATAATACTTTATAATGAAGCCTTGTGCAAGAGAAATCATGGGAACTAATCAACTCGATGACCTAATACTTGTTCTTTATTCTCACTCTGGATATTCTCATATGCATTACCTAATTTGTTTATGATTTCTGAAGCCCTTATCAGACTCTTCTTTATTGTAGCTAGGGGCACAATATGCTACTAGATAGCAATATAAGATCTCTGCTTCAGATGTGCTTGTTTGGAGTCTGGCCAGATCCTGATGAGCACATGGGAAGCAGGATCTGTTATTAACCAAATCATTATATCTTGTTTTGACTGCATCACTAAATGAGCTCATTGTTAGCAAGTCTAGAAAAACTGGGGATCTCCATCCAGTTAGTTAAGATCTCGCCTGTGGGGTTAATGCGTGCTGCCACAGGACCTCTGTGCACTGTTTGAGAACTTCCATCTGCAGTCTGTTTGGGATCTCCCAGTCTTGATTGCAGAGAGGGAGTGCTTGCTCTTTGACTCAGTAAAATATATCTTTTTCTTTATATGTATGTAATAAAAACCTTTGCTTATATGTAGCTTATATGAATTACTTCAGAGAGACTCACGGAAACACAATTAAAATACCATGGAGCAAATTCACTTAAGTCCGGAGATTCGCTAGTGCAGCCTTCGCCGCACTTCGCTAGACGTAGTTTCACCAGCGCTCCGCTAATTCACTAAAATGTGATGTTGCATTCAGGGAGGCGAATGGTAGCGCTAGCGAAGGGGAATCTGCATACGGCAGGAACTTAAAGTTTGAATGGACGTATACAGTATGTTACAGAAAAAACATTACATTACACAGCCCAGGGAACCTTAATAACTGCAAATAGAGTTGTTATATTGCCCTACATGTGACCAGAGTATAGTTAATGTGCCATATGTTAGGAAAAGTATAGGGGAAGCAGGATACCCAAAAAAAAAATTTCGTTCTTTTGCAGCCTTTCACCCATGAAAATGGAAAAAATGCCAGCGTTTTTGGGAAAAATCTTCAACTTTTTTTGGAGGAACTTCTATCTACTCTATTGCACTTCGCCTGGTTTGAGGTGGTGAAGGCAAGTCTGGTGATAGGGGTAACGGTCAGTAAAATCCAAAACTTTATGAATTTGCATAGTAACACTCTTTAGCCAGACCGAAAATTCTCCTGGCGTTACAGTGCAAAGTTGCGCCAGAGTCTATCTCCTTGTCGAAATTATGCCAGTGAAATTACGCCAGCTTACCGTTAGTAATTGTGCAAAGTTTCTAAATGATGTCACACTGGCGAATTTGTGCAAGCGTTAGTTACTTCGCCCTTTAGTGAATTCGCCCCTATGTATCTAACTAATTCCCTTCATGTGCTGCCTGTAGGACATGACTAAAACAGACTGACTGAAATTGTTTTTTCCATTAGTATTAAAGACAATACAAATTTTCTCTGAATTAATTGATTTATCGTTAGATGTATTTCTTTACTGTTAAGATTCTAATATTGGGGAAAAGGCATTGATGACACTTTAAAGACTGGGATAATTAACCACTTTGCTTCATGTCTAATGATGGGCAAATACATTTGCCCGGCATGAATTTGCTGCTAACTTGCTGTTTTGCAGTCTGCAAATAAATTTATGAAACTGGGCTGAAAATTCACCAGTGAAAAATACTATGTGACAAAAAAAAATTGTTACATGTCAAAATTGTCACACGCATAAAAATTATGTGGATGCCCATTGCATTTGGACAAAATAGTCGCACGTCTAAACATGGATAACATGGTGGCTTTGAGAGTTGGCCTTTCCATAATTCGGAGCTTTCTGGATCTGGGTTTCCAAAAAATGGATCCCATATCTGTACTAAACCGAATGACATAAATTTTTGTATTAAGTTTTAAAAATAATTAATAAGTAATCTGTATAACAGACCATCAACACAGATTTCAATGTAGTTTTACAAGAAAGGATACATGTCAAAGAATGTAGAATCATAATAACAAAATAACCTTAACTATCCCTTTGCTGCATATATCAATAAAATAAATATACAGATTAAATAAAATAATATATGAATAGCTCCATATACAATAGAACATTAAGGCTGACAATGGAAATTTTTCATGAATTCCTCTTATTAATGTGTGCTAATTCTAAATAAACTGATCAATTTTTTTTAATAAAGGTTTTGATTACCTAACCAATATCTATACCGTTTCTTGTACATAGAGATTTTTTTAAGTATTACAAAATGTTCTTCAGTGAAAGAACATAAGGGTTCAAATAATAACACTGGGCATAAATACACCTGGGCAGTAACCCATGGCAACCAATCAAATGTTTCCTTTTAGTGATCTACGTACAGATGGCACATTTTTGATTGGTTGCTTAGGGTTACTGGCCACGTACAATTTTGCTTTGTGCTTGTGTTGATAAAGTCAGAGAACAAAATAAAAGTTTCTTAGATGTTATAAACAGTTAAAAAAGATTAACATTCTCTTCCTTTTTCTCTCTGCTTTTTGTAACAAATGATAGAGAACAAAATAAAAGTTTCTTAGATGTTATAAACAGTTAAAAAAAGATTAACATTCTCTTCCTTTCTCTCCCAAGGACTTGGGAACATGCCCAAATATTATTAGAGGTAGTTGGTTGAAAAATAGATTTATATTGCTAGCATTTATTTCTTTATTATTTCTAAAAGATGGTTTTCCTGAACCAATTTTATGCCATTATTTTGCTGAAAAAAAATCAGTCAACTTTTTGAATATATTTCTCACTTTTAGACAATAGATATGTGAGAATATTTTAGCCGATCCTTTTAATCTATTTTTTTCAGTTTAGAGCTGATGGATAATAGTAGTGATGGGCGAATTTATTCGCCTGACGCCATCGAATAAATTCGCTAGAAGCCTGCGAAAATTTGCAGTGTCCATTTTTTCTATGCCAGTGCCCATTTTTTGGATGCCAGCGTGTTTTTGCTATATGCCCACGTCCAAAACGAGATTCCAACGGTGTTTGCAAATGTTTTGCCGTTCTCAGGAAATTCATGAAAAATTCGGCAAAGCGAAACGCCCCAGATTCGCCCGTCACTAGATATTACGTATTCAGTCTGAATGTAAATAATGTCAGTGAATTTCTACTGAGTTTTTTTAAACTATGTATTGCTGATACGGTTGGTCTGTATGTCAGCTATAGAGCATTCTCTATCTGCATTTTTAAAAAATCCATTTAGAATGTTTCTGGTTCATGCTCTGTATTGTTCATTAATCCTTAAGGGAGAGGGGAAAGTAACCAATAACACCAGACAGATTATGTTTTTTTTTCTTTAAATTCTGTTCAGGGACTAATGTGTTTTATCCTTAAAGTAAACTAACTAAAACATATATCCTCAAAGTAAAAAAGACAAATGTCACAGAAAGCTTATAACTTCAGCATAACTGAATATTACAGTATTTTGTAAATAATTAGTATAAGAATTATGCAAGAAGAATAATGCTCTCAGGTGCATATAATATAAAAGGGGGGGCTAAGCACTTTATTATATTGCTATTTTCTAGCAGAAAATATGATGGCCTACCCTTCCAATGAAAAATTAAATATGCATGTTCATTGTAGAAAAAACTGCAAAGCAGCCATTCTAAATCACAAAATGGTTTCACTCACTCCTAGCCCTATAACCAAAATA
>CM044432.1:49723958-49741903 GCA_024363595.1 Xenopus borealis | reverse complement strand
AGTTCTGTATTTTGCTTCCACACTTCCTCTTTTTAAAGTTAGAGCTGCAGTATTTACTACCAGAGCAGAACAGAGCAGGAAACAGAGAAACCCATCAGGACCACTCTAAGAGGTACTACATACAGTAACTCAGTGCTGGTGCCCCATTAGCATTTTGTATAAAGTGGGAACAGGTAAACAATGTGGGCAGTTTCAGTCTGGGTATCAGGTGTGAACAGCACATGGCTTTAGGGGTGTAACCATTAGAGGTGTTACAAGTATAAACAATGCAGGGGAATCACAGGTGTGAACAATGCAGGGGCCAATTAATCTCTGTAGTGATACCATTTAAAGTTTATACATGGTAAGCAAGCACAGCAGGTAGGGGACCACAGAAGGGGGGGTCATGGGCCACCAGTTGGACAGCCTTGCCATAGAGTATCCCAACTCTTTGCTGGCATAGTTTTCTGGGAATACTGTTCCACTACATTTTCAAACATGGCTGTCAATATTTGCTTTCATTCAGATGTAACAGTATCTGTAAGACACAGAGTTTGAGTCACTTCTGCGAGCTGGGGATCTGGGACACTGGTCCAGTGTCTAAGTTGGTACCATAACTGAATATATTTATGGGCCTTGCACAAACCATGACACATGTCCAAGGCTGTTATTCATCTATTACCAAACCCTACAAATTACAATGGTAGTGTTTACATCACCACAAAGATATTATGACAATGTGGGAAATTTTATGTATTGAATGATTATTGTAGAGCTTTGGGATCAGTTATCTGGAAACCCGTTATCCAGAAATCTCTAAGTCTTTCTACAATAGACTTAATTTTACCAAGATAATCCACATTTTTTTTAAATTATTTCCCTTTTCCCTGAAATAAAAAAAGAAACTCAATGAAGGCAAATCTTCCACCAGGCAGATAAATTTAAAGTGAAGAGTTTATTGTGTCCACAACCTTACACATTTCATGTCATAAACACTTAATCATAGGCCTATTTTTGCCTATGAATACATAGGACTTGCCTTGCTTGTAAAGTTTTTTCGGTTTGTCCGCTCCCCCGTGCTAAGACAAGAACTAATCCTAATTGGAAACAAAACCATTGGGTTTATTTAATGATTACATGATTTTCTAGTTGACTTATGAACATCCAAATTATGGAAAGATCCATTATCTGGGAAACCTCAGGTCCCAAGCATTCTGGATAAGAGGTCTAATACTTGTATAATCACAATCCAGTTGTTTTTTTTAAAATTCAATTCCAGGGCCTTTGCAGGCACCCAAGTGAGGACTTTCTGGTGTAATAGTACTGATACAAGTTTGTGTCTGCTTCAGTGAATTTTGTGCAAGTTTCCCATGCTTTTCTTTAAACAAACAAGAAATAGGGAAATGCTCAAATACTGTAAAAACAGCATAAATGATTGCAGTTATAAAATAGCAGAACAAGATCTGCTAATCATGCACAATTATAACAAATGAATGCAGCCCAACAATTTTTAGTCAGAACTTCCAACTTTCTCAAGGGCAAGAAATCAAGTGTATATGTACTTACACCTAAAAATGTTTAAATAGCATCCTCTGAAAAGCACACTCCCAATAATTTAATTTAAGGCTCCTCTCATTTTCAGTAAACCAATATTCATAACCCTTTTCAATACAGCACTTAGTAAGGACTTTGTTAAATATTCAATGGCGCAACACTTTCTCCTTAAACTTTCAATTAACCATGGGATGTTCGAAAGCCACCTCAGCTCAAGATTGCTATTCCTGTTCCAATATCATTAAAAGAGAACTAAACCTTAAACATGAATATGGCTAAAATGGCATAATTTAATATACTGAACGCATTGCACCAGCCTAAAGATTCAGCTTCAAGTTTCAGCTTCTCAATAACAGAAATAATCCAAGACTTCAAAATTGTCATGGGAAGTCACCATCTTGGAAAGTGTTTGTGACACTCATGTGCTCAGTGGTCTCTGAGAAGTTGTTGAAAAGCTAAGCTTAGGGGGTTGTTACAAATGATCAAGCAGAAAATGAGGTGTGCCTGTCATATAAACTGATTCGCTGAAATTCGCGAATTGGCGAAAAAAATTTGCAAAACGAGTCGCACATCGGAAATGTTTCTGTCGCGACGTGTCATTTTCGACGTGCGACTCGTTTTTTTTGGCAAATTTTTGCTGGCAAAATTTTTGCTGGCGTTTCACGAATTTATTCGCCAGCGGCAATTCGCCGCAAATTCGCCCATCACTAATCATATGTATACTGTGTATTGTGAGTGGGTCCCTAAGCTCAGTAAGCGACAGCACCACAGAGCATGTGCAATGAATCAGCAGAAAAGAAGATGGGGAGCTACTGGGGCATATTTGGAGGCTCTGATCATTCCCTAAAGGGCTGTGGTTGCCTTGGGCTGGTACAGAAGCCCGAAGGTAATGTACATCATTTCTAGCCCACTTCTTTAGTTTAGCTTTAGTTCTAAATTAACTGACAAATTCTTAGAGTGAGAACACTATGAATTATACCATTCCAGCTGTCTAATATTAAATTAATAAAGGAACTAATAACAGATGTAAGGGTAATACCAATGTATTAATTTACATACAGATGAAGCAACTATGAATTGTACATTTGACACAGAAAAACTTAACTCATCTATCCCATTTATCCCATTTAGCACAGAATATTGTGTCACAGCATCCCATCCAATTAAAGAGTTCACCATTGAAAACAATGGTGCTTTGGTATGCTAATGAAAAGGTTAAATGCATTAAATGAGTTAAGATAACTTTAGATAACACAGTTTCTTCAATTAACCCTGAGTCATGACGCATTTATCTCACAAATCCCAGTGGCTGCATCTGTAGCAGGAACTCTTCTAGGGAGTCCCTAGATTCCTTTCAGATAATTATCTATATATTATCATCTATAAAGCACCCATAGCAGACTATGGGCAAGATTCAATTCAGTTAGAAAAAGGTTTATCACCTGATAAGTCATGTATAAGATTCAATTTGAGATGAAATTCAGTTCAGAAAAAAGTATATAATGGCTCATCATGTTAAAAGCCCTATTAAAGTATATGGGAAAACTGTAACTAAATGTGGAGGGTTTCCTCCTTGAATTGAATCTTGTCCATTCGTTTTAATGTTATGAGATAACTTTTTGTTGTTGAATTGAATCTGCCCCAATGTTCGATCATCAGTCATACAAGACCCAAATGGCTTGGGTCCCTCAATATCCTAAAAGTCATAATCAGGTCCTAATCACTGCATCACTCTCTGAAGATAGATATAGTATAGTAAAGAACAATTGCGCATAGAAAGATCACTGTTAAGAAATAAATAACTTTACTGACAACACCAAAATCATGCTGTATGTTGCATGTACAGAGACTGAGAATCAACAATAGACCAAATAATGACATTTTCCAAACAGTATCATGTGATAACTTTAACAAATGTTGGGTGGTCCCTAATATAAGAATCTAGATCAATCACATGGTTCTATACATGTAAATCCACAAAATAAGATATGTGATTAGCTGCAACAGAATCCAGCTGTGATATAATGACTAGTTGGAATCTTTGGGATTTTATGTATTTTAGGCAATGTTTATGTAATAAATGGAATGAAAAAAATTCCATTCCACCTCTTGTAATAACATCTAGTGAAAGTGAAACCTTTATGAATACATGCATTTTTTACAGTATTTTAAGACCACAACACCAGTAATGTCAAACAGCAATGGGTAATCTGGAATAACAGGTTTGTATGCAGTTGCACAAATAGAGCTGCAGGTAAAAGGGCCACTTAAAATCTAAAAATTTTAAGGTTGTAATTGCTTCTGTTCTATTGTCTTATACAGGGTACTTACACATTTTTAGGAAGCTTATTTCACTTACTTTATGGTGCTATGGTAATTTTATTTTATCTTTTTAGCAGATGTCTTGTGAATAGAAATTTCCATGGCAATTTTATTTACAGTCCTATGTATTTAGAGCACTATACTTTAATTCAGATGCAAATGTTCTTAGCTACTAGTTACTAGTTACTAATGGTAATTGTTTATTTTTGTGAAACCTTTACAAATACCATTATATGAGTGAAATATGTTGCTATGAATTGTGCATTGTTTTAAATAGCGCTGTCTTTTTATCTAACAGGCATTGCAAATGCATTTGGTCAGGTCTTTGAAGATCTATGCTTTCATGTGAAATACAGGAAATTTTAAATGATGGTTCGGTTGTGTAAGGGAAAGTATTGGACTTTTAGGATAATTTGTTCTAGCCCAGCAAGTGCCTGGCGTCTGGAGCGTATTGAGCTATTTTATGCAAATTATAGTAAAATGCCCATTCCTTTAGAAGTCAAGAGATAACAATGTAATGCAGAACATTTGGTAGCATGCAGTTACAAGCTGTTTACTTTAATGAATAGCTTCTCAGAGCCTTTGCAGAAAAGACTGCGCGATACACAGCACAGCACGTAAACAGACTACTGTAGATATCTCTGGCATAGATGAAAATTACAGGAAAACATTAAAGATAGCAACTGTCATGGGCAAAAAACATGAAAGAACACTGCACTACAGCTCAGCTGTTATCTAAAGTCAAAAAGGGTTGATTATACTTTACAGCTTTGTATTTTGCTTAAAAACCATCAGATACTGATTTATTCATGTATAATATTTCATCAAAAAACCAAGATGAATACCTGCTCATGTTTCTTCCTCCACAATATCATGGGGAGGGTATTTCCAATGGTGTCCCAGGTTCAGAAGGAGTAAGACATGGTCCATCCTGAACCCCTCAGCATTCCATTCATCTGCAGCAATGAGTTACCTGCACGCTTGCAAACTTCACCAGAAACAATTATACTTTATAAGGCTCAAAAACATGGTACAATATACTACTCAGTGTACTTTTTGTAACAGTAGACATCCCACTGAAATTAATTATTTTTCACTCTAACTTGCATGTCTGAACTACACCCTCAACCCTAACTTCATGAATAAAGCTATTCTGGGCACAAGCGGCAATATGTATTCATTGTGACAGTCATAGTCTTTGGCGTGCAGAAACCAGGTACACTAAAAGGCAGTGTGTAAAGTACAAAAATTCAGTTAAAGGGGGTTGCTCACCATTAAATTACATTTTAGTATGATGTATAGAGTGATACTCTGAGACAATTTGCAATTGGTTTTAATTTTTTTCAGTTTATTACTAATCTGGTTTTATGGTCCAAATTACCCTAGCAACCATGCATTGATTTGAATAAAAGACTGGACTATGAATAGCAGAGGGTCTGAATTGAAATATGAGTAATAGAAAGTAGCACTAACAATACATTTGTATCCTTACAGAGCATTTGTTGTTAGATGGGGTCAGTGACCCCCATTTGAAAGCTGGAAGGAATCAGAAGATGAAGGCAAATAATTTAAAAACTATATAAAATAAATAATAAAGTCCATTTGAAAAGTTGCTTACAAAGAGCCATTCTATAACATACTTACAGGTAACTTAAAGGTGAACTACTGCTTTAAGTAAATGAACCCTTAATTAAGTAAAGTTTGACCCCAATAGTCATCTGGGTCTGATGGTGCTAAATAGCCTAGGAGGCGTCAGCAGTGGTGTAACTACCTTGGGTCCCGCCAGATTCTTATAACGGATGGCAGGGCAGTGGGAGATTTTTCAGGGCTTGATTCATCAAGGGTTGGGGATTGCAGGGGGTCACAGGTGCACATTTATTAGTATCTTTATATCAGCTCCTCTACATATGTTGCTCCTTTAGCTATAATGCATTTAAACAATTGCCATGTTTTGAGACATTTAACACATAGGGGCAGATTTACTAAGGGTCAAATTGTCGAGGGTTTTTAGCCCTCGAATTCGACTGGTGAATATTTGGCGAATAAATATTCAGCAAAATCAAATAAAATATTCGCTGGTTTTCAGCGCATTTTTGACTATTCGCCAGAATCGTAAGATTGAACGATTCTTCGAAAAGTCGCAGAAAAAACGTTTGAATATTGTCCAAAAACATATGAATCGAACGTTTGAAGTGTTCGATCGTATCACTGAAATTTGATAAAAGACAGTAAAAAGAGATCTATTCGATGCGCCCGAATATTCTATATTCGATGGTCGAAAATACTTAATTTGCATATTGGAATAGTCGCACAATTGAATTGAGACTATTCTCGACTATTCGCGTGAGTATTTGAATCCTTCACACAAATTTAGTAAATCTGCCTCATAGTGTGTTCATTTTGTTTTTCATTATTTATTTAATTTGACCAATTTTTAAAATACATATTTAAGATCAATTACACTATACAAATCCTTCCCTTCCTGGTCAACCATTAGCAACATATTTTTTTTTTCACTTTCCAGTTTTATCTTTGCCAGATATAGTAAACTTTTCATTCATCGTCTCTTTCACTCATTCTTTTGCCTTCACTGTGCTCTGACTAGAAAATTCAAATAGGTGTGCAGGTCTCCCCTGACTGCTTCTTAGTGTTATTTATTTTTTCGTATTGATTTATCTCACAGATGTGCTACAGCTGTGATCAAGGGACCTGCATTCCCTGCCTTGTTTAAAGCATTGATTGCAAAGAATATTAGATGTCCATTTCTTATACTCTTGGCAATAATTCCTCTAAAACAGTGACAATAATTACATATCTCCTAAATGATTTGCCATGATGTTCAGTGCAAGTAGGATTTAGAATTTTAAAAACCATATGGAACAAGCTTACTTTATCTATTAACAATTTAGACTAGTACAGTAACTTGTATATTCTTTAATGTGAAAAAATAAGACATTTACTGAGCAGCCATTCTCAACATTCTATTAAGTTGCAGGAATTGTTGAGACACTGAGCACTACTATTATAATTCTGTAACATTTTGTGGTCATTAGGTTATTTATTGACGGATTTAATATTATGTGAGGAACTCTTAGGCAACAATTGCAGTTCAAACCTGTGGAATGTATTATGTATGTATATTTTTATTTGTATAGCGCTCCTTGAGGGCAAAGTACTGTACAGCAACAATAATTTAGTAGTAACTAACAAGGGATCACTGCATTAATAAGTAACTATAAGTGCATAATTATAAATACATAGTGATGGGCGAATTTATTCGCCTATGTCGAATTCGCGGCGAATTCCCGCGATTCGCCGCTGGCGAATAAATTCGCGAATCACCAGCGAAATTTCACTTGGCGAAAATTCGCCGAAAACGAGTCGCGCGTCAGTCGTGCCGCGTCAAAAACGAAGTGACGCGCGCCGAAAATGACGCGACGCATCAAAGTTGACGCAACGCGCGACAAAGTTGACGCGACGTGCGACAAAATCGTCCCGCGACTCGTTTCGCGAATTTTTCGCCGATTCACGAATTTCTCTAGAAATTCGCTAATTTTTCGGCGAAGCGAATCGCGGGAGATTCGCCCATCACTATAAATACAGTTTGCATAAATATAAAATATAGTTACACAGTGTTGAGGAGACAAGATGATGGCGGACAGTACACCTTGGGGCTTACAGTCTAAATGGGAGGGTAACTTACGGACGCAATTTGGAGGGGTAATAAAGTGCTTTTACAGTGTGGAATTACACACATTGAGTCTGAGGCAATTATTATCTTCCATTTCTTCTAGATTCTTTAAACAGAAAGCTGCTCCATTGAGCTCCTTTGTAGAGCTGTTTCTCAGTGGCAGCAGCAACTTGTATTTTTATTTGTACAGCTTGCTATGGCTTGACATGTTCATGGACACCCATTACACTGACATTAATTTTTCATGAATGCTAGCCTGTATGCTCATAGGGGAAATTGAACTGTCCCTTGGATACTATTATTGACATAAAAAAGATTTTTTTTTCATGAAACATCATTATCACTGAGGGGTCCAGCGCCAGGTGCCCTGTAACATTTGACATTACATTAATAAAATAATATATTGCATTTTATTATTTAAAAAAAGCATTCTGCATTGCAAAACATTTGTCCTGTTGAGTATCTTTTTAACACCATGGGATACTACAATGTACTTGGTCAGACAGGTAGGTGGGTCAGTAGTTAGTATTAAAGGCACACTGACTGCATAACCAAGCAAACTTTGAAAATAAGATTGCATTTAAACAAATCTAAAAAACTTAAATAAATTGCTTTATCCATTACCCAATGCTATCCATTACCCAATGCCAGCTCTCCAATATTATCCTCCATATCATTGGTCATATGGGTGAACTTGTGGTTTTGGTAGATTTCTGATTGCTGATTGAATCTCTAATGCTAAATTAATCTCACCCTTCAAAACCCCTAGGTATATATTTTAACTGCATTAAACTGTACCCTATGAATGCAGAAATAATAGGCAGAGCACCAATGTTTTTGCAAATGGTCCAATGTCTGCAGAGCAATGTTGTGACATTTTTTTATTTGCTTTGATAAATGTCAATTCATTAAACTCTCATTAATTATTTGATATTTGCCTATAGAGACTTGCTTTTGCACCAGCAAAGGCACATGCAATTCCAGGGTATAAAGGGGCCTGTAGATCCCCCTCCTGCATGCCACCCCTTCCTTTGAAGCTGCAAGCTGTCTTTATTTTCATGTAATACACTGATGACTTTGGGATTATTTGGGCATGACTGACATTGGCTACTGGAATTCTAGAACAGTTTAATTGTGAGAATAACACATGTTGAAAAATGCATTTTGATTATTTTGGCATTTTGTCATGTCATTGTGTCACTTGACAAATATACAAATGCGATTTAATGATGAAATTATTTAATAATTAAAGGTAATGGTGTAATGGTGTTTCTCAAATATAATGTATTTGAAGGTTGCTAGACTGCATCACCCAGTTTACACCATGCATTGTTCATGTCCAGGGCTAGTGACCACTTAGATTAGTGCTATCCAACTTAACATATGTAGTGGGCGCATTTCTTCTCATTTAGCATGTTTGCAGACATTGCAGATGTTATACCGTGATGTCTATGAAGCTTTTAAGAAGACTGAGGGTCCTGACTTAGATAAATATGTCATTTCCATTCACAATCTTGCTGTTAATCATTCCTATATATCCATGCCTTCCCATCCTGCTGCATTCAAGTCATCAATCACTCAGTCACCCAGTCATAAATCACAGTGATAAGCAGTTATAGACAGTTTAGTGGAAGTAGCAACACATTGAAATAGGTGTGCCCTGCACGTGTAGTTGAAGTACATCAGCTTTTCCATTTGTGGTCATTGCATTGTTTGAGCCTCAGAGACATTTTACTGAAGTTCAAATATCTGTAATAAATATGGTATACTGTACCATGGATGGCTAAACATGTTATTACAAATGTAGTTCTCTTCTGTTTAGATTTCATGAATGAATGTGTCATTTTATCTTCAAAGGCACTTTTCCCCTCTACGAGAAATGTTATATTATATAGATGTGTATTTGTTTTGTGTCATTCCATCAAGGCATCTGACATCACAGACAATGTTTTCCCCTCTGTACTTAGAATAAGTCCAGCAGCACAAGTCTGGCCCCTAGCAGGGCTCCCTTAGGGTAAGGGCACACCTGGCAATTCTGGGATATTAGTCTCCAGGTGACTAATTGCTTCTTCTTTGGGGCAACTAATCTTCCCAAACTGCTTCCTCCTGTCTTGTGCCCACTGTAATGAAAAGTCACCTGCAGCATGACACACGTCGCTTCGTTTTCCAAAGTCACCTGAAGTTCCTCATGAGGCAACTTCAGGCAACTTAGGAAACCAAAGGGATGCATGTGTCATGCCACGGGTGACTTTTCATTATGCCCAGCGCAAGACAGGGGGAAATGGTTTGGGGAGATTAGTCTCCCCAAAGAAGAGGCGATTAGTCAAGGCGACTAATCTCCCAGAATCGCCAAGTGTGACCTTACCCTTAAACACAGAGAGAATTCCAAATTTCATGCACTGCATGCTGCCATAAAAAGATGTATTTCTGTAAATGCATCAAATAAAAGTTTTAACAACATGTCATTTCCACATGCTCAAATATTCCTTAGATTTCAGTTCATGTTAGTCATAGCCATAGTAATATAACAGTTTTTTCAGGGTCAGCTGAACTTGTGTGGCAGTCATCCTTTTTTTACACACTCTGACACAACACTCAGTGGAGCTACTGTCATGTAAACATAAAGGTAACATACCTTTAATACTTTTACATTTTTTTATCAATGGACTGATAGAGACACAAGTTTTTTTTAATACTGTAGATGAAATTCAAAAACTAGAAAGGAAGTCTGCTGGGCCTTATTGATTCTCTTCTCTTAGCAATTCTACAGTACACAGGGATTCTCAACCTTTTTTACCCGTGAGCCACATTCAATTGTCAAAAAGGTTTAGTAACACAAACATGCAAAAAGTTCATGGGGGTGCCAAATAAGGGCTGTGATTGGCTATTTGCAAACCCTAAAGGACTAAAGGATGCCCCTAAAATCTAAAGGAGGCTCTATTTGGCAGTACATCTGATTGTCTGCAACCTTCAAAGGGTTGGTGAACAACATGTTGCTCTCAAGCCACTGGTTGTGGATCAGTGCAGTATATGTTACTTAAGTTACATATTTAAGTAAAATCTCCTTATCAATCATTTGTAATCTAAACAGCAATTTTCCCTTTTTACTTACTTATCAATCACTATTGTAACAAATGGTAAACGCATCTTTATCTAGCAATCACTTAAACACTGTTGAAGTAAATCATTTTTGATTGCTGTGGTAGCTATTAAGCCACATGTGCTTATGGAATGTAAACCTATATCAACAAACAATAGCTGCTGTCAACTAATATAAAGAAGAAACTGTGATTGTTAAACAGAGACATGAAGTGTAATGGTTTGATTTCTTAGTTTTTCTAATAAGCAACTGGCATTTATTGAGCTAGTGCATTAGCTGATGGTGTAAGCCTTTTATGCATTTGTAATGCTTTGTAAGCCACTCAAACAACAGTGAATGAAAATGATAGTCCATTCTTATGTTCATTTTTTTACTATTAATGGATGGGGCACTGCTCTAAGCTTTTTCAGCACTGAAATTAAAAAAGTAAAAAATGAGTCAAACGTAATATAAATTGCATGTTCCAGTCTTTCTATTGCGGGTGGTACAATATATTCAGTGAATTGTGGAGTTAATGCTTATTTGATCTTTTGGATACTTCATGTTATGACATTGTTTTCATTTCAGAGGACCTAGACTCCCCAAAACGTGAATCCTTCTGCAAATAACTAAGTGGGGGTCATTGCTTAGTGATACCAGCCTAATTGTTGGACCTATTATTACAACCTGAGACATCATACATAAATCCCCACACTAAATAATATATAACATTGTTTCCTTATTGATAAATAAACTGATTTTCATAACAGATTTACTCAGCAATGTTTTCGTCTTTTATTGAATTAAAAAGATTTTCCTTATTGTCTTGTCAATGATGCTGACCTCAAGACTAGGAAATGAACTAAGATGAAAGCAGATTTTGGAGAACAGTCAAGATTGGGAAGGCTTGTACTGTTGATAGGCAAAATAGTCAGGTAAACAGGCAAAGCCCAATAGTATAGTAATAAAACAATAGCAGGAACTGACAGAACATACTCAATGTGCACAATTGAGCAATAGGCATTGGTGTCAGTGAGCTTTAAATATGCCCTTTTTTGCACCACTTGACTTGTGACTTCCGTACCAACATCAATGCTGACTACTTTGTGGAGGCACCTGCATCAGCAGCTCTCTTTCAGTAGGATTGCCATTTAGTGATGAGCAATAGTTCTTGCCATTTATGGATTCTGGGCAACATACTGCATTTCATCATTGGCTAATATTTTTTCAAAACCACTTTAAAGTGGACCTGCCACCCCATAAAAATATTAAAAATCATATTTTATCACATTAGTCAAGCAAAATGAACATTAATTACACTGTATAATTTATTTTAATCTTGTTTTCTTCAGTCTGGGAATTCATAATTCTAGCAAGCAGGCAGGAGCCATTTTGTGGACATTGTTATTAAGGCAAGTCTTGTATCATCTCAGAATCTTGTTTGTGCACCAGAATGGGGGACCCAATGTCTATCCCCATGTCCTGGCTACACAATTAAATGGTTAAGAGAACTGGAGGAATGTGTGGGGAGCAGTGGCATCTAGGAAGTGCTGAATGGAAAGTCAAAGTAATTATCTGTCCCGCCTCTTTGCCTAAGGCAATATTTGATTGACAGCTGAGATTTTTAAATGAGCTTAAAACAGCTATGAATTGTTTAATAAAAATTTGAAATTGGATTTCATGTTTAATTTGAAAAGGACTTTTATTATACAGATTTTTGTGACTGGTCCACTTTAAAAACTGAAACAAAAAAACCACCCACAGACACCAATGTATTTTGCATGAAATAGGCAGGTGTGAAAAAACGTTGCTCATGGTTTTGCAAAACAGCACAAATTTTTGTCACTACTACAAAGGCATCATGCCACACTTATGGCAGCTCCACCTCCCTTAGGAAATCTAGTGATCTGATGAAATGCATAATACATATAACAAACTCCTTCTAATAGAACAATAGGAAATCAGGAACAAAAACAAAGATTGCTGGGAATGGGATAGGGCAGGTATGGTCCAAGCAGGAAACTGAAAGGGGAAAAGCAGGTGAAGGTACTTACTGGGTAAAGTCAGCATAGATAGCTAGAAAAGTCTATAGAATTAGCTAGGGAGGAGGTGAAGAGAGTGGAGGTCAGTGTAGGTAGCTGAAAACAGAATTACTAGATGAAAGCCTGGTGGTGATGCAATTAGAAAGCAGAGACAAAGAAACACAGGCCAAAGATAAATACTAATCCAACAAAACAAGGCAAGAATGAGAACAACATCTAGGCACAACACAAAAATACCAAGAATAGGTTACCCAAATACCAGGCCAGGTCTCAAGGAAAGGGACCATGAACATAAAATATCCTTCAGCATATCTTTACAGAACAACTGCTTGCATTTAGCACTGGACACGTTGGCAGGGGCATTGAGAAAATACCACTTCCCTTTAAAAATATCTAATTGACTATTTATATATGTATTACTCATTTTCTAATTAGAAATGCTGTATCTATTTGTGCATCCATCCATCTGTGAAAAAACTTGTTAAATTTTGCTAGTAAGTTTTATAAGTCATGCTGCTGATATCCATATTTATGTTTAGAGTTAGAAGACCCTTCTACAAATATATCAAAAACATGTCTAATTCCCTAAATAGAGAAAAAATAATAATACTAAAAATGCTTCAGCTTCTTACACATTCATTGCCTGTCATCCATAACAAAATCCACTGTCCCTTGTGCTTGATGTGGAAAATACCATGCATCATTCACAAGCTGCATTTTTAAGAAATCCTTTAGCAGAGAAAAAGAGACTATGGGGAGGTGTTTACCACTGACTCAGTCCTCTAGGGTTCTGGTTGCTTGGTTGCTCTGGGTTTTCACATATTTTTTTCTCTGCTTTATTTTTCCCACAGGATTCATCTCTGCTGGTGCTTCATGTGATACTGTCACTGCTGAAGCAAACTTTGTTGTTTTGTTGTTTTCATTTGACAACTTGCACAAAACTCTCTGTGCAATATTAAGAAGGAAAGCTTGTATATAATTGGAATATAGATTTTGTTCTATACTTAATGCCAAATTGACCTTTAAATGAAACTTCGAAAAATAAAATATGTATTGCATCTGTGTATTGTATTACATTTTATTTATGTTGAGTCTGACATTATTTGCAGTATATTTGTCACATTTCAGTTGTTAAAGTATATTTGAAGATTTTTGAGAAAAATACATTATCTTAATATGTGTCTTTCAAGATCTAAGCTGTGTGTATTTCTTAAGGTCTTCACTATTCCTTTCTACATGTATGGTTTAGGCCTTCCATCTCTCTTAAAAATATCTTGGAGGCCTTCAAGCTAACTAGGATGATTCATATGGACACACCTGAAAACAATGCAATTAAAGTAAATTATGCCCTCAGGGCCTTTAGTCTAATGAGATGATTAAAAATAGCTAGAGGTGATGAAGCTTAAAGCAGGGAGATCTGTTTACAACAGTAGTGCTCATCACAAGGGTATACATGCACTGGCTCAGGTATGATGAGGTATTCCACTGAAACAATAATAAAAAACATACTGTACATATCATGTGGAAAATGGCACACGTGTCTCTGATGGCTTCCTGCTTAGATATGCTAATAGTGGTAATGACTCTGCATAGTATTACCCAGGATCTCAGTGCTCTAGATAGCTGCTGACAAAATGGGTTTACATGATGTAGCCTTTAAAACCATGATGGCTCTGATAATTCTTATTATGGACTAGTGGCCAGCATTGGTGTTCAGCACAACATACTGTAGTAGCTAAAGCCAAATAACTTTAACTACTTAAAGTAACACTTAAGTCTTTTTGGCAGGATGATTCACCTCAATCAGTCATTTAATATCCTAATCTGGAATATACAATTTATATTTTTTCTGATTCATGATCTGATACATTTTCTATTGAAGAGTAGACTGTGACTTGGCTTTTTCCTAGTTTGAGAGAATGTATTTGGCATGAGCATGCACATGACTTTGGCTCATGCTCTATGAGTTGTCTGATCACTTCAGACTGCACCCATATCATCTTGAAACAGATTAAGTCAAGTATGCTCCTTATCCTGACAATTGCATGCATTATAAAAGGCATCAAGTTTGCCCAGGAGTAGAAGCCAATATCAGTCAGCATTCAGAAGGTAGCATTTACTGGTCACCTGTAAAAACAAACATCAAATTGGTTGCTATGTTTACTGCTCCTGGACAAAGTGCTTTTTGTTACAAGTTGGGGTTTATATTTCTAAAATAAGGAAGACATGTACTGTGCAGGTACTAAGAGACTGACTTGAGTGTAATTAATTCAGCCAATATACAGTAGATTCCTTCTTTTCCACTTTCTGTGATGCCTCACTGGTCATCAAATATCAGAAGATTGTTTGTTGCATTATGCTGCATCACAGACCATTTCAAAGATTCTGAAATGCATGCTTTTTCCCATCTAGGATTGTGGGAGGTCTGTCAAAAGTACTTTCTCTAAGGTTTTAGTAATCAAATAAGCTTAAAACCTCAAGTCTGTGGTACTGTCTGATCTGCCTAGACCCTATTCCCCTTAAATTCATGGGAGGTTAGTAAATGTCAACCTGGCTCGCTGTATGTGTTTAATGTGGTCCCATTGGGAGGGGCAACAAGTATCATATCAATTTGCTGACCAATGAGCCACAGAGGAGATAAACTGCCCCATATCCACAACCAGATTCTGTTTTTCTTATATCACTACTTTGGTTTAATTGCACCTTATTTTTATTACATTTCCCATGTGAATTTATTTTTAATAATGTAATATATTGGGTGTAAAGTGGATATGGTATGTTTTGAGCTCCTAAAATAAGTTAAAATTGCAACATAAACCTTCCTAGATAAATGTGAATTTATTTTAATTCTGAATAACTCAGACCGCAGTGTTTTAAGAATATGTATGTTTTTATGTTAATTTAAATTTTAAGTAATTAAAACCCAATTGTGTGTTCACCCAGGAAGCTGAATGTTTGCTGCTCAGTTCCCTTCACATCCTGCTGGATACCTCTTCCAGCCACCTACCACTGACTCAACCTCTATACACACACACACACTGGTTCTTTGAGTTCAGCTGACTCTGGTGTTATAAGCACAGTATAAACCCTTTTATACCAGACATAGGAACCCTTTGTCACTCCAGCTCCAGCTGCTGTGAAGCTATAATTCCTAGTATCACTCCCTCCCCTTGTCCTTGGCTCAGGGGATGCTGAAATGTTGTTTACTTACCTTGATTTATAATCTTTCAGATAGATGTAAAGACTTTTATGTAGGATAAAAACAGGAAAATATTAGCTATAGAAGCTGGCAGCTAACTGTACATAAGTATGTAATGTAGTGCAGAACAGACACTAAATAAACACGTGGCCACTCTTCCAGGAATCTAAATGAAAAATAGTTTAAACTCCCTTCATGTAGTATCTAATGAATTGATCTGTTTGGGTAAACATTTTTTCCTCTGACACCTTTTGCCAGGTTAAATTACACTGCAACTTGTTTTCATTGTGCACCTATTCAGCTGAAGACTCGGTGGCTGACATAGGTATGAATGAGCTAATCACGCTGGCACAGCTTTGCACTATATCAGATGGCAGAAGCTTGGCATGGTAGAAAATACTTCTCATAAAAGATGGTTTCAGGTGATTCCAGTTTCAAAGCAGTTAAAGCAAAGGCATTAATTATACATTTCCATTATGACAGAGCCAACATCAGCAGCAACTAAAACATAATTTGTTTAGGTAGCCATGCAGGCTGTTCTTTGATCAAGTTTTGCTTCCCACAGGGAAGAATCATTCTTAAATTACACAGCAAGCAGGCAGAGATTGGAAGCAAACAATAAAACACCTCCCAGGGGCAGTAGGCCTGAAGAACAGGTTTGTGTTTTGTTTTTAAATAAGTTGAAAATCCTTTTAGTAACTTTAAAACAGAAAGAGAAAAATACAAAGAAAAAAATATACAATCCTACTGGTAAGACTGTATTACCTGTGTTGTAAATGCAGTTTTCCCTTTTGAGTCTCATGCAGTTCAAAGCCAGTAGAAAAGAAACACATTTTGCATGTGTATGAGTGCAGATGTTATGTGTAGCGTAATTGCTGCCATTTTGCCTGTCTTCTCTCACACTGAGCCTGTTGCTTTTTTCCCAGTCTTTTGTAGCTCAGGCAAATTGAATGTCTATTAAGTCTTCTTAGAATCCCAATGAGTTAGGAGTTTCAAAAGTAAAGAGAAGCTTTCACAAGCTAGATCATCTGTTCTGAGAAAACAACTGCCTTTCCCCCTGTTTGTGACATATGTTACAGGTGTAGGCCACAGAATACATGTACTGGAGAAGTGAAAATAATAACTTGCTTATTACTTTACAAGTAATTTTTCTGTGAAGTTCAGCAATAGTATTAAGAGGGAAGCCGGTGCCTGCTGAGTAGAGCAGAAGTTGGCAGCTGTTTGGTTTCAGTAATGCTCAGCAGTGCAGCACTCGCATGCCAGGATTCTCAGCAGTCTGGTATATGCAGGCATTCTATGTAACTGTAATTAGATCAGTGTGCTTTCCCAAAGATAAGGTATGACAGTCTGAGGCCTTAAACACACACAACACACACACACATATATATCATTATATCAGTTATAATGCTGCACTTGTTCCAGTTTTCCATCTCTGATAGATAATGTAAGGCTGTGTTTCCAATGATACACTGTGAGAATGTTACTTAGAGCAGAATAGCAGTTGCAATTAGTCCAAAATGTTGTAGCCTTCAAGTTACTGAAAATACTGAGTTGCACTAATAACAAATGGGTCATGCTTATAATTTACTGTATATACAGATATAACATATATAAAGCTGCTGCTACAGCTTCTGAAATTGTACCCTTGCAGTTGTTTATTTCTCCATTGTAGTCTCTTATCACAGGTATGTCCAGAAATAGGGAAGGAAGGTTAGGTATAAGTTGTATTCATTAATAATCACCAAGTTATGAGAAGCAAGGATATCTTTAAATAAATAAATGCAGTCTCAGGTGTGAGGCTACAGATTAGAAGCATTTAATGTAAAAGCTAATAATTTGATAATAAATGGCTTGTATATTACAGGTATAGGATCTATTATGCAGAATGCTTTGGACCAGAGTTTTCCAGATGATGGGTCTTTCTGTGATATGAATAACCATACCTTACATCTACTAAAAAAAGCTCGAAACAACCAAGAAAACCAACAACATAGATTCATGCAGTTTAGTCACCATCAAGTACAATGTAGTGCTGTATTATTCCAGAGTTAAATTTAGTCATTAAAGGGAAACTGTCAT
>CM044432.1:49698646-49710749 GCA_024363595.1 Xenopus borealis | reverse complement strand
ATTTACAGATGAAGATGATTGGGAAATGAGTCTCATGTGCAGAAAAGTCTGACATTTGATAGAGGAAAAAGAACACTATTATATGCATTGTTCAGGTGGGGTATTTGGGAATGTAATGAGAGTGATTTGTTTTTATATTATGCTGACTGCTAATTTGCTTTTTCTTCATGCTGTTTTTGTACAATATTATCATGTGCAAACTGCAATGTTTTTAATATGGTTAAATCCTATGAATAACATATAGTGCATCTAAAGTAATATGCGTTTAGATAAAACACAAAAGAAAATGTACTCTATTGCATATTATCATAAATAAATACAACGCTTAAGAGTCAAAACAGGAAACTGTGTATTTTTCTTCATCTTCAAGAACAATATTATTGTATTTTATTAAATAAAGATAATAAAAAAACCACAGGATATTGAGCTGTGGTTGCAAGGCAATACAATTTCCAATAGCCAAACAATAGGAACAGAATCAAGGGTGCTAGAACATTAAATGCTACTTTATAGATACAATACTTTTGATACATAAATAAATATTTTTTTCATTGTACTGCAAATATATGTTTGTTTGTTTTTTATTAACGATGATATTAACAACTTGAAGAAACAATAAAAAAGCTACTGGCAAAAACCAAAGGTTAATTTATATTAATTATATAAGCATCAAATGACCCACACAAATCAGCAGAGATTCTAAACAAACAAGAAAACAGTGTCACTCTAAAATTAAGGGCTCACACAGACATTTTTTTTTTAAATGTGTTTGATTCGCATTTGAGATGTAGGTTTGAGTTGCATTGAACTCCATTTGTGTTTCCTCATGTTTTTTAACACAACATGCTGCATTTTCTTGTGCTTGATGCATGTTCCTAAATTGGTAGGGTGGTATTTGGATCTGGCAAAAATTCACTTAGCTACATTAAAAAAAAATATATATATATAAAAAAAGTAGAAGGATATAAACGAAAAATCTGCATTTTTTGCATTCAGCATGCATTTGTAAGCACATAAAAAGCTTAGTAAATTATTATGCAGGCTTAGAGGGGTTCCCAAACTTTTCATGACTGTATATCATAATGAATAACCCCAATGAGGATACCCCATAATTAAACATAATCAGATTCATACTCTGTGACTGCTTTGTATAATTAAACTATCCTCTGTTCAAAAGTGCATAATAACATATATTCAATTATAACAAACATGACATATTTTGAATGTTAATCACATATTAATCACTGTAATGATATGTTAATGAAAAGGTCAGTCTTAAGGAAAGGATTTACATTCCTTTACTATAAATATAAACTTGACATTCAAATCAAATTAAGCATCTAATTCAAAAATGACTACTTATGTGCAAACTGAAGTATATTCACAGGGTATCGTGACATATCTATGATTATGCTATGAGGAAAGCTGTGTTGTGTTCAAGATACCCTTTAGAATTCTACAAAGGTGGTCACAGCAGTATTCATAAGATAACTTTCATTTGCCATTGTTAAGACTGTCTTTTTGGCAACAGTATATGTCATCAGTAACTTCTACTCTAATTAATGGCGCTTTGAAATGATGCTGTTGAATAGAAATTTCATTTCATACAAAGTGAGCCAATTTAAATTAGCAGGTATCCTCTCCACCTATCTTGGGTATTGTGTATATAATACAGTTCCATTACCTTGATGCCTTGGCTTTATACATGTTTTCAAATATTCTCATACTGCAAGTTTAATTTAAAAAGGTATATTTTCTTCTGCCAATAAAAAATGTATTGCCAGTTGACAATAGTGGCATGAAATCTTTCTCTAACCTTTTATCCAGTACAGAATGCTTGGAACCTAGGGTTTTCTGTATAATGGATCTTTCCATTATATGGATCGTAAGGGCAGATTTACTAAGCTCGGGTGAAGGATTCAAATGCAAAAAATAAAAAAAATTCAATTTTTTTTGGGCCACTTCAACCATCGAGTTCATACAATTTTTTCGTGAAATTGGATTTCTTTTCAATCATTTGATAGATCGAATAGCGGTAAAATCCTATAAATTCGATATTCAATTTTGTTGGATTTTACTTCGTAAAAAATACGAGGGTCAAATTTGAGTGTTTTTTAACCCTCAAAATTCGACCCTTGGGGGCAAATTTACGAAATTCATGTGAAATGATTGAAGTTCGATCAATCGTACAAATTTTTCGTGAAATTGGATATTCAAATTTGGCCTCTTCCATCATCGAATATCGGATATTCGATAATTCAATCATTCGATGATTGAAGGAATCAAAATTTTAAAGTTATTCGACTGCCTAGTTCGCCAGATTGAATCTACCAAATTGTAATAGAAGCCTAAGTGAAGCTCGCCATAGTCTTCTGAGTCCTTTTCGAATACCATTTGTATGATCGGAGCGTTCGATCGTCGAACCGTACAAATTTTTCGGACGCTCGAATGAAATTTCACGATTTTTTTGTGAAATCGAACAAACGGTATCCGATCGTACGAATTCATCGAGAAATCGTATAGCGAGCAAAACGATAGCATAAAACAATTCAATAAGCATTCGATGGTTGAATGCATATCGAATTTCGAATTTGGTCAAGCTAATTTTGGGGAATAATAGTAAATTTGCCCCTTAGTGAAGGGATTGGCTATATAAGGAGCAGGAGCAGACGTTTTCGTCAGGAGCTCCGTACAAATCACCCTGATTTAATACCCCTAGAAAAATCCAGAGCCGCAAATCCACCCTTACCACACGAGGGACAACTGCCAGAACAGATATATGAGTGCATGCAGACGAAATCAGCGTACGCAGTCCCTCCACGCTACCCCCAAGCAACAACAGCGGGGTAGAGGAGACGCCATTTTGACTGAACGCGTGGTAAGTGCCTGTGCAGGCATGCACTCAGAAATGACTGCAGCCTCCGGGAAAGACCCAGAATGAGTGGCAAACATCTCGCCGGAATCCAGCATGCTACTTGATGCTATTAAGGAATCCCAAACAGCGATATCAGCCAAGATGGACGACCTCCGTATTGAGATCCAAATGGAGATAGCACTGTTCCGGGCAGACATAGACAAAATATGGGAAAGGCTAACAGAGACAGAGCAGCGCACTGGTGAGGCGGAAAGCACAATACAACAGCATCAACCAGTCATTGCAGAACTCCAGTGCTGAGTAAAGCTGCTATCACAGAGAGCCAAAGATGCAGAGGACAGAACACGGCGCAACAATGTACATATTATAGGCCTACCCGAAGGAGCAGAAGGCCAAAACCCGGCCAAATTCACAGAACATCTGCTTGAAGAGATCCTGGCCCCCATCACTCTATCCACGGCGTACACAGTGGAATGGGCCCATAGGATCCCCACCAGACAAATACCAGGGGCCACACCTAGGTCCTTCATCCTCCGCCTCCTGAATTACCATGACAGGGACACCATCCTACAGGCAACACGGAAGAAAGGAGAAGTCAAGTATCTGAACACCACACTACAATTTTACCCAGACTTCTCAGCAGTCCAACAGCAAAGCCACACATTCCAAGATGTCAAAAGGAGGCTCCGCGATAAAGGCATCAAATACAGCATGATCTACCCTAGCAGGCTCCGTATTATAGATGGCCCACAGGTCCGGTTTTTCACATACTCGGAAGAAGTGAGCAAGTGGCTGGATAAGCGCTAAGGCCAGCGTAAAGGCAGGAGAAGTTCCCAAGACAAAGAACCCAGTTCTGGCTGCAAAGTCTACACACACTTGTATTAAGTGGTCATCAGAGGAGTAAAGTTTAAAATCTGTCTTTTGCCGATCACTAGTTGGATATTGATTGAAGTACTAGATAGATATGGGGTGCCTCCTGCTTAGGGAGTTTAGTTTAGGGATCCAGGACTCTTCGTGTTTCAGAAGGGTCAGGGTGGGGGGCATCCGGGACTGTTCATGTTGTTTGGGACTTACAGGACACTGACAACCCACTACAGAGTCGGTAGAGGGTCTTTTGATATCCTAATGTTCATTAATATGTCCTATATTGTTTGTTTTTTTCTACTGCTTTCTTTTCTTTCCATTTCACCAACATTCCTATATGAATGTATATTGAGGGGAGGGTCGGCCTTCAGGCAGGGTAGGGGGACTGAGCGGCTCCAAACACATACACCACACTCCAACGGCAGACCTAAAAATCATTAGCTGGAGGTCTGGGCGATAGATTGAAATGCACCATAGTATTTGATTTTATAAAAAGACACAAGGCGCAGGCCCAGGTTAACGGTCTCCCCCTTATAATAGTCTGTATTTACCCCCCCCCCCGCAGCAGACAATCAAATCCTACCACACGTAACCACACAAATAGCAGATTTCAATCCAGCCCCAGTGCTGCTACTCGGAGACTTAAATGGGGTTCTAGACCCACATATTGACACACTCACAGGAACACACTATAGCAGACTACCATTAAGCAACTGGGCCATCGTCAACAGCTTAACAGAGATCTGGAGGTGGAAACACCCTCTCAAAAAAGAGTTTTCCTGCTACTCCGCTTCCCACAAAACCCACTGCCACATTGACCTAGCCTTTGCCTCACCAGAGTCTTTACCACTAGTTCAGTCAGTGGAATACCTGCTGAGAAGCATTTAAGATCACTCCCCACTCACAGTAATTCTTAGATTACACCCGGACATCCCAGATAGAATCTGGAGGTTTCCCGCCCAGTGGGTTGGTCACGCTACAGTAGAATTGGTAGTGCACCCATCAGTCTCCCAATATTGGCAAATGAACCCAAACATGGTGGATCTCTTTACAGTATGGGACGCCTTTAAGGCCACAGCAAGTTGTGTGTACATCTCAGGAATTAGCAAAGCCAAGAAATCCCTCACCCAAAAAATTAACACACTAGAAGTAGAGGCCACAGAAAAAGAACAGGAATACCTAAGGGACCCCTCAGAAAAGAAAAAGAACCCGTCTTCTATCACTAACTCTAACAGAATAAGCCCAGTTACACCTAATAAGACAGAAGCACCAAATTTTTGAAACAGGGGATAAGGCAGGGAAACTGCTAGCGATGTGAGCCAGGGAGGACAGAACCACAACCACAATTCCTCTTATCAAAGATGCTGCGGACACTCTGATCACACAGCCCCGCCTGATGTTTTTAAACAGTACTATCAGGATCTATACTCATCTAAAATAACACAAACAGAAGATGATATCACAACATACCTGGGAGCAGCTCAGTTGATATACCTAACAGAACATACCCAGGGTATTATGGAAGCACCCATTACAGTAGAGGAGGTGGAGGAGGCCGTGAAAGCTTCACCCTCTTGCAAGGCCCCCGGCCCTGATGGCCTCCCAGCGGAGTTCTATAAACACCACCTACAACCCCTGGGGCCACAACTGGCCGTAGTACTGAATGAAATAGCCAGCAGGGGTGCCACACCCGAGTCCATGTCACAGGCCTTCATTACATTAATACCGAAATGGGTAAAGACGAGCTACAATATTCTGCACACCGCCTGATCTCCCTTATAAATTTTGACGCAAAATTTTTGGCCAAAATTCTAGCAAACAGGCTCAAGCCATACATGAAAGAATTAGTACACCCTGATCAAACCGGGTTTATACCCACAAGAGCCACCGACGTAAATATCAGGAGGCTTCTCACACAACTACAAATACAACATGATAATGTGGGAACGCGGACAATAGTGACCCTAGATGCAGAAAAGGCCTTCAACTCAGTCGAGTGGCCCTATTTGTGGGTGACCCTAAAGAAATTTGGCTTCGGCCCGAGGTACTTCTGCTGGCTACAAGCACTATATAAATCCCCCATGGCACAAATCAGAGCCAATTACATGCTATCCCCGGCCTTCCCATTGTCTACTGAGGGTCATCAATGAAAATAGTAACTACTCAGGTCTCAAAGTGAATTGGGACAAACTCACCCTATTTGCAATAGATATGGAAGCCAAAAACCATCTACCCATTGATTCCCCACTCCAGTGGGCAGACAAATTTACATACCTAGGTGACTCAAGATATCACTCAGTATAGGAAACTCAATGTGGATCCTATAGTGACCAATATGAAAAACAAATTCTCACACTGGGCCTCACTACCTCTCTCGCTGTATGACTCAACCTGGTCAAAATTAAATTTCTTCCTGAGTATATGTCTTTAGAAATACTCCACCAGCTTGCCTAAATATTTTTTTCAACAGTTTAATGCAGAGATCTGCTCCTTTATCTGGGCAAACAAAAACCCAAGGATAAGTTTCACTAACTTGCAACGCTCGACCCAGGCCGGCGGTCTGGCCTTGCCCAACCTATATCAATACTACTTGGCGGCAGTGCTGGTCACTGCTAGATGGTGGTTTGAGTCAGACTGCTCGAACTCTGTAATGAAATTGGAAGCGTCCATCCTGGGGTCTAGAGAAGCATTACGGCTTCTAGTATATAGGGGTAGGGAGGCACACCCACTAGTTTCCAGATCCATGATAAACACTATTCAAGCCTGGAAAGCAACACAAAATATTTTTACCCCTAAGGGATCCAAAGTACAATATACAAACAAAGAGGGGGTGTGGGAGCACTCAAAGGCTAAGTCAAAATATATTTAAATATAATGGGTGTGCACAATGCACATTCCCTGGGCCCCTGTCTCCTAAATAACTCAATATAATTTCTAATGCATATGTTTACAGAAACAGGGGATTTTTAGTTACAAAGTTATGATCATAAAATTGATAAGCCACCATACCACGTCAAGGTAAACCCCATATGGCGGTCCCTAACTTGTAATAAAAAGTCTAATACTTACTGCATAATAGCATTGCCTGTAGTCAGTGTCTAATGAACCTTGGTTTCAGTGTACTCACCCCACGCACCACTGTGGCGCAACACAAACTTCCTCCATATGACAGAAATCCCTGACTACCACACATGGGCTAAGAAAGGCCTCAAATTTGTCAAAGATCTCTTCCCAGAGGGTCAACTATTGAGCCAAGAGCAGATACAAACTACATTCCAAATAAAACAGTCGGCATATTTCTGGAGCTGTCTACTCCGAAATGCAGCAAATAAGCAATTTGTCCAGCCACAGGCTCAGATTCTAGCCACGGAGCTGGAAACTAAGCTGCAACTACAAGAGGTACCCAAACCACTCTCTACTATCTATCAAACCATTCAAGCACAACAAGATAAACAGGAACTCTGCTGCTACAACAAATGGCTCCAAGACATGGGGGGCTTGGACCCAAAGAAGTGGTCCATAATATTAAGGACGCTCATACAACCCACCATTGCCAGCAGAGACAAGCTGATACAGGTGAAATTCCTATACCGTTCCTATTTAACTCCCGAACACCTACAACATATCACCCCTACGAGAGATGCTAACTGCACACGCGGGTGTTTTCATCTGGGCACATGGATACACATGGTTTGGGGCTGCCCTAAACTAGTGAATTATTGGACTCAAATCTTTGCTTTCATCTCTAAGATAATGGACCTCACACTAACACCGAACCCAAGTCTGGCCCTACTAGACCTCACAAGAGGCATGTGGACTCAGGGTTAGTGATGGGCGAATCTCCCGAGATTCGCTTCGCCGAATTTTTCGCGAATTTCTAGAGAAATTCGCGAAACAGTGAAAAATTCGCGAAACGAGTCGCTGGACGATTTTGTCGCGCGGCGCGTCAATTTTGTCGCGCGTCTGTCGCGCGTCGCGTCAACTTTGACGCGTCGCGTCGTTTTTGGCGCGCGTCGCGTCGTTTTTGGCGCGCGTCGCGTCGTTTTCGGCGCGTCGCGTCAAAAACGGCGCGCGACTGACGCGCGACTCGTTTTCAGCAAATTTTCGCCAAGCGAAATTTCGCTGGTGATTTGCGAATTTATTCGCCAGCGGCGAATCGCGGGAATTCGACGCGAATTCGACCTAGGCGAATAAATTCGCCCATCACTACTCAGGGTCAGAAAGAACCTTGATACAGCTTTTACTATATTATGCACAGAAACAAATTGTTCTAAAAAGGAACAGAGCGGACCCACCAACTCTGGATATGTGCCCAGCTATAAAGCCACTTATGCGTCAAGGGGATGCATAGATAAATTCATCGATATATGGATGATCTGGGTGCTCAACCCAGAAACCAACAGCCCCCATGTCTATTACAGTGTAGAGTGTATATATAGGTGTATATTATCTGACTATGCTGCCGGTTCGTGAATTTATTCGCCCACCACAGAAATAATTTTTATTGGATTATTTCATTATAATTGAGTCTATGGGAGACAGCCATTCCATAGTTCAGGTCTTTCTGGATAATGGGTTTCTGTATAAAGCATATCATACCTATATATATAGATTTACTATATATATAGAATGTATTGAAAAACAAATTAACACTTTAGATGAGTAAAACCAAAATGCAAAGACCCACTTCAAGTTTTTCCCTAACAATTTAAAATAAATAACCTCCTGATTTTCTTATATCATAGATAAATCATTGCTTAAAAATTGCTGCAAAAGCACCTGTTGCTTTAGCAATAAAACACATTTTCTGTATTTCCCAGGTGCCCTGTTTATGCAATTCAAGGTCACTGGGATAAGGTATTCCTTAATTGTACAAAATTTTAGATTATGATTAAAAAATGACTTTTGTGTTTGTGAAATCTACTGATGGTCCATATATGGGGAAAGAATGCTGTAATATTTCTGGTTGCATTTGAAAAAATATCTGATAAATATGTAATATTTAGGGGCAGATTTACTAAATTCACATGAAGAATTTGAAGTTCGATCGAATTTGTATCAAATTCGAATCTTCAAATATGCAAATTAGGCTAATTCGACCATCGAATATTCAAATTCGAATTATTCAAATATTCGAATAAAATTTTATTTGATTATTCGAAAATTCGATGGTCGAATACTTCCCCTTTAAATTTTTATTTGACCACCTACTTCGCCAGATTAAAGATACCGAATTGGGGATCCTTCCCTGAGATCGAATATAAAAAATTCTATTGATCGATTAAAATCGTTCGAATATTCGATTCGAATTCGATTCGAATACTCGATCAAACTTTCTATAGTCGATCGTTCCTTCGAATTAGAAGGATTTTGATTCCCAACTGTTCCTCAATATTCCTTTGGTCGAATTTTGAATTTTTTTTGCATTCGAAATTCGACCAATAGTAAATCTGCCCCATAATCTTTATTTAAGTATTTGGCCAAAAAAACACTCTGAGATTTTCTGAACTAATACTACTACTACTACTAAAATTATTATTATTAGAGCTTTCTCAAATTTGGTGAATATTTTAGCCCTTTTGAAAAGTTTTATAAATTTATAGCTTATTTCCATTTCTGTTCCCCAGATGCTAACATAAATACATTAAGCCAAACTATTTCTAGCAATAACTTTGAAAAGCATTTTGTTCAGATGGAGAGAGATTCAAATCTAAGAAAGACAGCAAGACAGAACTCTCTTCTAAGGCTCTATTTAGGTTGTGTACTGCCCAAGGCACTGGACCTCAGTTTGCCCTACGCCCTCCTATATGGTAAATACCGCCCTGCTCTATCTTTCTGACTAAATACTGAAAGCTTTAGGTGAACCTCCCTGAAATGCAATGGTATAACTAGACACCAAAAGGCCCTGGTACAAATATTTTACAACTGCCCCCACCCTCCACAGTGGGCTGGACCACAACCATCACTGACCTAATTTTATTATGACATAGACAGTAATATTCCAAAAAATGTTGCAAACTGGTCTTTATTTTGTTATGTTTTTTTTTAATGATATAGCTTTTTGTTCAGTAATGTTGAGTAATTTTTGCTTCAGGTGGCTATTTTGTACCCTAGTAAGCAGTGGATTAAAAGATAAGTGAACAATAAATAGAGGGCATACACAAGATAAGTAATACAAAATCTAGAAATGTAGCCTCATACAGCAAATTGTTTGGAGAGTAGTGGGAATTGTAATCCATCAATATCTGAATTTGACATAGGGCTTTGCCTTAGTCATATTGGGATCCTGATATTTAGGGGCATATTTATTACGCTGTGTAAAACAAAATTTGATTTAAAAAATTGAGTAAAAAGCTGTGTAAAATGGCAAATTTATCAAGCTATGTGTGTAAATTTTAGCAATGTGAAGGCTAGATTTGATGTTATAATTTTACATTGCTTCCAGTGGAAGTCACTATAAAAAAATGCATAATAAAATAATGCCATTTTTTACATAGCAAAGCCTGGTGATATTGTTGTGGAGTATTACCCTGCTGCTTTTAACACAGCATAGTAAATATGCCTCTAACAGTCTAAGCTCTAGCTCCTAGCATCCCCCAACAGCAATTTTATTCCCATCTGCATACAGCTACTGCTCTCTGGGGCACCCATGAGACTGCTTCTCCAACAAACACAGTTCTGGTCAGACTGTACATTTCTGATAACTATTATGACTGCCCAATGGGGGGGGGGGGGGGGGTGAGAGAACAGTTATTGCAGAAACCTTAAGGCATGTACCCTAATGTGCACAATGGAATGATCACCACCCCTCACCTATAAGCTTTGTGTCTTTTCTGGGTTGGCCTCCAAGGCTTCCCCATGACAGACTGCTGCCTATTCTATTGCTTCACACCAGTAGCAACACTTCCCTCGGTTTAATCTCATACTGAACTGGGATACTCCTTCATGCCTCCCAACATTTGAAAATTGTAAAGAGGGGCCACAATTTTTGACCATGCGCATTTTGTGGCCACACCCCCTAAATATAATATCCATTTAACAAATTTGAACAAATTTCTGAACAACTTTCTGGGGGATTTATTGTCATATTTTATGTTTTATTACAGTTTTGCTAATGAAGGTTAGATTGCCTTTTAAGGTGTAAGTCTCAGTTCTACAAAAAGACCTGCTTATCTTAAATATTTACAAGTTTATCTTTGCTTACTTTAAAGTGTTAAAAATGTATCAATATATAAGAGCAAGTGCCAAAAGCCTCTTTACATAAGTTTTATCAAGCAGATGAAGCCCTATCTGCTCTGCACTGCCTTCTGCACCACCCATAACAAACAAGGAAAAGTTGTGCTCACCACTAATTTTTAAAACCATTAGGCGGGGGTGCAATGAGGCCACAAAATACACATACACAAATACAAGACGTCCTCTGCACTCAACGCATTATCAATATATTTAAGACATCAAGGGGCAGATTTACTAAGGGCCAAATTTTCGAGGGCTTATTCGAGGGATTTTCGACTGAAAATTCGATAAAATCGTAGTAAAATTTGATGGTTTTTGGGTGCTATTCGATTTCTCAATAAAATCGTACAAAGTAGGCAGTCAAAGAAAATTTTTAAAGGGAAGTACTTCGATCATCAAATGGTCGAATGATCGAATTTTGAAATTCGATGGTCGAAGTTACCTCATTTGCATATTCGAAATTCAATTTAAAAAAAAAATTTGATCGAATTTCAAATTCTTCATGTGAATTTAGTCAATCTGCCCCTTAGTAAATCAGCCCCCTACTGTTTAATTTATTTGTAGCAGACATATGTTCTTATACTCAAGTCAGTGCTAATCAAAGCTCAGGAAAAAAAAATTTGGATGGTCAAATTTTTAAGTTTTTTCGACCATTAGTAAATCTGTGAAGTTCCGCCACTAGAGTGACATTACACCGCTATTAGTTAATTTCTATGGGATTTTTAAAGTTGTATTTATCAATGGGTGAACTTTCACTTATGCATAAATAAGCCTTTCAAAATCCCACAGAAATGAATTTAGAGCTGCGGAATTTCATTCTAGTGGCAGAACTTCCCTCTTTGATAAATTTACCCCTACTACACGCAAACAGCCAGAGAGAAAGGGAGAATGATAACACGTGTATTAATCCACAATTGTAAGTGCAATTTTAATTGTTTTTTATTTTAATAGAAAGATGTACACTATCTTTGTGCTTCCTATCTCTTAACTAGCGAGAAGTCAAGCAGGGCAGCACTGACTAAAATTGTTCGATTGTTCGATTTCACGATAAAAATTGTAAAATTTTCTTCGAGCATCTGAAAAATTTGTACAATTCGAACGATCAAACGCTTCAATCCTAAGAATGGT
>CM044432.1:49670437-49685311 GCA_024363595.1 Xenopus borealis | reverse complement strand
AATCCTTTTTTAGAAGCAAAACAATCCTGTTGTGCGGATTTAAAGGAATTGTTCAGTTAAAAATTAAAATAGATTAAATAGATAGATAGGCTATACAAAAACAGTTAACTAAAAATGTAATATATATAAAGGCTGGAGTGACTGGATGTGTAACATAATACCCAGAACACTTCTTCCTTCTTTGCAGCTCCCTTGGTTTGCACTGATCAGTTACTAGGCAGTAACCAATGAGTGACTTGAACATGAGTCATAGCTGTTGATTTTGAATCTGAGCTGCATGCTGAGGATCAATTGCAAACTCAATGACCAGTTATGTCCCATGTGCCACCCCCCCTCAAGTCACTGATTGACTAAGGGGCAAATTTACTATTGATCAAATTCGAGGATGAATTTACCCTTGAATTTGACAGATCGAATTGTGGTTGAATTTGAAACCTTCAAATTCGAATATCGAATTTGAAGGTTTCTTCCACAATACAATCAATCGTTTAAAATTAAATCGTTTTTAACCATTCGATCAAATATGGGAGCTTCCCATAGGGTTTATTAGCAATTCGGTAGGTTTAATCTGGCAAACTAGGCAGTCGAATAGAAATTTAAAGGGCAAGTAAATCGACTGACGAATATTCAAATTTTATTCAAATTATTCGAATCATTCAATTCAATCGATAAATCAAAATTCGGCCAAGCCACTTCGGCAGATTGAAACTGGCAAAGTAGGCAGTCAAATAAAAAATTAAAGGGGAACTAATTCGACAGTCGAGTACTTGAATAGATTTTTATTGGAATTATTCAAATCATTCGATTCGATTGAATTTACTGAATTCAATGCTCGAATTTACCTAATTTGCATATTTGAAATTCGAATTTGAATCTTTTTGAAAATGCGATCTAATTTCTAATCATTCATGTGAATACATGTGAATTTGATAAATCTGCCCCTCTGCTGAAAAGCAGGAAGTTGAGTTCTGTTGTTACATAAGACATCAGATCACTCCAGCCTTTATAGATTACATTTTTGGCTAATTAACTATATTGGAAACATTTTTTATTTTGCAAAGCCTATCTATTTTCCCTGTTTTTATTTTTACACTGAACTGTTCATTTAATATCTAAATTATTAGTAGTACTTAAGGGATAGAGATCCAAATTACAGAAAGATCTTTTATCCAGAATACTCTAGGGTCCAAGTATTCTAGATAACATGCCCCATACCTGTATTTTTCTAAAGATGTATCCTTTTAGTAGTGCAATTTGCAGCCTGTGCACTTACAGTAAAGAAGGATGAATCTTTATAAAATACAGGTATGGAACCTGTTTTCCAGAATGATCAGATATATTCTGGATAATATTCACAGTCCTATTCAAGTAAATTAATGAAGCTAACATTATTTAGACAACATTTAAAGAAATGTAAAAAAATAATCAAAAATAAAATAATAAAAATATTGTGATGATGATGAGCTGAAGTGGTTGTGTCTCAGTTAATATGTTGGATATAGCATTTTAGGAACTTGGATTCCTATTCCTCCTCATATTTAGTGTAGATGTAATTAATTCAGAATTTTCATTGTCCTCATGACCTACAAGTAACATTCAGCATACACAAAAATTTACATATTGTTCCAGCATCTAATCGTAATTATAAAAAAATTTCGACATCCACATTTTTCAAATTGAATGGAAGAGACACATTTAATCAACATCAAAATAAAATATCCTTCTTTTAACATTAAATATTACAGAACTTGATAAATAAGCACACTGTACAACATTGCCATGTCATTTACATTTAAGTAATAGCTGTAGGATTTGAAAAGTTAAAAAGCCAGGACAGGTATGGGATCTGTTATCCAGAATGCTTGGGACCTAGTGTTTTCCTGATAATGGATCTTTCCGTAATTTGGATCTTCATACCTTAAGGGGCACATTTACATAAGGGTCAAAGTGAATTTTCGAATAAAATTTTAATTTCAAAGTAATTTTGGGCTACTTTGACTATTGAATAGCCCAAAATTTGATTCGAATTGAAAACATTTGTATTTCAAATTACTGTCTCTTTAAAATCCTTCGGATTCACCACTTTGCCACCTTAAAGCTGCCGAATGCCATTTAGCTTATATGGGACCTCCTAAAACCTGTCCTGAAATGTTTTCTAAGTTCTAGGAATTTGTTGGATTTTTTTGAAAATCGTTTGAATCGTTCCAAATGGGCTTTAAAAAAATTTGCTGCTTGAATTTTGAAGTGTTTTTGACTTCGAAATTCGACCAATACTAAATCTGCCCCTAAATAGACCCAATCAGCTGATTTTGCTTCCAATAAGGATTAATAAATCTTAGTTTGGATGAAGTACAAGCTACTGTTTTATTTTTACAGAGAAATGGAAAATCATTTTTAAATAGACGGATTATTTGTATATGATGGGGTCAATGGGAGATAGCCATTCCATAATTTGGAGCTTTCTAGATAATGGGTTTCCGGATAACAGATCCTATACCTGTAGCACCAGTGAATGAAAATGACCTATATTTATTAAAATATAACAGAAACTTAAAAATTAGTTCTTTAAAGCATTTAATTTGTATTTAAAAATATGTGTAGTTTCATCCCTGTTCTTTAAATATAACAATCCTAAAGTGGTGATGTAAAGGTTCATACTTAATTATATAGAAACAATGTTTCTAAATGTGTGTGAAAATTCATTCTGTTATTTCTCTCCATTAATATAATGACATGTATCCTTTGCTACTAATATTACTAACCTCACTTACCAGTAAAAGTAGCTAAAATAGTACATCAAGCTACTGCTGCGGATCTGATGAAAATACATCAGAAAAGTTTGCTTAACTATGCTGAACTAATTACTAGTGATGGCCAAATTTATTCGGTAGGCGCAAATCAGCGGCGAATTCCCGCGATTCTCCGCCGGCGAATAAATTCTCGAAACGCCAGTGAAAATTTGCCTACCGAAAATTCGCTGGCGTAAAAAAAAACAGAGTCACGTGCCGAAAATGATGTTTCGCAAATTATTCGAAATGGGATAGAATCACCCATCACTACTAATTACAAATTAACTGAATTAATTAATACTAACCTAGCAATTACCAGAAATGAGCAACATTTTTTACCAGGTTTCTCAGCAAAAGTTTTGTTTTCACCAGTGGCAAAAACTTTTGTGAATCAGTTTTGTGATTTCACAATAAGATTACTACAATTATTATTACTTTAATTAATTTTCTGGCATTATGAGCAGCAATTAGTGATGGGCGAATCTCCCGAGATTCGCTTCGCGGAAAAAAATTAGCAATTTCCAGCAAAATTTGCGAATTGGCGAAAAAATTTGCGAAACGAGTCGTGCGTCGTTTTTGCCGCATGTCGCGTCAATCGCATCGTTTCCGATGCGCGTCATGTCAATCGCGTCGCGTCGTTTTTGACGTGCGTCGCGTCAAAAACAATGCGCGACTCGTTTTTTTTGGCGAATTTTACTGCCAAATTTTTGCTGGGGTTTCGCAAATTTATTTGCCAGCGGCGAATCTCGGGAATTCGCCGTGAATTCGCCCATCACTGGCAGCAATCAGCATGGGTTTATGTAGGATAGGTCCCGTCAGATTTTGTTTTTGGATTTTGTAAAACCTTTTGCTAGTGTCCCACAAACAACTGCTTTCTTAACTAAGGTTTGTTGGGCTAAATTTAGTAATTTACACATGAACAGGAAACTGGCTACAAGAGTGGTTGTTAATGGTACAATTGGAGTAAAGTAGGTAGGTCTCTCACGGTTCTGTATTGGGTCCACTTTTATTTAACTAGTTCATGAATTACGTTTGGAGGGGTATTGTAAGTAAGGATGTGGCATCCTTGTAACAGGATCTTAACAAACTGGCAATCTGGGCACCTATTTAGCAAATGAGATTCAATGTTGATAAATGTAAGGCCATGCACCTGGGATGTAAAAATATGCCATTTATACCATTGATTGGACTGCACTAAGTTAATCCATAATATAAATGGACCTTGGAATCCTTGTAGATGATAAACTTCAAGGGTAAACAAGGTCTTGAGCTGTATTAAAAGGGTAATTTAAAAGGGGGGTAGTCTTCCCTAGTACAGAGCACTGGTAAGACCCCATTTACAATATGCCCTACAATTTTGGTCTCCTGTAGTGATGAGCAAAATTTATTGCCATATAAATGATGCGCATGGACTTCAATGGGTGAAAAAAATTGTTGCGTGTAAAAAAAAAAAAAAAATGTCCCCCATAGACAGATTTTGGTGAAGTCAAATAATGTCATGGTCAAATAAGTTTGTGAAATTTTTGGACGTGTTCAAAACGAGAAGCTGCAGTGTTTTGCTAATTTTTCAGCTAAGCCAATTTGCCTGTCACTAGCAACAAACTTATCAGCATACAACAAGATAAAGGAGTTCAGAACTGTAATACAGGTATGGGGCCTATTATCCAGAAGGCTTGGGACCTGGGGTTTTCCAGATAATGGATCTTTCTGTAATTCGGATCTTTGTAACTTAAGTCTACTAGAAAATAATGAAATTCGACCATGGGAATAGTGGGTGGAGTAAAATCCTTCAAATTCGAAGGGTTTTACCGCAATTCGATCGATCGAATAAGGAAAATTCGATCAATCGATTAATTGTACGAATCGAACGAATCAAAAAATTCGATCAAATTTTTTTTCCATCAAAAATAATTATACCCAATTTGGCAGCTTGGATCTGGCGAAATAGGTGGTCAAATAAAATTTTAAAGGGGAAGTACTTCAACCATCGAATAGTCAAATATTCGAATAAAATTAAATTTGAATATTCAAATTATTTTAAAAATTCGATCGAACTTCGAATTCTTCATGTGAATTTTGTACTCTGATGGCACAGGAAAGTTTGGCTCTAGCTGTTTTCAGGGTGACTTTCTCACCTTCCCTGAAAGCAGAGTCTTGGGCCCTCTGTAACACACACAGCTCTGGTTGAGGCGTGTAGTGATGCACTTGGAAACAGTAACATCATCAATGCACTTTGTGATGTAGCTGATTACAGATGACGTATACTCATCCAAGTTGATGCAGTCACTCTAGGTTGCAGCCTCCCTAAACATGTTCCAGTCAGTGCACTCAAAACAGTTCAGAAGAGCAGTCATGGCTAGTGATGGGCAAATTTATTTGGCATGGGGCAAATTCGCGGCAAATTCCCACGATTCACCGCCGGCGAATAAATTTGCGAAACGCCAGCGTAAAAAAAAAAAAGAGCCGCAAATCGTTTCACCAATTTATTTGGCGAAGCGAAAATGGGTAGATTCGCCCATCACTAGTTATGGCTCCTGCTGGCCATGTTTTCACCTGCTTCAGAACCAGTTTAGAGTGCCTGAAGAGTGGTCTGTATGCTGGAATTAGCATAACAGAGTTGAGGTCAGAGTATCTGAAGTGTGGGCGGGGTTCTGCTCATTATGCACTAGAAATGTTTGTGTAAACATGATCCAGCATGTTTGGCCCTCTCGTAGCAAATTCCACATGCTGATGGAATTTAGAGAACACTGACCTGAGATTTGCACGGTTAAAATCTCCAGCTATGATAATCGGTCCATCTGGGTGTATGTTTTTTATGTCCATGATGGCTCTGTACAGCTCAAAGAGTGCATATTTGGTGTTCACGCTGGAAGAAATGTTAACTCCAATAATATGAATGGAGGCAATCTCACGGGGTAAATAAAAGGGTCTGTATGTCACAACAACAAACTCTACCAGCAGTGAGCAGTGGCTGGACACAAGCAGAGAGTTCCTGCACCATTTCATGTTTATGTACTTAAGCTGCACCATTTCATGCTCTACTTAAGCTGATCAGACATTCTCTGCACTGCACTGACGAGCCTCAAGAAAGGCGAAACCGGTCTGCAGTTGGGAAATCTGATCAGCTATTATCCTGGCTTTAGCTTGAAAACCCAGTGGGTGAGCTTTAGCCAATAGGATAAACCCATGCAAATGGGATTTTCTTGGAGCACATTTGGAATTCATTCCCAGAATTCCTTTTGTTTATCTAAGTCTGTATGAGGCAGTCTCCTCAACCCTTGTCACATGTTTATGTAAACACACAGACCACCACCACAATTCTTACTGCTCAGAGCAGCGACTCTGTCAGCTCGAGCAACAACTAGCCCATTAAGCTAAACTAACTTAATATTGGGGTCTCTAAATGTCAGATACTTACTTACTGGTAAACATATACACAATGGGCATCAAACTGTTCAGTGGACCCCTAGCAATCTTTTTCAGGGAGATTTTTCTTGGTATCTAATAAAGTGTGGGATATGTGGAGCAGCAAAACTAAACCTTTGAAATTATTTTTCAGAATTGTAATAAACTTTTATAAAGCAATCTGAAATTAGCAGAATGTGCACTTTTAAAAAATATATGTTTTTCTCGGGTAAACCTACTGTTTCAGGATTTTTTGGCCTTGGAATCTAAAGTATGCCAATTTCTGCCTTAGTGCTTTCAAAATTCGGTAATATTCTGCCGGGAGTTTTTGCTGTACAAAATCTCCCTAAAACTTTGCATATCTGGTACTGGCACATCAAGAGACATGAGAATTTCTAAATCAGTTGGCTTTTCATACATAGAATGAAATATTTTTCTGGTATAAATTAGTATATTATGAAAATAGGTATCTTTCTTTTTTTTGGTATTTAGTGCTATAAATCTTTTTGCAGAGGTGGAAATACCTGAAAACTAGAAAGCTCAGGTTCTCCTGAAAAAAAACACAATGTATAGTTTTCCTAGGCAAACAAAAGGTTTCCCCTCAGAAAATACCCCAAGTGAGAGCGCACAAAATGTTTCAAAAACGTCTGGCATTGAGTTCAAATGAAATACGAAATTCTGGTGTCACTTAAATGGTTAATGTTTCCATTTGTAATGTATTTTGCTTGGAAGTTTAACATTACTTTTCTTTAATCATTACGTACTATGCTTTAACATTTTGTGGTAAGTGTGAAGCAAAACTTATATTTTGAATTATTCAGCATTCTTCTAATTAGTATTTAATTACTGTTCCCACTTGTCCAGAGGTACTTAGTTTAACAGAAAAATCCATGCAAAGTGTGGTACAACCACCTTATTTTTTAACAATTATTTTTAAAGGCAAACCGTACACTGGGAATTTTAATCTTTCCCTTTGTGTACAAATATTGTCTTTTTATAGCAGATGGTCAACTCCTGAATGTGGCTTAGACCGAGCGCTGGCACATAGCAACTGGTCAACACCAAAGCGTTTGTAAGATCAAGTGCTGGCGATTTATTAATGTTTCGTGTACAAATTGTAGCCAAATATTGCCTATAGCTGCCATTCAGCTTTTAAAACAGGAAATGATCTACAGGTGTATGTTAATTGGCTGGGACTTAAAAGCTCCCGGCTTTCTCACTGGAGAGGACAAGGAAAGGCAATAAAATCCAATTTTTACTTTTTTTAATGAAAAAGAAATCTATCTCCAATATAATTTAATTGAAAAATGTGTACCGTTTTTAAAAGAAACCTGACTGTATCCAGTGAAATTATCCCTTCATTTGCAGCTATGGATAGAAATTGTCAGACGGTCCCTAAGTTCTGGGCAGGGAAATAATCATACTTATGAACAGCAGGGGGAGCTGCCACCTTACTTCCCAGCCATGCAGAACTCCAGCAGCTTTAAATCTGCAACTGTGTAGAGATTAGAATTGATTTTATTTTTGCCCATACTGCCCCTTTACTGTTTCCAACTTCAGCTGCAGGGACAAAGATCATGGAGCCAGATTTAAACAGATAAACTGGGATTCTATTTAGAGCATTATTTTGCTGTAGCCACTGGTTCTGCAGAGTTGGGGAAAGTTTGTATTAAACAATATAAAAACTATAAAATCCACATTAGATTACATGACAACACAGGACCCAGTGCAGTCTTCATATTTTGATTATTAATCAGTCTTGCTGTATCGGCTTCTGGCAGAAATTCTTTGACTTGTGCTGTTTGGATAATTTATGACGATCCCTAATCAGTCCAGGCCACACTGAGCATGTGCACAGTCTCGGTCTTGCAAAGATGTTTAACAAAGTTACAAGATGACAGCCCCCTGTGGCCAACTTTGAAAGCATAAATCTTTTTTTTTTTTTAGGCTTGCGGTGCAGTAAGTGGATGTTTATGTTTAGTATACAAAATACAGCATTTCTAGCCTTATTCTAATTAAGACTTTCCTTGTCATACTAAGTACTATTAGTCACACGGTTTGCTGGGGGACTTGATTTTAAATGCACTACAAACTTAGAATGCTAGAGGAAAGTGTAGGACTCACGTACAAAGAGGGGCCATAAAGTGGCACATGACCTGAGTGTGGTACTAACACCTAATTTTTTTTTTATAATCGTCTTTAAAGGCAAATTGTGTGCTGAAAATGTTTCACTTTCTCTTTGCATTTAGATTCATATAGCTTTTCATTGAACAGTGAACAAAATACAAAAATAAATTACATTAAATTAACTTTCAATCGCTTCTCATTTCAAATCAATAAAAGTGTAACAAAATAGTAAAACTCCCAACCCAAAGCATCTGGCGCCTGTCTCTGGTGCCGCTTACTGAAATCCAGCCCTGAGTGTACATACATTTTTACACACCCTGTTTTTCGCATTAAGGTCTTATTTGTGAAGCTACCTCTTCATATTGGCTTCTTTATTATCTTAGTACTATGTTGTTACTGTTTCTTAGGAGCAACATCAGCACTGTAATCACTGTTGCTTTATAGATACATGTTAATAATAATTCTGGCAAAGTTTAAAGCATGCTATTAGCTGTGGTCCAGCAACACACTGGGCTGGAGTTGTCGCAATCCTTCAATAGGCTAATTACAATAACTGTTGTCAGAGTGTCATTTTTAGAAAGAAAACAGTTTTACATATATGACACACTCAGAGATTAGTTGTCTACAATAAATCTCCTCTTCTGTTTCCCCACCAGCATTACTGCATATCATCAGAGGAAAAACATATGCAGGGGTTTGCTTTCCAAAGACGTCCGAAGTTTCCTGAGGCACTGCTTGTTGATAGAAGTTTGTTTCTATAAATTACACTCCAGGTGAATGGAACTAGAACTAGTGAAAGGCCTAGGGCGGCAGGATTTTAGGGGGCGGCATGCTGCCCAACCACACCCACATTGGTTCAGAAACATTGGGGATGTGCAGGAGATATGATAGTTTTTTAAATTTGCCATGTACCACTACCCATTACTCCATTCCTGATAATGGAAATTTGGGGGAGGGGACGAGGGTGATGAACGCCAGTGGGCCTAGAGGCACCCACTATAAAAATCAGGCCCTGATAAGGACGTGTGGCGAATAACTACTGATTATGTAAATGTAAATGGTAGCATAGGATTTTGCCTAGTAACTAAATAAGGTAAGGATTTAACTCTATAGTAGCTAAAGAGATCCTATAGGTCCCTACAGGTATATGGTGTATATTTATCAAAGAGTGAAGTTAGAGATCACCACAGTCTGCTAGAGTGAAATTCCACCTTTCTCCATTCATTTCTATGGGATTTTTAAAGGCATATTTATCAATGGGTGAAAGTGAAAGTTCATCCTTTCAAAATACCATAGAAATAAATGGAGAGAGGTGGTATTTCACTCTAGTAGTCTGTGGTGATCTCCAACTTCACTCTTTGATAAATACCTGTATACCCTATGTTCTAAACTTGTTTTGGTAGAAACTGAATTAGAACCTTGACACAGAATTTGTAAGTGACATGACAAAAAAAAGGGAATGAATATGAAAAAATAATAAATTGCTACAAACACCATTTTCTTTCCTGGTCAGAATTTTCTATTTTATTCTGTGTATAAATGCAGGTTGTTGCCACAGCATGTGTGGAGACACATGGGGGCAAATTTACTAACTAGCGAAAACTCACCAGTGACCGCTTTGTACCCATCGCAACACTGTGCCAGGAGAATGTTAATTCACGCAGAGTTTCATCTTTGGCGCTGAACTTTTCGTTAGCGTTACTTCGGCAATGCAAGTAATTTGAGTAAGATGTGCTAGCATTCATTTTTGCCTAGCGCAAACCCACTAGAGCACTCAGGTAAATTTACATATGGCAGGAAATTTAAAGTTGAATGGATGTCTTTATGTTATATGTTGCAGCAAACACATTACATTTCCACTGCAGGTGGGAAAGCAGCCTGGTGTGCCATTAACCTAAAGGAGTTGCCATAAAAAAAACAGTAGAGAGTCAAATGATGCAAGTTATAATTTTTATAAAAAACTGTTACGTTTCAACCATGTATTGCATAATAAAATATGAGACCAAAGAGACTGTTCAACACACACCATCTCCTATAATGGGGCTGTCCACTTTGCAGTACTTTTGGAGTTGTGAAATTTCTTATTTTATCATTTAAAATACACCTATAACCCACAAAGCCCACCCTCTGGATGGAGGAAATGATTGTATTTCTTTAAGAAAATCACATGAGTGCTGCAGCTTTCTCATTGTGCACATAAATGCAGAAAACAAATATTGTTTATTAGGGACATACGTATTGTTTACCTCATCCTCTCCTAGTCCCCACCTCTGGTGGAGGAAAATGTTATGTATTAGGTTCCATTTAACTTGTCTAACATTAATTTACAGCCATAAATCTACCCCCTCAAGGCTGGCTACAAACATGGTGGAATTATGGAAGAAACGTCAACTTTTACTTAAACTTGTACTTGGAACATGGCAGTTGTGCTCAATAAACCCTTTAGGGCAGGGCTGTCCAACTGGCTGCCCATGATACCCTCTTTTTTGGCCCCCACATTATAGTCTTCTTGTTGTGTCTGCTTACCTTGTGTAAGCTTAAAAAAGTATCACTACAGAGATGAACAGGCCTCTTCATTGTTTAATCCTCAAATGCACTGTAAACCCCTGTATTGTTCACATACGTGACACCTCTGTTATTCATAATCTAAAGCCCTGAACTGTTCACACCTGAGACCCAGACTGAAACTGTCCATAGTGTTCACATGTTCAGGCTCCTACAAACTGCTGAAGGGGCACCAGCACTGTGTCACTGTATGTTGCACATCTTAGAGTGGTCCTAATAGGTTTCTCTGTCTCTGCACTTTGTGTGTGTGTGTCATACTCTGCCTGCCCTATGCTCCCTGTGTGTGCCATACTCTGCCTATCATATGCTCCTTGTGTGCCATACTCTGCCTGTCCTATGCTCCCTGTGTGAGCCATACTCTGCCTATCATATGTTCCTTGTGTGCCATATGCTGCCTGCCCTATGCTCCCTGTTTGTGTCTTACTCTGTCTGCTCTATGCTCCCTGTGTGTGCCCTGCTCTGCCTGTGGAATATAAGCCTGGTATTTGTTCTGGGGGGCTTTTCAACATTTGAAAATTATTGTTAGGGGCCCCTAATGTGTTTAATCATGTACTGGGGGTGCTGTGTTATCCACAGAGGAGAAAGAAGCATATGGATTTAAGGGTATGTCTTAATATGACAACTTTTTTCACATTTCAATGATAAGTGATATCCCTTATATGAAGACCATGTCCATAATTAATGTGGACATGGTCTTGAAGTAACATGGCTTCCAATGTTGGCCCTCCACCATGTAGGCAAGAGAATCTCCAACCCTCTGTACCACTGAAGTTGGACAGCACTGCTTTAGGGCAATAGCACATAGGACATTTTTACCTTTGGTAAAGCTATGCTACTTCAGGTGCACATGTACATCACTTAAACTTCCCAAACTAGCCTGAAATTGCCTCATGAGAAAACTTTAGGCTACTTTGCAGTGAGTATGTTTTCTGGCCTGTGATTCAAAGTACCAAAGTACCACCAGTCAGAAGTAAACCAGGATTTTTTTGTTGCCTGAGGAAGCACACATTTACTATATGGGGTGGTCTACTTGTAAGTTAACTTTTAGTATGATATACAATGACTAATTATAAGCAACTTTTGAATTGGTCTTCCATATTTATTTTGTATAGTTTTTAAATGATTTGCATTTTCCTCCTGACTCTTTCCAGCTTTCAAATGGGGGTCACTGAAACCAAAATGCAAATTGTCTCAGAATATCACTCTCTACATCATACTAAACATGAAATTATTATGTCACTGACATAGTAAAGATGAGGATCTTCATTTTCATCAGTTCACCAGGTAGAACTAGGCGAAGTAGATGTTAATGAAGTTTCGCTAGGTGGAAAATAAAGCTAGAGAAACTTTTGTGCTGTCAATTTTTTTTCCAGTTAAAGTACGCCAGCATTCATTTGCAGAGGCAAGTTTTCTTATTTTGATGAATACATGTAGCTGTATCGAATTAACATCTGACATAGTTGCACCAGTATGGCAAAGCTGTCCGAAGCGAAAGTTCGGACCTACAGTAAGTAAATTTGACCCAGGAGGTCTTGCTGTGATTCAACATTTCTTGTACTAAAACTCCTGAATTAAAATTATACTTTCAAAAATGTGACTGTATAATATTTAATTCGGACAGGCAATTGTTTATACTTCTGTGGACAAGTGCTGATGATTAGCAGTAAACAGCATTGCCTTGTAGGATAGCTGATCTTAGTAAGAGCAACATATTTGTTCCTGATTAGCTGAAGTTTTTGTTTCTCATTACAGCTGCTACAGCCAACACAGAATCCCCTGTGTAAATTATAATGGCTATGACAGTGTGTGACTATGCAGATTTTTTTGCACATGGCTTTCAAGTTATAAGGGATTTGTCTGAGCATACTGGTATATAGTTATAATAACAAATTTATTTTTATATTTGCTGTATTATTTTGGTTAGTCAAATTGTAAACAACAGACTGGGATCTTGGAAAAGTACAAGTACCATTTCATTCAGACTTGAAGCACACATAACTAGATAATATTCTGCACATAACCTAGAGAGATACTAGATAGATAGATAGCAATTGTTTAGGTGCTGACACTTTAATATATATTATACAATATATACAGTTGAAAGCAAAACTTTGGGCACCCTTGCCAATCTGCATGTTCAGTTACAGTAATTTTGTAAGTGAAAAACGCTAACAACCACTGCTCCTCTTAAGTGTTTTAAAAACAACATATTTGCAAATGTTAACACACAATAAATGTTTATTCTTTAACAAAGAAATAAAGAATATACTTGTGCCATATGGAAACATACATTTCTTAATTAGTATTTAGTATTACTCCCCCCTTTAGTTACTCCCCCCTTTGGCACAGATCACAGCTTGTAAAAAACTTGGTATTCAATTAATTTCACCTATTTCAGTTCTTGTTGTAAGCATATTTGTCCATTCTTCTGTACAGATAATTTATGATTCTGAGATCTTTAAGTTCTACTCACAAATTGTCAATGATATTTAATTTAGAGGACTGTCAAAACCATTCCAAAACCTTTAGCTTGCTTTTTTCAAATAGGTCATTAAAGCTTTTGGATGATTCTTTAGGGTCATTGCCTTGTTGTAGGATACATTGTCTTTTCCACTTCAGCTCCTTGACTGTCACACAACCCCAACTCATATTGAATCAACTCTCATATTTAACAGCTGGAAAGGTGTTTTAGAATCCTTCTCTTTTTTCTCAGAACAAGTCTTTTGTGACTTGTTATTATGCTTTTGCTAGTGGTTAGGGTTCCTTTTGTTGACACTTCCATGTAGATCGTGTTTGTGCTCACAACACTGCACTGAAGAATGGAGAACACCACTTCTGTGTTAAGCAAACATTCCTGCAGGTCATGTGAGATTTTGCCTTGCCTTTCTGACTAGCATACAATCTGTTCTTTCTAAAAGTTTTATTTCTCTTCTATATCTTGCGTTGACTTCCAACGAAACGCTTAGTTGGCATTTCTTGATGAAATAAAGACAATTACATTTTTTTATAGCATGTATGTATCTTGCCTTAATGGCCTCATTTAGTTTAATTTTCACTTTCTCAGTCAGTTTCTTAGAAAAGTTAAGTGACAGCCTAAAAACTTGGGGTGTCAGAGATTTTACTAAACTTGGCATATTATTCTGTTATTAAGAATGAATGAGGTAATTAGAGTCTGAGGTAGTGATGTGCAAAACTGCCCCACTTTTATTTTAAAAGTATCCAAAACTTATAATAAGCAAACTGAGCATTTTTTATGCTGAATTTTTTCCTTTTTCAAATGCATTGGAGTAAATGTATAATTTTTTAATTGAGCCATTTGCATTGGGGTCAATTTATGTTTGTTTCTTGCAAGTGTCTGCTAAAATAAAATGCATAGAGAAATTCTAGCGCACATTTGTGAAATTTTTCACTACTCATGAAAAAAATTATTTTGTAGCAAACCTGAATCAGGTGAAAAAATTAGCTCATCCCAAGTGGGACCTTGCAAAACAGGCTTATCGCTAAATAAGTAGAAGGGAGTTATATATTTATCACATGGCACAATATTATTTTCATTGTTCCTGTGTTTTAGAGGCCAATTTATCAACATTCTCAATTTTGTGGTTTTAGAAGTTTTTGAAACTACAAAAACTAATTTTCTTTAATACCATGAATGCCATATAATCTGTTAAAAGATATGAATATAAAAAGCACAAAAACATAGAAAGAATTGAATAAGACAACAAAAACCTCTAATCCCTCAGATTTTTATGCACTTACTAGTGCACCCCCTCCAAAAACCTCCAGAATTAAAGAAATTAGCTGGAAACTGGATAAGAACAGCTTAAATTGATTTGTATATGACCTCGACAGCTTTTCAGATGGTGAATCATTTTTTGGAGGTTTAAATTCATCAGAATAAATTATGATTTTTAACATTAAAAATACACTTAGTGAAATATGACTTGGTGAAACTGCATATATATATATATATATATATATATATATA
>CM044432.1:49634215-49648534 GCA_024363595.1 Xenopus borealis | reverse complement strand
GGAAATTTTAATAAATATAGTAAACTTTAATATCTTTTAAATATTTGTTTTTTCTAATTGTATTAACTTCTTTAAGTAGAAATAATCCCTAAAAATTAAGGCGACAAATTCTGTATTCAAAATTCAACCCTTGATAAATCTGCCCATTAAACCGAGAAATAGAGATTCACCAACAGGTGGAACAAAGGGGGGTTGGGTTACTTGCTTCCGTGGTCAGAAAGACACAACTGAATTTGTCAGAAACAGATTTGTTAGTTACAAACATGAATATTAAGGAAATCTTACAGAGAACTTTCTTTAGTGAAAGAAATTATCCCCACCCACACCTAAACAGCTGGAAATTTTAATAAATCGAGTAAACTTTAAAGTCATAATAACAGGAAAGCCAAGGGGTGGATTTCAACAGGGAAACACTAAATTAGGCTTACCTGTGGATGCACACACATTAAAGGGTGGACAGAGCAGTTGAATTTTTTTGGCTGGCATAGATACCCTGGAGATAAATAGCTCATGTCACCTAACAATAAGCAACTCTGGTGAAATGTTTCTCTTTGCAAATTGGCGTAATAGCAAAGAAAAAACAGCATCAAAGGCAGTGATTATAAACTGCAAGTGCTTTCTTTATTTAGCAGTGCAAAATCAGACACTACATGTTTCGGGACAGAGCCCTTTCTCACCCTTGGGAGTGTGGCACAAACTCCAGGAATTTATACAGCTGAAAGTATCTTGAAGTTATACGCATTTTTTTTATTGGAATCTCTTTGCAAATTGTGCATATTGGTGTCTTGTGGGATATACTGTAAATAATATTACTACTATTTACTACAATTTAGTCCTACTGATTAACTACTACTGCATGTGCCTGTAATATAAATTGGGTTACCTTCTGTAAGGTCTCTTGTGCCCTACTGTAAAATCAAGTATTTTTAAGAACCACTGTTGCCAAAATCCTCTCTACCAAAGTGGGATCACTGGAAAGTATGTTATGCATTCTTTGCAGTTACAAGAGTGTTGCTGCATACTTTGAATAGAATTGCAATGATCATTTGTTGGACTGAGCCTAAGAATATATGTTTCATTGGATTTTCTGCTTCCTATCAATGATTTATTTGTAGAGTTTTAAAAATTAATAGAACCTATTACTGAACTCACTTGCAAGGGAACATTTTTTCAGATGCAAACCATTCATACACCAGTTTTTCTACACCAATCCTTCTCTACCATAAAAACTGATTTTAGATCATCCTATTTCAAGACACTTTTGTATAGAGTTTGACATGTTTGACAATGCTATTGTCAGAATTCTTGCACAAAAAGAGAGGGCCCAGCGGAATTCTTTGCCTCTGGCTTAGTTTTGTTGTATTATGAACTGCTCAGATAATAGCTAAGAGATATTTAATGAAAAAGTTGGAAACTCTGAACTATGGTAAGTAAATCACCTTTCTCATTTTACTTTTAAACTAAATTTTATGTATTATGCAAAAAAATTTCGCTGACAGACTTTAATGTGTTTCACAATTTATTTTGCAATTTCTCAAATTTCTCATAGTTTCACAAATTTTCTGGCAATGTGAAACAGAACAGATTTGCTCATACTAATAACCTGTTTTAAAACAGGAGGACAGAAGAACAGCAAGAGGCAAATTTACTATTATTCCCCAAAATTGGCTCGACCAAATTCGTAATTCGATAAGCATTCGACCATCGAATGCTTATTGAATTGTTTTAGGCTATCATTTTGCTCGCTATACAATTTCCCGATAAATTCGTACGATTGGACACCGATTGTTCAATTTCCCGAAAAAATTTTGAAATTTCCTTCGAGAGTCATTCATACGATTCGAATGATCGAATGGACGCTCCGATCGTACAAATGGTATTTGAGCAGGAAGCAGGGGTTTCCCATAGGCTTCTATTGCAATTCGGTAGGTTCAATCTGGCTAAGTAGGCAGTCAAATAACTTTAAAATTTTGATTCCTTCGAACATCGAATATCTATTCAATTATCGATGATCGAAGAGGCCAAATTTGAATATACGATTTCACAAAAAATTAGTACGATCGGTATCATTTCACGTGAATTTCGTAAATTTGCCCCCAAGTGTCAATACCTAATTGCAACAATTTTTTTAATTTGTATTTCAACTTTAATCTATACAAATCTATTCGATCAGTCGAATAAATAATTCGACTGAACGAAGAAGTAATTCGATCGTTCGAATGATTCGTACGATTCGAACAATCGAACACGTCGATCGTAGGAATCCTATTCGATCAGGACTTAGTCTCAGAAGCCTATGGTAGTGCTCCCATAGGCTTCTATTGCAATTTGGTAGGTCCAATCTGCCGAAGAAGCAATCGAAGAAACTTAAAAAATAAAATCCTTTGCTGATCGAATGATCAAATTATTGAATATTCGTCCATTCGACTCTATTCGATCGTTCGACCATTCCCTATTCGATGATCGAATATGCCAAAATTCACATATTCGACCAAAAGAAGAAATCCTACATTCGAACTTCGATCGAACTTCGAATCCTTCACGTGAATTTAGTACATCTGCCCCTAAGACTGCTCTGCTTACTTAAAAGTAAATAATAGTGATAAGCAAATCTGTCCTGTTTCTCTTTTTCGAAAAATGTGTGGGAAAAAAAGTGTACGTCCGCCAATTTTTTTATGCACAAAACATTTTTCTTCTAACTCCAAATGCATTACAGTCAATGGTCAATTTTTTATTGAGGTGACTTTTTTGTCTGCAGCTTTTTGTCCAAATGCATTAAAAATCAATGGGCATTTTTTTCACACTCTGAATGCATTTGAATGCACTCTGAATGCACTGTGCATTTTTCCTTATGGTGACTTTTTTATCTCTGCGACAATTCTGTCTTGCCGACTTTATCACAGCAAATTTTTGCCACAGTTTCATGGAAAAATTTGCAGATGGCAAAAGGCGGAATTCCTCTGCAATCGGATGCCTGGCAAAAAAATGCCTAGTAAGCACTTTAAGGTTTTACCTGTTTGATGCCCCATCTGTTATTTTAGGCAAGATGACATAGAGAAACATTTCAAATTAGCCTTTCATATTTTTCTGTGTTCAAGGGAGGAACTGGTTACCACAGTACATTTTACACAATAACTGTAAAATCAAATATGTATAAAATCTCTAATAATGATGAGCTAAATTTTTCAACAGGTTTGACTGTGAAAAAGAAGTCTATATACTCCAGTGGGTGAAAAAAATGTCACCAATAGACTTCAATGTATTTGGCAACTTTACTGATGTTTCATAATTGTTTGGCAAAGTAAAACGGGTCAGATTCGTACATTGCAATTACTAACCAACCAGGCCTCCATAATGATATTTTCTTGTTTGCTTTAAGTAGAAATAATCCCTAAAAATTAAGGCTATAAATTCTGTATTTTCTATACCAAACTTACTGCATCAGCTTAAAGACTCAACAGTATTGATCCAGGACATCAAAGTTGTTACAGGAGCTCTTCATCTTGGATTACGTTAGGAGTGCCAGTGATACTGTGCAAGCCCAGTGTACTCTGGACAGCTGAGGTTGGGGGTCCTCACAAATTCTGAAGAAATTAGGTTTTCTAACTGTCTTATGCTACAGGGCTCATAATTGAATTCTGGTGCTAACTTTAGTGGTTTTTCTCAGGAAATGAAAATATTAATTTAATACTAATCGGCATTGTATCAGGATTTATATGCTATAGATATTGTATATACTGTAATAATTCAGACCCGCATCTTAGGTAAGTGGCAGCAGCCAAGAATATGTGTTGCGAATCAGCAGAAGATGGCCAGATGCTGGGAGTATTTCAGATGCTTGTATTTCCACAACTAAAGGATTGTGGTTGCCTTGGGCTTGTAAAAGACTGCAAAACACAACAATACAGCATTTCTACCCCACTTCTTTGTTAAATGTTAGCTCCAAATAGAAATTTGGAGCTGAGTTTGAGTAAAACTAAATATTGGACTTGTGTCCTATAAATTATTTGACTTGGGCAGCACGAAGGCCACCAGCTTACCCCCCCCTTACCTACCCCCCCTTTACCTACCCCCAATATAGTAACTGCAATGCTAGAATAATGACACTTAGGTCCCAGGATGGAGTTTAAATGTTGCAACGTTATTAGCAACATCAATATAAATAACATGTAACTGTAATAAAAAGGATATCTCAGGTTCCAATAGTCCGCTTCCTCTGCCGGTTCGATGTTGTCCTTTCTCCTTCAGACCCTTATAAGGAAGAGATACTGAGGAACTCGAGAGAAAGAGTAGACAAGATAGAGAGAACTAAACTATTGACAGGGAAAGAAAAAGGGAAGACAAGAGAAATAGTTTTCTCCACTCCAATCTCTTGGCAAAAAGTTCTGGCAAGGTTATTAAGAAACATTGGGATATATTGCAATGTAATATGATACAGCTCGTTGACCTGGTATTTGGCGGAGTGGGGACTTTGATGTTTTATACGAAACTTAATAACTATATTGTGAGTGCAATTTTACATTTGGTCTTAGAATTAAAATGGAAACAGTTTTATACTATGTCAGTATGTTTTTTAACACAGAGAGACCATTGAAAGCTATTTGTTTAAAGCTCCATTTCCATTTAAACTTTTGGAAGTACCCTCCCATATGAACCATCACAAAATAGTACAGAACAATAAGTGGCACATTGAAATAGAACGCACAGGGGGCACTTAATTATTAACATCTAAATTCACAAAGCGGTGTAACAAAACTACACTATGTATATTTGGATTATTTTTGTATTTATTTCCCTACTTTTTATCTATCAACTTGCCTAAACTCAAGCTGGTTTATAAACCTACTGAATTCTAATAAGGGAATAGTACCCCATTTCATAATACAAAACGCTCAAACACCTGCCGCATAGGTACTCTGCCTTACGCGTTTCGTACCCCCTGGTACTTGATCAAAGGCTCTAATAACACTGCACACAATCCCAACATTTAAACCCGTGAAAGTCCCACCCTCAAAGCTTAAAACCAATAGAAAGTTGCCACATCACACCATATTAACGAGACAAGCATACACATCAATTAGGTCTCAATTAATCAATGTATATCCCCATCAGGTCATATACAGTATATAAACTTAATAACCAATTTCATTGAAGAATTAATAATACATTAATTCATTAGAATGACAGTATAATTTAAACATGATTGCATTATAAAACAGAAATTTTACATATTGCACATAATTTAACCCCGTAGCTCCTGGACCTTAAGTAAAACACGTTACATCAAACTCATAATTTAGACCAAGTGGTAATCTAGTATGTAAATAAAAATCCAAAATAATTCCCTTTTCATTAAGAGGCTTGTCAAATCTCCTCCTCTACTACCTAACCTCACTTTCTCAATGCCCTGTATAGAAAAGTATTTCATTACATTACTTTTTTCTGTGACCTTCACATTTTTAATTTGACTCAGATGTTCTTGTAGCATTCTGCCTGTGCACACTTTAAACATGTCACCAAATAAATCACTGTAGATGTATTGCAATTTATATAGTCCCTAATCTTAAAACTTTCTCCTGTAACTGTCGATTTAAATTCTTTTGATACTTTCAAATGCTGACACGTCACACATCTACGTCCAATACATTTAAAGCATCCCTAAGAGGATCCATATTCCCCATTCTATCTCCCCTATTCTTTTCACTATACATACTAGGTGCTAGCATACAGATGCAGTCACTTTGGATTGTGTGTTAAATGCGTCGTGACTTAACTCATCTATCCCATTTATCCCACTTATCACAGAATATTGTGTCACAGCATCCCATCCAATTAAAGAGTTCACAATTGAAAACAATGGTGCTTTGGTATGCTAATGAAAAGGTTAAATGCATTAAATGAGTTACTTATTCCAGGTGCCAATATTTTAAAGAAGTCATCATCTGCATAGAGAATGGGTAAATATCTCTTGACTATATCCAATATATTATAGAACTGTCTGCTGAACCTAGTTACAAACGGAACTTTCGTCGACTCGACTTTCTTCCTCTTATCAATCCTAGCCAGGGTGTTCTCTTTATATATATGACCTGATGGGGATATACATTGATGAATTGAGACCTAATTGATGTGTACGGTTGTCTCGTTAATATTGTGTGACGTGGCAACTTTTTATTGGTTTTAAGCTTTGAGGGTGCGACTTCCACGGGTTTAAATGTTGGGATTGTGTGCAGTGTTATTAGAGACTATGATTAAGTACCAGGGGATACGAAACGTGTAAGGCAGAGCACCTATGGGTCTGTATGCATTTTTATTAATACAGATAGAGTCACTTGGATTTGTAAGTTAAATGCGTCGTGACTCAGCATTAATTGAAGAAACTGTGTTATCTAAAGTTATCTTAACTCATTTAATGCATTTAACCTTTTCATTAGCATACCAAAGCACCATTGTTTTCAATGGTGAACTCTTTAATTGGATGGGATGCTGTGACACAATATTCTGTGATAAGTGGGATAAATGAGATAAATGAGTTAAGTCGCGACGCATTTAACTCACCATCCAAAGTGATTGCATCTGTACATAATGAATAAACATTGACATTTTTAACATTTGAATTAGATGTCTTTTGAGTAAAACCTTTTTGAAATTAATAGTACCCCATTACCCAACTATGGAAAGCACTGTCTACACCACTGCCCTGGTCAACCTACCATAGCTGTCAAAGTTCCAATACTTAAGGGCAGGCAGACTGGATGCTGCTCCCCCCAATGCTTCAGGAAGACCACTGTCTCTCTCCCCTCAGTGCCTGGTAAGCCCTCCCCTTTACTTTCATCAAAGAACTGTAACACCTTATGCTCCCTATGGCCTGCCTTACCAGGTCAAAGCTTTCCTCCCTCCAATACACTGTCCTTGAAGCCCTATCCACATTTTTAATATTTGATTAAATAGACACAGCAGTACAAAAAGACTTTAAAAACAAACAAAAATTGCCCTTATTAACTCATGTGTTATAGGGGAAAAATGCAGTTGAAATATTCACCTGAATTAACGTAATTATTTTCAGTATTACTTTTCCTATCATTACTACTAAAACTGGCATGTGAGAACATTCATTCTGCAGAACCAATTTGTCTTTTGAAGCAAATCTGTGATTGCACCAACCATAAATTCTTTTATCCTTTTCTAAAAGTATTAGAATAATTCAGAATAGGATTTTGATGCATATTACTTTTAAATTAATAAGGAAAATGTTAGTGGTGAGGCAATTTTCTGAAAGGTAAAATAAAACATTCGTACAGAACCATCTTTTTACACTAACAAATATGAAGGAAGATTAAAAAGCAAATCTAAAATTGTCACAGTTAGAAGTACAGGTATGGAATGCTCAGATCCTGGGGTTTTCTGGACAATGGATCTTTCTGTTATTTAATGTATATCTTTGTACCTTAAGTCTGCTAGAAAACCTTTTAAACATTAAATTAACCCAATAGGCAGTTTTTTTATTCCAATAAAGATTAGTTATATTTTAGTTTGGATCAAGTATAAAGTACTGCTTTATTATGACAGAGAAAAAGGTACTCATTTTTAAACATTTTGATTATTTGGATAAAATGGAGTATATGGGAGACAGCCTTCCCGCAATTTGGAAGATACATATCAAAATCAAACAGTCCTTTTTAACTTCAAGAACAAAGAAACCTGTAATCACTAATAGTGACGGGTGAATTTATTCGCCTACAGAAAATTCACAGGGAGTACATTTGCGTAAAAGCAAGCGAAATTTCGCCGGCGTCCCTCTTTTTCTATGCCAGCAATGGGCGCTGGTGTCCAAAAATGAGACGCGTCGGCGTTTCACGGATTTCTCTAGAAATTCAAAAAACCATCGAAAGGCCATCACTAATCACTAAGAGAGAGAAGCACCTACCCAGGACAGTGAGAGTTTTTGTTCACTGAGGGGTATCTATCAGGTTTACACCCTCAGTGATTTAAGGTTAATAAGACAAATTAAAACCCTGAGTTTCCTACATTTGTAGATTATAAAATACTACTACAGGTATGGCAACTGTTATCCAGAATGCTCGGGACCTGGGGGTTTCCGGATAATGGATCTTTCTGTAATTTGGATCTTCATGCCTTAAGTCTACTAGAAAATCATGTAAATATAAAATAAACACAATAGGCTGGTTTTGCTTATGATAAGCATTAATCATATCTTAGTTTGGATCAAATACAAGGTACTGTTTTATTATTACAGAGAAAATTAAAAAATGTTAATATTTGGATAAAATGGAGACTTTCAAAGACAGGTTCCTGTAATTTGGAGCTTTCAAGATAATGGGTTTCTGGATAACAGATCCCATACCTGTACTGTATCTGCCAGGATATCAGGTTTGACTCTAAATAAACTATTACTTTGATATACAGTGCTTGTCTCTTTCCATGGTTTAGTATGTCCTTTGTCTCTAGTCTCATACCTTACCTATGTGAGCACCTTTGCACATTTTGTTTTATTTTATTTTATCAAAAGCACATAACTTTGGGAGAATGTAATTAAATGCAGTAACCTAAGAAATACAAGTAATGCAAACATATTTAATAGAAGTTTTGCAAACACACACTGGTAAGTTGTATTTAGTGTCCTTATTGCCAGTGGAAATTAGTGCATTTAAATTTATATTTATGATTTACTGTATATAATATTTACTTGTCTTACTAACCTTTTTTTTTTTAATTCATCTTTCTTCCTGAGCCTTTAAAAGAGAAGAAAAGTTACACTTGAGGGTGACAAAGGTTAGGCATTTCCAATTTACTTACTTGACACCCCGGACTAGTGCTCCTATCAGCAGAAACCGGTTGGGGTTCTTCCAGCAAGCACCACAAATCAATCCTCTTCCTGCTTCTTCGGTCTTGATATGCGTCTGCCTTGGGGAATTTGAAAAGAGAAGAAGACGATCTCTCCATGGTGCTTGCTGGCAGAACCAGGAGTGTCAGGTAAGTAAATATAATCACATGGGGGTGCCTAACTTTTGTCACCCCAAATGTAAATGACTTTCTTTCTCCTTAAATATATATTTCTGCCCAAACCCATAATTAAATAAAGTATACATATTTAAAGATTCTTGATTTTGCAGATCTTTTATAACATAGTAACATAGGAAGTTAGGTTGAAAAAATGTCCATCAAGTTCAACCTTTTTTTTTTTTTAACTGCCTAACTGCTAGTTTATCCAGAGGAAGGCAAAAAACCCCATCCTAAGCCTCTCCAATTTGCCTCAGAGGGGGAAAAAATTCCTTCCTGACTCCAAAAAGGCAATCGGACTAGTCCCTGGATCAACTTGTATAATGAGCTATCTCCCATAAACCTGTATTCCCTCACTTGCTAAAAAGCCATCCAACCCCTTCTTAAAGCTATCTAATGTATCAGCCAGTACAACAGTTTCAGGGAGAGAATTCCACATCTTCACAGCTCTCACTGTAAAAAACTCCTTCCGTATATTTAGGCGGAACCTCTTTTCTTCTAAACGGAATGGGCGAACTCGTGTCATCTGGAAAGACCTACTGGTGAATAAAGCATTAGAGAGATTATTATATGACCCCCTTATATATTTATACATAGTTATCATATCACCCCTTAAGCGCCTCTTCTCCAGCATGAACATCCCCAATTTGGCCAGACTTTCCTCATAGCTAATATTTTCTATACCTTTTACCAGCTTAGTTGCCCTTCTCTGTACCCTCTCTAATACAATAATGTCCTGTTTGAGTGAGGGAGACCAAAACTGTACGGCATATTCTAGATGTGGCCTTACGAGTGCTCTATAAAGTGGAAGAATGACCCCCTCCTCCCGTGACTCTATGCCCCTTTTAATACAGCTCAAGACCTTATTGGCCCTTGATGCTGCTGACTGGCACTGCTTGCTACAGCCAAGTTTATAATCTACAAGGACTGCAAGGTCCTTTTCCATAATGGATTTGCCTAGTGCAGTCCCATTAAGGGTATAAGTGGCTTGAATATTTTACATCCCAGGTGCATGACTTTACATTTATCAATATTGAATCTCATTTGCCACTTAGCGGCCCAGATTGTCAGTTTGTCAAAATCTTGTTGCAAGGATGCCACATCCTGGATGGAATTAATTGGGCTGGATAGTTTTGTGTCATCTGTAAAATGGAATTGTTGCACCTTGCTGCATGCAAAATGAACATTATTTTGTTTCAGAAAATGGTCTAATGGCATTTGCTTAAATATAGTATGTAAATGCCATTTGCAGATCATTTATACACATTACAGAGCACTGAGCTTTATAACTCAAAAGGTTGTAATTTTAAGAATATTCCATTCGTTACTCATGGAAAATGTATTATTACCATAAGGAGACTGGCAGTCCCTGAAATAAAAAAAAATTATATTGGCCCATTGATTATTTCCATTCAATTTAAAGGGAACCCACCTTATTTTCCTGAAAATTCAATTGATCATTTCTCCTTGCCCTACTATATCTGGCTAGGAAAACTGTAGGGTTAATACTTTTCATAAAGCATTATAAAAAATAATTTTACAGACCTTTGGGGCACATTCACTAAGATCCGAAGTTGCGCCAGCGACAGCTTCGCCATACTTCGCTAGGCGTAGTTTTGCCAACGCTAAGCAAATTCACTAAAATGCTAAATTGCGCCTAGGGAGGCGAATGGTAGCGCTACCGTTACTTCGTCAGGCAAAGCGAAGTAATGCTAACGATGCCTAATTTGGCATAGGACACATAGGCTGCAGCCACTACATTATACTACACAAGCCCAGGAAACCTTTAATAAATAAAATAAAGTTGTTCCATTGCTCTACACATGTACCCACTGTATAGTTCAGTTGCCATATGTTAGGAAATGTAGGGGGGAAGGAGGGTACCCTAAAAAAAATTACAATCTTTTTCAGCCTATCACCCATAAAAAAGTAAAAGACACCAGTGTTTTTTGGGACTGAGAAATTTTTTTTTACTTTTTTTAAAGAAACTCCCATCTACTCTATTGTATTTCGCCTGGTCTGAGGTGGTGAAGTCAAGTCTTGCACAAGAGGTAACGATCAGTAAAATCTGCATCTTAGTGATTTAGCGTAGTTACATCCCTTTGTCAGTGCGCAACTTCGCCTGGCATAAGGATTTGAAGTTGCTCTAGAGTATATCTACTTCGCTAGCCAAGTTACACCAGGGACCATTAGTAAATCGACGAAGTTCCAAAATGACGTCACGCATCCAAATTTGCGCTAGCATTAGCCGCTTCACGCTTTACTGAATTTCCCCCTTTGAGTCTTGGATGATAGCAGGACTGGACTGAGAATTAAAACAGGCCCTGGCATTTCAGGTACACAAGAGGCCCATCACCCCACATAGAGGCCCAAACAGCCCCCAACAGCCCACTAAACACTGACTTTATATGGGACCTTATAGCAGCCCCTCTGGCATTTGCCCTAACCCACAAATGGCCAGTCCGGGCCTGGATGATAGGCTTTTAAGCCATCATCAACAAGCCATAATGAGTTAAAGAGTATATCTTTATCTTTCTTCTCAATATGAGTATAACTTGTTTGCACATTTTAAAAATCTCTTTAAATATGTGTACTGTATTTATCAATAACAGAATATTATTCCACTTTACTGTTCAAGGTCTCCTTGCAAGGATGATTCATTTTGGACAGATTAAATTGTTCTGCATAACTTGTGTCATCAGAAAATACGTATAGTATATGATACTTTGAATGTAACCCTTCATGTCTTTAACGAATAGATTATAAAAGTGAATCTGACACAGAACACTGGGAGGCCACTTAGAAACTTAGTCAAGATAGAGAATGTACTGACAATGACAACTATTTTCTGTATACAATATTTCAGCTACTTCTCTATTCATGTACAAAAGCACCACCAAGGCCAACAAATCTTATTTTACAGCACCACTGTTTATATGTTTATATAATGAATCTAATACAACACCACTTTCTAATATACTTAATATATCAGTAAACACCAGTGCATGTTGTTTGCCTTTGTTTTAGCTGAGCTATTTTTGTCCTAAGTTGTAGGGGATTTAATTATTAGGAAAGTGGGTAGGGTAATCTGTCGTCCGGATCGCTACAACAGAACAGTTTGCTGTCTACCTGGTGCCAGGGTCAGCATGTGGCTGATAGGGTAGACAAATTATTGGGTGGGGCTGGGCATACCTTAATGAGTGAGTTCAGGGATCTAGCCTCTAAGTTTAAGGGAAGGTCTTCCAATGTAATTTTTTCTGAAATTTTGCCTGTGCCATGTGTAAGTTTAGGGAACTTAGGGAACTAAATGCGTGGCTCAAGTCTTGGTGTAGGAAGGAAGAGTTTGGGTTCCTAGAGCACTGGGCTGATTTTTCCTTGGGGTACAACCTATACAGTCATAATGGATTGCACCTCAATGGAAGGGGGTCCAATGTGCTAGGGGAAAGAATGGCCAAGAGGTTGGAGGAGTGTTTAAACTAGGCAAGTGGGTGGTGGGTGAGAGAAAGAATTATAGGGAAGCTAGGGTAGATGGGGTAGTGGGATTAGTAAGGGGTCATGGGGGAGGAGTGAGGGGGGCATACAGTTTACCAGCTTAAGAGGTGGAAAACAGACTAATACTAACTTAGCAAAAGGTTACAAAGAAAATTATCATTGGTGTATGCTATAAACCACCTTGTATAAGTTATTATTATGGGTGACTTCAATTATCCGGACATTGACTGGGGTAATGGGGTTGCCAAGACAGATGAAGCTAGTAGTAAATATGCTTAATGATAACTTTTTATCCCAGCTCTTTCAATAACCTACTAAGAATAACTCTCTCTTGTAATAACTACTAATACTGAACTCATCTCTAGCATTTGTGTTGGTGAGCATTTAGGGAATGGTGATCATAACATGAACTCCTTTGAGATTTTGTTGCAGAAGCAATTCTATAAGGGAGTAAATAAAACATTGAATTTTAGGCATTCAAACTTTGACAGTATAAGGGCATCCCTGAAACATATTAAGTGGGAAATGCTTTTCACAGGGTTAAACACTGAACAAAAATAAGTCTTTAAAAGGCTGCTTAAAAAATATACATGTCAGTATATTCCTCTTGTAAGCAAGGAACATTGTTGCAAAGCAAAACCTTTTTGGTTCATTAGAAATGTTGGTGTTGAGATGGGTAAGAAAAAAATGTGATTTTAAGGCTTTCAAGTTAGCTGGGACATCTAAATCATTTATAAGGTACAAGGAGGCCAATAAATCATGTAAAAAAGCTATCAGGCCAGCTAAAACCAACATGGAAAAGGTTATTGTAGTAAGCAGTAAAAAGCATCCAAAATTATTTTTTAAATATGTAAATAGTAAAAAAAAATAAGCAGGAAGGGGTAGGACCTTTATTATCAGAGGGGAGTCAGCTGGTTGATGAGAACAAGCAAAAACATCAGATTCTGAACACATACTTTTTGTCTGTTTACACAAATGAGGAACCAGCTAATGAAGGTGTCCTTATTAAAAGTGCCAATTCTAATAATACATCTAACGATGCACATGATGAAATTCAAAAGAGACTAGAACATTTTAAACAAAGGTCCAGGGCCAGATGGGATTCCTCCCAGGGTACTTAGCGAGCTTAGCTCTGAGATTGCCAAACCTCTCTACTTAATTTTTCAGGATTCATTGAGGTCTGGCATGGTGCCAAGGGACTGGGGAATTGATTATGTGGTGCCTCTATTCAAAAAGGGATCCCGTTCTCAACCTCAAAACTATAAGCCAGTTAGTCAGTGGTAGGAAAGCATTTCGAATGATCAATAAAGGATAGAATACTGGACTTCATAGCAAATAGCAATACTACAAGTTTGTGCCAGCATGGTTTTATACATAATAGATCTTGCTAGAGTAACTTAATTTCTTTTTTTGAGAAGGTAAGCAGGGACCTTGATTCTAGAATGGCAGTGGATGTGATTTACTTAGACTTTGCTAAAGCATTTGATACAATGCCACACTGAAGGTTACTGGTTAAATTAAGGAATGATGGCCTGGAACAAAGTATTTGAACCTGGATAGAGAACTGGCTAAAAGATGGACTACAAAGAATGGAACATTTTCTAATTTCTCTGGATGTGGGCATTGAAAGTACAGTTTCTATTTTTGAAGATGATACTAAATTGTGCAGAACTATAGGTCTCATGCAGGATGGAGCCACTCTACAGGGTGATTTGTCTTTGTTGGGAAACTGGGCAGCAAACTAGAAAATGAGGTTCAATCTTGAGAAATGCAAGGTTATGCACTTTGGCAAAAATAAAATAAATG
>CM044432.1:49597257-49632387 GCA_024363595.1 Xenopus borealis | reverse complement strand
CTGGGTTGGTAAGGGAGCGGCATCATCAGACCCTTTTGTTATAAATGAATGTAAAGCACTGTGCAGTTTGCTGTGTTATATAAATAAATTATGATCTCCCCTAAAATTGCCCCTTCATAAAGGACCCCTTTTGTTTGCACACAGTACTCAGGAGAGGCTGCTCATAAGTCCTGCATATTATATTATACAGAATATGGGGCAGATTTATTATTGGTTGAATTTCGAATTGAAAAAAAATATCGAAATTCGACCATGTGAATAGTGAGGAAAGTAAAATCCTTCGAATATCGAATTCGAAGGATTTTACCACTATTCAAATATTCGAACGATCGAATAGGAAAAATTCGATTGTTTGATTAAATATTCGGTCGAATGATTAAAACGTTCGAATCAAACTATATAAAAAATTAGTCACTGGCAAAATTTTGCAATGCTCATTATAATCTACGTGTGTCAAAATTTGTTTGACGTGTGACGCCATTCAACTCTATGGGCTTAATTTCTGCGGTGAAACAAGGCAAAACAATTCACCCATCCCTAGTGGCTAAACCTATTATGTAGTAGTTGAACTACAGCTAACCCAACTCATCATATAATACAGAATGTGTGTGCACATGATCAATCCCACATCTATGGCTAAACCTATTATGTAGTACTATGTAGTATTATGTTGAACTATAGCTGAGCACATTATTAAGAGAGTGCTAAAAGATTAGAGATAGGAGGAGACACTAGAGCCTAACAATCATATATGAAATATATAAATGACTGTGAGAGTTTGTCACACATCATTGAAGGGATATTAGGCCTATTATAATGATGTTAGGCTGCAAGATAAAGGAGGGAATGTTTACTTACATTGGAGATAAATATATGAAGAGATTTCTTGAGATGGTGCCCATAGTAACCAATACATTCTCTAACTTATAAGTGGCTGTTTAAATCTAATTGCTGATTGGTTGCCATGAGCAACAGCTCCACAAACTTCTCCAGATATTTATCTCCAATGTTAGTAAACGTGCCCCAAACTGGCTAGTAGTAGATTAAATGATTCTGCTGTGTTAGCTCAGGTAAAGCAGTCAGACAAGCACAGTACATTTATTATAACATGGCAGGTGGGTGTGGCTGCTTCATGTTTCCTATCAGCTTAGACAGGAAGAGGGAAACAGGAACAGGAATACGAATCATAAGGCAATGGCAAAACAGCAGGAATGCCCTTAGCAAAAAATGTCCACACAAGCAAGCTAGTAAGCTTTGCTCTTATTGGTTCAGTAAGGTAACTGACAGTATTGCTTCACATAATGTTATTTTGTGAAACAAAACTTTAATTTCGTTGAAAAAATTAATCATGTACTATAAAATCTTGCTTTTTGTCACAAATATCTATTTTGTAATTTTTGACATGCACTTGTTAGTTACACAATTCTGTCCAAGTGTTTTTTTTACATAATTCATTCTGTAACTTTGCATATACTGTAAGTGCGTCTGTTACTTGGAGGTTATATATTTGTGAGACAAATTGAGAGACATTAATTCTGTGTATTAGGGATAGTTTTGTATACAGAATGTATTTGGGACAAATGGCACCCCATAGCTACAGGTTCCACCATGCCTTGGAGCTGTGTGGCTAGTTCAGGGACTGTTAATGTCAAGGGTCAGATGATTCAACCCAATATCAACACATTTTGATATTGGCAAATCAACACATTTTCCTATTGGCAACTCCCCCAATATGAAATCAAGGGAAACAAAGTGACAAATGCATCGAAAAAACTGATGTGTGGTGGAATAAATATTAATACTAAAACATCAAAAAGTATCCATAAATCTTGTGTCAGGTAAAAACAAGTTCATAATACCACCATATTTATCATTGACTACCAATTCTGTGTATTTTGTCTTTCAATTAATGAATGAATGAATACAACACCCTTGGTTCAACATTCAACACCAGGCCTCTGGCTCACAAATCAATACATTTCGGATACACTCTAACCATTTAAAATGAACTGCTTCCTAAAACTTGTTAGTGCAATCGATGTAATAACAGTATTCTGTGCAAACAAAAACACTACAATCCTTAACTCCAATTTATCGTGCTTATTGCATTCAAGCGCTTAATGTATTCTAATAAAATAAGTATATCAATATAAGATAACTTGAACTCACCATAATGTAAAACTCAATCTAGCGGTGCACAGTACCAAGGTAGTCAACTTAATCTGCTATCTCCTTTGTGGCCTCTCATTTATTTCATTTCCGGTGCTCCAGCATCCAGATACTACCTACCTTTCTTGGTATAAGTTGATGCCTCAAAGATTAAAGTGGGAAGAATTTTATCTCAGCGTCACCCTCTTACCAGTAAAATTAATCCCTGTGCTTACTTTTCTAGGATGGTTTCTCCTGCAGAGATGAATTATGATATTTGTAACAGGGAATTATTGGACATTAAATGGGCCTTTGAAGAGTGGAGACATCATTTGGATGGTGCTAAACATGTGGTTACAGTGTTTATCAATCGCAAAAATCTCTTGTATATTGAATATGCCAAGTGCTTAAACCCTAGATAGACCAGATGGGCATTAATCTTTCAATTTCATCATAACCTACAGGCCTGGGGAAAGAAATGCTGAAGTGTATGCCCTCTCCAGAAGTTTTGTCTTGATGGTAATGGAACATTTTAGTAAAATATCAAATTTTATTAACCTTCCCACCCTACCCTCTACTAAATCTCTTGCTGAACTCTTCCTATCTAATATATTTAAGTTTCACTGAGCCCCATTGAACATTGTTTCTGATAGGGGGGTTCGATTTGTGTCAAGATTTTGGAGGGCCCTTTGCTCTCTCATGGGTACTGATTTGTCTTAATTCTGCTTCCTCTCCTTTCTACAATCTTTGTAGCAATATCTCGGATGTTATCTCCAATAATCAATCACGTTGGGCATATTTTGTTCTGTGGGATGAGTTTGCATACAATAATGCTACTCACCCGTCCATTGCAGAATCTCTGTTTTTTTACTGGTTTAAGCAATCTTCTTAGATCCTTTTCATTTTCTGATCATTCCTCAGAGGTTCCTACCATTAACTCTTTGGTTGATCACTTTTCTAAGATTTGGTAGAAGGTTAAAAAATCTTCTGCAGTACTTGCCCAAAAGATTGCATGGTAAAGTGTAGTATCTGGTTGCTGATAGGGTCTAGTTATCTTCTAATAACATTCCTTTGAATGTACCTTCTGCCAAGCTAGGACCTAAATTTATTCTTTTCCTGTATTTAAAGTTATTACTTCCATACTGTCTGATTAGAACTTCCTCCTGAACTCAACATTTCTAATTCTTTCATGTTTCTTTGTTAAAGCCTGCCAGATTTGTTCATCATTATAGTCCTCCTCCTCCAATTTCTGTTGATTGTCAGCCTGAATATTGAATTGGTTAGTGGAGTTCAGTCTTTCCAGAGGTAAACTACAATATTTGGTACACTGGAAAGGTTATGGTCCTGATAAACCCAGAGGTCCGGTGGCCCCTTCTAAAGGTGGGTGGTAATGTGACAATACCTGGGAGCCACCTCGTCTCTGGTGAAAACTGCCGCCTCCTCTCCCATGCGCAGCCTCTTCTTCTGACACGCCCCAGGTTTTGACACGTCGCGTCTGATGCCATCACACTTGGCACAAATTTTAAAAAATTAAAGGCACCACATGCCTATTCACATTGCTCAATGTAGGTATATTTTCAGATATTTCTTGGGTGTGATTAAAGTCTGAGAAAGTGAGAATGCAGGAAATTTTGTGTAGCCTAAAAGACATTCACATCAATCATTACAAATACTTGTAAGTATAGTTCTTATTCATTTATTTGAATTACTACATACAATTATTTTATTCATAAGGGTTAATTGCTTAACCTTAAAATGATGATATATGATGTAATTATTATCTCTTTGACAGATCTCATTTGAAACACAAACTGAATTCTGGTGGGGATGTATTTGGAAGAGCATCTGCTACAAAAAACAATACAACCACATTTCTTTCCTTGTCTTCATTAGTAAAGAAAGCATAGAACCGATGACCTTTCCTTGTTTATTTCTAAAGTGTGAGCATGAATGCTACACTGAACACTTTTACAGAAAAATACAGAATATTGAAAAGGTCAAGGTAGTATGGCATGCTACTACTGTGTAATTAACAGAGCATTTTCTCTCATCTCGGAATGATAGCGCATTCATGTAGTTAATGTAACTCTTATAAACAACATGCAGAGATTAGGAGGCTGCCAGCAAAATATCAAGAAAGAAGATTTTTTTTTTGTCCCTGGGGAATGTAAAATAATGCAAAACTTTTGTTTTCCAAGCACCACAAATGCACATATGTATATTTTTTGTCACATGGCATTTTATAATTCTTATAGTTTTTGCTCTTCTTACACAATATTTGCTTTTTCTTACTTCAAAAAATCTATTAACAATACAATGAGCAGTCACAGGCAGTAAATCTACATGACCTGGATCTGCTCAAAGTTAATAAGGAGAAATGGTTCAAAGCAGTTGGGACTTCTTGTTCACAGTGGGTGCTGTTCTGGACCTGTGCACCTTGTGATGTAGGTGCAAATTCACTAAGAGTGAAGCGTCTAACGCTATCTCTAATTCGCCAGTGTGACGTCAAATCGCAACTTCACTGATTCACTAACAGTGTCCCTGGCGAAAATTCGCTAGCGAAGTAGATAGACTTGCGCAACTTCACACCCTTACGCCAGGCGAAGTTGCACACTGATGAAGGGACGTGACTACGCTAATTCACTAAGATGAACATTTTACTGAACGTTACCTATTACGCTAGACATTACTTCGCCAGGTCAGACCTGTCGAAGTTCAATACAATAGATAGGAGTTTGAAAAAAACAAAAACACTGGCATCTTTTACCTTTTGTAGGGTGATAGTCTGAAAAAGAGCAAAAAATTTTTTGGGGTTACCCTCCTTCCCCCCTTACATTTCCAAACATATGGCAACTCAACTATACAGTGGGCACATGTTTAGGGCAATAGGACAACTTTATTTTATTTGTTGAAGGTTTCCTGGGCTTGTGTAGTGTAGTGATGGGCAAATTTATTCGCCAGGGGCAAATTCGCGGCGAACTCTCGCGATTCGCCGCTGGTGAATAAATTCGCGAATCACCAGCGAAATTTCGCTTGCCGCGTGCCGAAAACTACGCGACGTGCGTCGGAAACAACACGACGCGCCAAAGTTGACGCAACGCGCGTCAAAATGGTCCCGCGGCTCATTTCGCGAATTTCTCTGGAAATTCGCAAATTTTTCTCGGGAGATTCGCCCATCACTAGTGTAGTGTAATGTAACGCACTTTCGTTAATTTGCCCCATAGACTGCACTGCAGCTATTACATATGTAGTACTCTTCCAAAAGATACCTGCCATCTCTCAGAGATGCCTGTTTTAAAAAGATTCATAATTGTAAAGGCTCTGACATCATGATGAGCCTTGTGAAAATGTCTTTGCCCATTTGTTAAGGATTCCAAGTAAAATTTTATGCAAATTAACTTTTTCCAAAGAAAAGTCACGCTTACTGCTTCAGTCTGATTTAATTGTGGACCAAATCGTTAAGCACACAAACAAATTGAAAACAGCTATTCAGTTGCCCCTTATGCAAGATTCCCACTGAGCTGATTTATCTGCCTAGAAGGAACTACAGGAATGGATTTGTTCTGTATAATAATATTAGTGCGTGTATGTCCAGTTTTGACATGAATATATATATATATATATATATAACATATTACATATTAGAGCTTCTCGTATTACAACTTCTTTTAAAATTAAATATTCTCTAGAGATTCCCTGAGGAACTGGCTAATAAACCACTGTAAAAGATATTCTGAGTTTACATGATAATAATTGATGCTCATGGGAATAAATATTTTTTTCTAAATGACAAATTATGTAATGTAAGTTGCATAATTATTTTCCTGTTAGTGCTTTCATCTGTGAATTCAAAATGAAGCAACAATATAAAATGAGGCTTCAATGAAGACCATTCCATTATACTGTAAGTCACATTTTCTTCTACTGGGTAAAAGGTTGAAATTGACATTATTTGTGCATAAAAATATGAATAACAGGAAAAAAGTAATGGTGAGCAAAAAAAAAATTAGACAAACTGCAGAAAAAACTTGGGAAACGGCAAAAGTGGGCAGCAAAAAAAAATTGAGTTCAACAATTTTTTGTCACCTGCAACAATTGTTTTTGATCCAAATACATTAAAGTCAATGGGAGTTTTTCTTAAGATTACTTTTTTGTCAAATGCAATAAAGATAAGTGCATTTTTTCTGTCCCTGGACCTTTTTTGTTGCTGCATCTTTTTTCACTGAATTTTCCACTGTGAATTGTTACCAGTTTTGTGAAAAAAATGGCAAAAAGCAGAATGCAGAATGCATCACTAGAAAAGAGTTGTTTTGAGATTTTTTAAAATAAATATTGGAAGGCATTGTTTGCATCACAAGTCTTCAGGTTGCAACCTCAATTTCAAAAGTGTAATTCTACTTTTTGAGGTGCATTGAAGATAATTTTTACGTGCAGGAAAATTATTAAGTCATAGATGTATTCGGTACATTATGTGAATTGTTATGAAGCCACCAGGGTAAGGATGTCAAAGTAGTATTCAAACTTCCAAAAATTCACTCGTCCAGTCATGCCCATTGAACAAGTAACGCCTGCTTTAATGAAAATCATTGTGACTGGGTCACACTTTCACACATCTGTGAGTTTTACTGAAGTTCAGTATAACCATTATGATTGGACTTCAATGACTTTACTACCCTTGTGGCCTTTGGTTGTCAGTGAGTCCAGAAGTACAAACATCTGTTGGGTTGCAGGCTGAGCATGACTAAATATAAATATGATAAAATAACCCTGCACATTGCCTTCATGCCATTCGTTAGAAATTAAGATCTTTTCCCTGCAGAGAGCTAGGGACTGTCTAAAGTTTTCTGTAGAATAATCCAGAAGCTCACCAGAATCTTGCTCAATGAAATAGGTGCTTTATTTAGCCCATGTGTATCCAAAAACAAGAGGGCAACTTTTCGGGCGCTTCTGGACCCTTTATCAAGCCTGAAGTTTTAACACAAAATCTCAATTTAAAGAGTGAGTGGGAAGTGGTATTAGAAAGGGGGAGGGGGTGGTGTGTGGGTTACATCATCATTCCCACAGCTAGAGTACAATTAACTCATTAGTGACTTACATGTGATTTACATATTAATCTAAAAACAGATGCAAAATGCATTATTCAGATGCCCATGACACAAATCCATAGCAATGTCCATTGCATTCAGTGTACATACAGGGAATAAAACCCTTTGGAACTGAAAGTCCAACTATGCTTAGTGGTAACTATAATAGCAAAAAAGTTTCTAAATAGGCCTTAAATACATACATCACAATGATATATCTCTTTACGATTTGTATCATTTTATAACACTCTACCTGAGACTCTTGTATATGCAGAAATCACGAAACACATTTAGGGTATCCAATACCAATCTTGTTAGAAACCTTAATAAAGAAAACAAGATAAGTACATAAACTTATTTAAGGTCATAAAAAACAAAAGTTTAAAAACAGTTATTCACAAATAAATAGGACTGACCTCTTACATGTGTGAAAAAAGATCTGGAGTATGGTCTCTATTAAGACCTTGAGGCCAAAGCATGTCTAACTTGTGTATCCAGAACATCTCTCTGCGTTTCAATTTCAGAAGCCTATTGCCTCCTCTCCTGGGTACCTCAACTGTGTCTATAATCTGAAATTTAGGTTGACTGATGAAAATGTGCCGGTATAGGCAAGGCAGTAAGATTTCTCCAAATGGTAAATTCGTGTTGTGTGGTCTCCCCATGTGTTGTGTGGTGATTTAAGTCAGTTTATAATCAAAGAAAATCCCATCACAACAGTGTTTTATACACTCCCTATAATTCACAAAAACGTAGACCTATAGTGGCTGGCACTAATTCAGTATTAACTCCCCTGGCTATTTTTCTAGATAAGATACTCCAACCACTACATACAGTACAATCAGGTGCCACATTTTTAATGAATATTGGAGATAAAGAAAGTAAAAATGGGATTTTATATTTTGTCTGTGTATCCCCTTTAAAGAAAGCTCTGCAGTTACCTTAATGCTGGCACCACTGCCCAGAATATTGTTTCACCTGCCAGCATTATTCATGGTGCACTTAGGGGCAGATTTACTAAATTTGTGTAAAAGATTCGAAATCCGATCGAATTTAAAAATGAATTCAAATTCAAATTTTCTAATAGTTTTTCTGGCCACTTCGACCATCGAATTTTAAAAATTTGATCGAATCAAATGATTCGATCAAATTCAATGGATGAATTCAATGGTCAAATTTGAGGGTTAATCAACCCTCAAATTCGACCATTGATAAATCTGCCCCTTAGTGTTGTCATGCCATTTTGCATTAATATGCTTTCTTGTATAATTTTAATCCAATGAGTATATTTGATCTGATGTCAGCAATGTAATCTTTTTTACATTTTTTGTACAGAAATCAGTTAACACATTGTACAGTTTAAGCATAATCTTGAAATAAAATGTGCATTATACACACACACACACACTGAAAAATATCAGTAAGATCTATGTGCTAGGAATTAAAATTCTGTGTGTTACCAGATTTTTTAAATCATAAATAAATTTCCTTTACAAAAAGGGAATCAGCCCTTCAGGAAAAAGATTGATAGTTAAATGTTGCTTCCTAGAGCTATCACTGCAGGCAAAATATTTTAAAGAATGTTCTGAACAAAGCCAAATACTAGTGTTATGATGTTTGGCAAACATACTTTTAAACTGATACTTTATACAGTTTAACAGCCATCCTCAATATACATGTGTAAGTAGAAAGATTTTATGTTAAAAAGTATAGATACAAAAATACTGTAATCAGGTGTATAATCTATATTGGTATTTGCAAAAGACTTAAATCTGTTGCAAGCCATGCAATCTAAAGTTTGAATAATCTGTACAATAAATTATTTTTGTTTTACTTTTGTTGGTTTGACTGCAGGTCATTCCCAGGTAAACGTTTGTACCACACAAAGGGATATTATGCACAAGTGATTGACATATGAAGCTTGCATTTACATTATAGGACCAGTAACATAAAAAAATGAAATTGTTTTAAAGTAATAAAAATATAATGCAGTGTTGCCCTGCACTGGTAAAACTGCAGTGTTGCTTCAGAAGCACTATTGTTGTTTATATAAATAAGCTGCCGTGTAGCCATGGGGGCGGCCATTCAAAGGAGAAAAGGCTCAAGTTACACAGCAAGATAGCAGATAAGCTCTGTAGAACATAATGTCATCTGTTCTGTAGAACATAATGTTATCTGTTATCCATTACCTATCCTGTGCCATATAGCCGTTTTTCAATTTCCGCCATTGCTGCACAGTAGCTTGTTTATATGAACTATAGTAGAGTTTCTGAAGCAAACAGATCAGGTTTAACAGAACAGGGCAACACTACATGATATTTTCTTTACTTTAAAACACTTTAATTTTTGATGTTACTGTTCCTTTAACAACAGTTATAATATTATTTACAGTATACAGTATTTTGACTTTTATATTATTTGGTATATTGGGGTAGCCAGGTCTGGACTGGGATTGGTCTGGACTGAGGTTTAAACTAGGTCCTGACATTACAAGTACACAGAAAAAAAAACACAATCTTACTGGGTTCTAAACAGGACTCATATGAATAAAATACATTTAAAAAAATAATTCACAAAGGGCTAGGAACAAATGCCAGAGCACCAAGGACAGAAAATCACCCACAAATTATCATACACAGGGAGGCATATGTATTAAAGGTTGAATTTTAAATTCATGTGAGTTTTTTTTAAACTCTATGAAATTTGAATATGCCAGAGCACCAAGGACAGAAAATCACCCGCAAAATATCATACACAGGGAGGCATATGTATTAAAGGTTGAATTTCACAACTCTATTAAATTTGAATAAATTAAATATCTTACTTACTGAAAACTGGAATCAAATTAAATTTGAATTTAACCAAAATTGATTTGAGTTTTTTCTCAGAAAAAAACTCAAATGTCAGGAAGGCTACAGACATCTCCAAATTGGTCACTGGACCTCTCCCATTCCTTATACATCTAATGATGCATGGTTTACACATGAAGAAATTCAAAAGAGGCTACAACATGTTAAGATAAAAAAGGTCCAGGGCCAGATGGGATTCATTCCAGGGTAATGAATGAGCTTAGCTCTGTGATTGCCAATAGTGATGGGTGAATTTATTCACCAGACGCGAATTCACGTTGAATTCGCTTGATTCACTGCCGGCGAATAAATTCACAAAACGCCAGCGAAAATTCGCCTGCCGAAAATTCACTTGCTTGAAAAAAATAAAGAGTTGTAAGCGACGCGCATCAAAAACATACCAATTTGCGAATTTTGCAAGAAAATTCACAAATTTTTCGGCGAAGCGAAACGGGATATATTCGCCAATCACTAATTGCCAAATCTCTCTACTTTTTCAGCATTCATTGAGGTCTGGCATGGTGCCGAGAGACTGGCGAATAGCTAATGTGGTGCCGCTATTCAAAAAGGGATCCCATTTTCTGCCTCAAAAATATAGGCCAGTTAGTCTGACGTCGGTGGTAGGAAAGCTTTTCGAAGGATTAATAAAGGATAGGATACTGGACTTCATAGCAAATAACAATACTATGAGTTTGTGCCAGCATGGTTTTATGCGTAATAGATCTTGCCAAACTAACTTCATTTCATTTTATGAGAAGTTAAGCAGGGACCTCGATTCTGGGATGGCTGTGGATGTGATTTACATACAGCATTTGACACAGTGCCACACAGAAGGTTACTGGTTAAATTAAAGAATGTTGGCCTGGAACATAGTATTTGTAACTGGATAGAGAACTGGCAAAAAGATAGATTACAAAGAGTGGTGGTAAATGGAACATTTTCTAATTGGACCAGTGTTGTTAGTGGGGTACCGCAGGGCTCTGTACTGGGTCCCTTGCTTTTCAACTTGTTTATTAATGACCTGGATGTGGGCATTGAAAGTACGGTTTCTATTTTTGCAGATGATACTAAATTGTGCAGAACTATAGGTTCCATGCAGGATGCTGCCACTTGCAGAGTGATTTATCTAAGTTGGGAAACTGGGCAGCAAACTGGAAAATGAGGTTCAATGTTGATAAATGGAAGGTTATGCACTTTGGCAAGAATAATATAAAAGCAAGTTATACACTAAATGGCAGTGTGTTGGGAGTTTCCTTAAGTGAGAAGGATCTTGGGTTTTTTATCGATAACAAGTTGTCTAATTCTGGGCAGTGTCATTCTGTAGCTACTAAAGCAAATAGAGTTATGTCCTATATAAAAAAAGGGCATAAACTCAAGGGATGAAAACATAATTATGCCTCTTTATAGATCCCTAGTAAGACCTCATCTGGAATATGCAGTGCAGTTTTGGACTCCAGTCCTTAGGAGGGATGTAAATGAGCTAGAGAGAGTGCAGAGATGTGCAACTAAACTGGTTAGAGGAATGGAAAACTTAAATTATGAGGGAAGACTGTCAAGGTTGGGGTTGCTTTCTCTGGAAAAAAGGCGCTTGCGAGGGGACATGATTACACTTTACAAATACATTAGAGGACATTTTATACAAATATCAGGGGACCTTTTTACCCATAAAGAGGATCACCGCACCAGAGGCCACCCCTTCAGACTAGAAGAAAAGAACTTTCATTTGAAGCAGCGTAGGTGGTTCTTCACAGTGTGGACAGTGAGGTTGTGGAATGTTATGATGTGATGGCTGATTCTGTTGAAGCTTTCAAAAGGGGCTTTGATGATTTTTTGGACAGACATAATATCAAAAGCTATTTTGATACTAAACGCTATAGTTAGTATAGCTATGGGCATATATGGTTTGTGTGAAAGAGTGTAGGGGTGTGTGTGTGTGTGTGTGTGTGTATGCTGGGTTTTTAATTTAGAGGGGTTGAACTTGATGGACTTTTTTCAACCCAATTTAACTATGTAACTATGTAATTATGAATTTGGCAAGTTTCAGATGGCGAATAGTCCATTTGAAGGGCCAGAGTATGATAAATCGAATTTGAATTTTCAAAATAATTTGAATTGAGTGTGGGTTATTCCCTAGTCAAATTTGACAATTTTGACTAAAAAAAAAATCCATAATTTGAATTTTCAATTCAACCCTTAATAAATCAGTGGCAGGTTCTTCTCCCAGGAGCTAAGTGTATTGTGGGCAAAAACATCACAATATACTCCTTTCCCCATTGGAAAATTAGCCATTTGAAGGAATAAAAGAGCATAGATAATAAAACTACAGACAATCAACAGAAAACTGCCATAAAAACTAAAAAATAATAGCTTGTGTAACCTTTTTGACACCCCTTTGTCATGTTACACTCCACGTGTGGCACTTACCTGATGGCATGGGACCAACTTGAGCCACTCCACAGTGATATCAGGAGAGGCTGGGTACCTGGTACTTAGTAGCACAGTGCCTTCACCTAGTGAGATCCGGGATTTGCACCTACGGGTGGTCCCACTAGGAATACAGTAATAACATACACACAGTATTGGTTAAACTGAATAACGGCTTATATAAAATAACTGGTGAAATAGTACATAGGGCCTCACTAACTGACTTGCCAGCGCAAACTTTCTAGCTAACTATGACAAGTCAAAGTCCTTTAATGTCCTTCCAATAATCTCTATCTTCAGCGCCTCTTTTGGGTACTGTCCTTTTAACCAGGATACTCACAAATCCTCTTTGGAAAAACTTTAGAGCTCTCTTTGGGCGAATCTAGCACAGTCAGGTATACAGTGCGTACAGTGCGATTACCAGCCCCTTTGGATGCCCAGACAGGAATCTCCTGCTGTTTGTTCCTCCAGTCTGGATTCCTTTTACACTCTCTGTCTTTCCAGGAACAGTATCTGGCTTCCCTGTGCAAGCCTGATCCTATTGAATGCTTTTGGTGCAGCCTCTCTGCTCTCTGTGCCCAGCAGCAGCTCTCTGGTTTCCTTCTCTGTCCACCATGTGGTTCTCTATGCCAGGCTTTCTTCTTTTGTCAGTAACTGTGACTTCCTTTTCCTGTCAGCCACTCATTAGCTGCTGTGTCACTTCCTGTTACACTGAGATCACTGAATAGCTGGTTGCTAGCTGGTAGCTTACAGCACACATACACAGGATCTCTGCCCCTGTCCTTACAGGGATAAGTGCTATGCTTTTGCACGGATTCCCTACACCTGCATACAAAACGAGACCCTAATATTTAAAGATAGAATTACATTGTTTATTAAATAAATTTTGCACAGTATGTCAGAAGTATGACTCTTGTTAAAAGCAGTAATGTAACATTAATCTCTCTAAAAGGATGAGTCAAATAAACGTGTGTTTCATAGTTATAAACATATTAGATATGTTGCTTGAATCTTATAAAATAACTTTATAAACCAGTAACTCTCATTATGATATTTTGCCCCAATGTTTAATGTTTCTATTAAAAGAACATATTGCTTATTTCAGAAAAAGAAACACTTTATAAAACTGTCTCTGAAATCTTTTTTCATTGTTAAAGCCCTGTGATAATAAGCTTGTAATTATACTGCAGTTTTTATCAACGTTCCATTTTCTTTTCAGAAGACAATATTTTATATCTTTGTTGTTTTAAAATAACTCAACTAAAATCAAAGTTTTATAATCTGTATAATTTACAAGTCATTGTTTTCAAAAGAAATTGAGCCATTTGTTTCATATTTTACTCCATTAAAAAAAACAGGAAGCACATTGTTCTTTTTTAAGACTTTTGCATTCATAATATTTTTAAACATCTGCTTAACAAAATGGCATGGAATAACTTAGTCTGTTCTCAGTTTTACTTGTGGGATATTTTCCACTAAACCTGTAGCATTATATATTAATTTAGATCCATTTTCTCAAGACCTTCAGCAATTACCTCCAACTGACTGGTACAAAACAAAGCTCAGAGGTGAAGTGCTAAAGTGTAGAGAGAGATTTGAATAATATGTCTGTGATGAGTCCCTGAACTAAATTCTTTTACAGTGAGAGCCTTGACTTTTTGGAATTTTGGCTCTGAAGTGGTGGATACATTTAGTGGAAGAATTATTATGTGGTGTAATAAATGGAGGAATAATTCACCACACACCTCTAGGCATCACCATGTAAAAAAATACAATTTTTAACATGTTTTTTCTTTGAGCAACTTTCACGAGAACTTACTGGTCTAAAGCAGTGTAAAATAATGGGGTCAGATGTGGTCTTCGCATTGGCATAGAGTAAAACAAGCCTTGATAAATTCACCATTTATTTTACATACTGTAGCTTTTACATAATATAATAATTAGGCCCCTTGATATAGGAAAAGGTTAGCATGCCTATTGAACAGCTGGAAAAATACAGGTGTACTGATATTTCCAATACAATAGTGGTGCAAGGACTAGTCCCATTGACCTTTTGGGCTCTTTAACCAAAGCCCAAATTCTATTCCGGTTTAGATGGGTTTTGTGCTGTCAGATGTTAGGTGGAATTTACTTGCTTAAAAGTCAATTTAATGGACATATCTTACTCAGTTACTATTTATCTATGTATTCAATGAAATGTTGTGTAATTGTTTAGTTGAGTTGTGTCAGTGGGGCCAAGGACCAAGGAGGAAGCAATAGAGTAAAAGTCCAATGCAAGGTACAATTAAGGTTAGGCAATATTCAGAGTCAATTTCCAGGCAAAGGGTCAATAGGCAGGCGGCAATAGCAAGGTCAGGTTCAGGCAGAGGTCAAAAGTCCAGGAATCAATAAAGGAGTCATTTGGAAGTAACCCAGGGATAATTAGCTAAAGACTATAATTGGGCGGCAATTGTGACACTGTGTTTATTATATCACATCCCTCTAAATTATTTTAACCGGGTTAAAGAGCAGACAAATAACTAAATGGCATATCCAAGATATTGTAATTTTAATTTAAACTTGCCTCTCTGGGTATGCATCCAATTTAAAATTTTAACAGGATACTTTCATGGGAAAAAAAAATTTTTCAAAACCAGTTAATAGCAGTGCTCCAGCAGAATTCTGCACTGGAATCCCTTTCTCAAAAGAGCAAACAGATTTTTTAATATTTAATTTTGAAATCTGACAAGGGGCTAGACATATTGTAAGTTTGAGTGATATCACCCTCCTCCCTTTCCCCTCAGCAGCCTAACAACAGAACAATGGGAAGGTAACCAGATAGCAACTCACTGAGATAACATAACAGCTACCTGGTAGATCTAAGAACAGCACTCAATAGTAAAATACAGGTCCCACTGATACACATTTAGTTACACTGAGTGAGTGAGAAACAGCAGCCTGCCAGAAAGCAGTTCCATCCTAAAGTGCTGGCTCTTTCTGAAAGCATGTGGCCAGTCAAAATGACCTGAGATGACTGGCTAAACACCAATATTGCAACTAATAAAAATACACTTGCTGGTTCATGAATTAAATTTTATATTGTGGAATGAATTATTTGCATTGTAAACAGTGTAATTTAGAAATAAAAACTACACCATAAAAATCATGACAGAATCCATTTAAGTAGTGATGGGCGAATCTCACCCGTTTCGCTTCGCCGAAAAATTTAAGAAATTCAGCGAAATTCACGAATTGGCGAAAAAATTTGCGAAACGAGTCGCGCGTCGTTTTTGTCAGTCGTGGTGGGTCGCGTCATTTTCGACGCGTCGCAACTCTTTTTTTTGGGCGAATTTTCGCTGGCGAATTTTTGCTGGTGTTTCGCGAATTTATTCGCCCATTACTACATTTAATTCATCTATCTGTTTGTCTGTCATCTAGCTTTCATTTACTTTCAAATTTTATGTCCCAGTGTCCTATTTTAACGGCCAACCTAATATCCACTGTAAGAGAAACTCTCTTTAAAAGTAAATTTTTCATTATTTTGCAAGCTTCTTCAAGAAATCAGGACCACGTTATCTGGGTGCACAACAAGAAGTACAGTAATTATTGCTTTAATTAGCTTCCATTCACTAACTTGCCCTAGTTCTTTTTCTTCTACTGCCAGGCAATTTTCTAAAATCATCAAGCAAGTGAACTATAATTCCACAATGACCTAATCTGTAGTTCTGTCTATAATTCTGGAATAATTTTAAATTAGTTATGTCTGTTCGCTGTATAAATTTTGCAGACTGTGCATAAGTCACACCTCTGGGTATTTTGGACAAAATTTATTAAATGTATAAAATGGTGATATTTGATTTCATGGTTACTAAATGTTTTTCCATTTGCTCTATAAAAATTATACAAATGTACTTAAATATAAATGGCTCTCAGTCACAGTACAGTGAAATTGCAACTTGATTTTCAAGTGCAGGATTTGATATTTTTTCTTTGTATGGTCAAACAAATCTGTGAAGAAATATTTAACCTGCATCACATTAATTAAATTCATACATAATGCACAGGACACTTTTAAAGCTGACAATAACAATGAGAAAATATGCCCTTTAAAAGCAAACTGTCAACCCTTACTCCCATGCACATTTTTACCTTATCTATAAATAAATTTACGCAAAGAAATCTGGGGGGGGGGGGGTAATTCTTGTATGAAACCCAGCCCAGATCATGATATCTTTTGTTCCTGTTCTTTGATCTGTAACTGGAAGAATCAGTTTTAGCAGGATTGAAGGTCTGCCCCATTGCACAGTCTGCCATATACAGTATATGCAGTTATTGAGCAAGCATTCGAAACTGCTTACCTCTGTCATAATTGTGAACCACATTAGAGGCTCATGTTAGACAAATTGCAATACTGCATTCAATTGACAATCTTGAGAGGCGTCTCTTGCTCACTGAGCAGGGCCTAGCATGGTCACATAGTTTGGTAGGAGGGGAAGATCAGCAGGATGATAGTCACCTGAGTGACAGTCAGAAAATATAGTGTGGGCAAAAGGAAAAGGGAGACTGCTCCAGGTTTTATGCATCCCAACATATTCACCAGATTGTATGAAGAAGATGGGAGTGTGAACTCTGGATTGGCAGTACTAGATGTGACTGATCTTTTTAACAGCCAAGAGACCATTTTTCTCTAGTAGTGGTGTGGAGGATGGCAAAAACAGACCTAAACAGATTGTGGTTATAGGAGATTCAATTATTGGGAAATTGATTAGGGTAATCTGTCATCCAGATTGCTACAAATGAATAGTTTGCTGTCTTCCTGGTGCAAGGGTTCGACATGTGGTTGATCAGGTACCACATTATTGGGTGGGACTGGGCATGACCCAGCTGTTTACATATTTATACTAATGACAAAATTAATGGTAGATAGATGACCTTTTCAGGGATCTAGGCTATAAAAGTAAGAAAACGTCTTCCTATATAATTTTCCTTAAATTTTGCCAGTGCAATATGGGTGTTTAGGAAGACAATGGCAGCTTAGGAAACTAAATGTGTGGCTAAATTCTTGTGTTGGAAGGAAGGGGTTGGGTTCCTAGAGTAGATTATTTTTCCTTGAGAAACAACCAACAGTATATTATTGTGACAGGGGGTCCACTGTGCTAGAGGAAAGAATAGCTATGAGGTTGAAGGAGTGTTTAAACTAGACAAGGGGGGGGGGTGAGCTAAAGAATTATGGGGAAGCTAGGATAGACTGGGCAGTGGGGTCATGGGGGTAGGAGTGGAGGAGACTGAGCATACAGTTTACCAGATAAGGACCACTGTTACAAGGAAAACGGGATAATACTAACTTAAATTCTAACTCTCCATTAAAAAATATACATTTCAAAGGATAAAGTAGTAACTTCTTCTGAGAGCTAGAATTAATTGCATTATCTAAAAAGAATGATATAATTGGTATCACTAAAACCTTGTGGGATGAAACATGACAGGTGAAACATGACAGGGCGGCTGTGAATGGTTACAATGTTACATGGTTACCTTCTTTTTAGGAGACACAGAGGGATTAAAATGGGTGGGGGAGTGTGTTTGTATGAAAAGCCTAAATCTGGGTCAGCAATCTTTACCATCAAAAGGCTCATTTTGCCCCCTCTTTCACTAAAGAAAAATAGTCTGGAGCCACAAAACACAACACAGCTTATAAACTTTTAAAGGTTTGGGGTATGCTGCTGCACGGGTCCCACCTCCATGCTGTAAGAGCTGCTCTGGGGCTCTCTACATGCTCTAGCTGTGCTTCACATTGGGAAACAATGGAAGGTAATGAGACAGTGTCTCTACAGGCCAGACAGGGGCACACCAAATCAGAAAGTGGCACGGAAAGAGCTGTTGGTAGTAAATGTTGCGTTGGTGTGAAAGGTAGCAGTGTGAAAGGGAACTAGACATTTTCCTTTGTTCTTTTAGAGAGAGGGAGAGTCATAGGCTCAGGAGTCACTACAAATTGCAGCTATTCCTTGTTGGACATTGACCATACTAGGCACGGAATGTCACCAAGCACGCTGCTCCTGTTGGTACAGCATTTTTGCCTTCTCTTCTGGCACATGCTCCCCAGGTTCTTATTTATGCCAGTAATAAAGAGCCCTGCTTGACAATGTTCTTGGGAACCAGAGGAATAAGGGAACCCAACCAGTTGTTTGAGTCACATGGAAATACTCAAGACAGGAATGAGCTTAATTCGCCTATACCACTTCTACGGGTTATTGGATGGAGCAAGTAAGCAATCTACACTTTCACGGTGCAAGATAGTAACTGTAGAGTGGGAGGGGGTCTAAAGAGTTAACTAACTCTTACCTCACTGCCTGCCAGCCTCTACCCAATTTCCTGCCTTCCCTCACATAAGGGCTGGTGTCAGCACTGATGATGTAAGAAAACAGGGTGGGATTGGTAATATCATCAAATCTGCCAGAACTCCCACAAAGGGATTCTAGTATTAGTACCAGGGAAGTACAGGGATGAGCTGGGATGATATTCCTCTGGCTTGTCACTCCTACGATGTCTCTGTACAGCCCTAACCGTTAGCTTATGTGGTCACACAAGAAGCAGCAAGCAGATGTGAGAGCTGTATAGATGATGTGACAAGCAAAGCCACAAGACTGAGCCACAGCAAGCAGGATGAAGAGCTGCACGGGGCTCCAGAGCCATGGGTTTCAGACCCCTGGCCTAAATTAAAGCCATGATCTAAAGAAATCATGAATGGCACTGGGGATGGTGTGGAATCCCTCTGAGTAGATATTTCATCTGGGCAAAAGGTTACAAAGAAAATTATCATTGGTGTATGCTACAAACCACCTTGTATAAGTGACAAGAATGAAGCCCAGCTTCATAGCTAGGTTTTTAGTATAATGGGTAACTTTAACTATCCGCACAATGATGGGTGTAATGGGGTTGCCAAATCTGAAAAAGCTAGCAGTTTTGTAAACTTGTTGCATAACAACTTTTTATTTACGCTCATTCAAGAACCTACTAGGAATGGCTCACTTTTGGACCTTTTAATAACTAATAATACTCAACACAAGGATAGTGATCATAGCATGGTCTTCTTTGAGATTAAGGGAGTAATTAAAACACAAATATTTAGGCATGCACACTTTGACATTATAAGGGCATCTCTGCAACATATTAACTGGGAAAGGCTTTTAACAGGTTTAAACACAGAACAAAAATGGGATGTCTTTAAAATGCTTCCTAATAAATAAACATGTCAAGATGTTGAGGTTTGATAAAAGTATTGAGCTGGGTAAGGAAAGATGTGCACTTAAGGCATTGAAGTTAGTTTGGAAAGCCAAAACGTTTATGAGGTACAAGGAGGCCAATACAGTACATCATGCAAAAAAGAAGAGAGAAGAGAAGCTGAAATCGGTATGGAAAAGGCTTTTGCAGCAAGGATTAAAAAGAATCCAAAATGATTTTTAAATGTAAATAATAAAAAGAAGCATGAATGAGTGGTAACCTTATTATCAGAGGGGGTCAGCTGGTTGAGGCAAACAGAGAAAAAATTTCAGAACTGTTATTTTTCGTATATATCTCTACACAAATGAGGAACCAGCTAATGAAGGTTTCCTTCATAAAGGAGAACTAAACACTAAAAATTAATAGGGCTTAAAATTTCACATTGTATGTACTGAATTTATTGCACTAGCATAAAGTTTCGGCAGCAACTTGAAGCAATATTTCAGGAGTTAAAACTTGTCACAGGGGATCACCATCTTGGAAAGAGTTTGCAAAACTCACATGCTCAGTGGGCTCTGAGCAGCTGTTGAGAAGATAAACTTATTGGTTGTCACAAATTATCAAGCAGAAAATGAGGTTGTCCTGTAATATAAGATGATGTTGCAGGACTGATTATTACATTCTGATGCTAGTTGCACTGGTTTCTGTGTTGCCATGTAATAATTATCTGTATTGTGACATTTCTATTTTATGTGTACTGTATATTATGAGTTGGTTACTAAGCTCAGTAAGTGACAACAGCACAGAGCATGTGCAGTGAATCAGCAGAAAAGAAGATGGAGAGCTACTGTGACATAGTTGTTGACACAGATCTACCCTGCTAAGGGGCTGTAGTTGCCTTGGGCTGATACAGAAGCCCAAACCATAATATACAACATTTCTAGCGTACTTGTTTAGTTAAGCTTTAGTTTTCCTTTAAAGGGCAAGGAAAGGCAAAGAAATAAAATCCCATTTTTACTTTTCTTTAATGAAAAATAAATATATCTTCATTATACTTTAATTAAAAATGTGTACCGTTTTTATAAGAAACCTGACTGTATGCAGTGAAATTAGGAAAAAAATTTGAATTGTTAGACGGTCCCTAACTTCTGACTGGGAAACAATCATACTTATGAACAGCAGGGGGAGCCCCTGCCTTACTTACCAGCCATGCAGAACACAAGCAGCTTTGTTTTTTGATCATTTATGATCACAGATAACAAAGTTACAAGATGACAGCCCCCTGTGGCCAACTTTGAAAGCATAAATCATTTGTTTGATTAGGATTATGGTGCAGTAAGTTCATGTTTATGTTTAGTATTCAAAATACAGCATTTCTAGCCTTATTCTATTTTACACTTTCCTTGACCTTTAATAGTCACAATTCTAGTCGTACAACAAATGAAATGATGCATGGCTCATGCAAGAGGAAATTCAAAAGACAATATGTAAGGATAAACATGGTGTTTATCTTGATGGCATACATTCCAGGGTACTTAAAGGGCTTAGCTTTGTGATTGCCAACCTTTTTCCTTAATTATTCAATATATATTAAGGTCTGGCATGGTGCCACGAGATTGGCAAATTGCTAATGCTCTTAGCCTCAGAACTATAGGTTGTTTAGTCTGACATCAGTGGTAGGAAAATGTTTTGAAGGGGTGTAAGGGATAAGATACTTCACTTCATCAATCATAATATTGACTAATTTAAATTTTTCTTATGGGAACGTTAGCAGGGACCTGGACTTTGGAATGCCAGTGGAAGTAATCTACTTAGACTTTGCTAAAGCATTTGATACAGTACCACACAGAAGGTTGGTAGTTAAATTAAGGAATGTTGGCCTGGAACATAGTATTTGTACTTGCATATAGAACTGGCTAAAAGTTAGATTACAAAAAGTTGTGGTAAATAGAACATTTTTTAATTGGACTGGGGTTGTAAGTGGAGTACCACGGGAGTCTGTACTTGGTCCTGGCTTTTCAATTTGTTTGTTTGTTAATGATCTGAAGGTGGGAATTGAAAGTACTGTGTAAATATTTGCTGATTATAATAAATGTGCATTGTGAAGACCTAAGCTTCGGTCTCCAGCAATCATCAATCTATTTTGATATATATGAATCACTCCAGGAGAACTGCAGGGGTGTCATACACTGGAGTTTAAAAGGTGCCAGGAGACAATGGGTTAACTGGGAACATGCTGGTGGTCACATTGGTGTATGTGCAGTAGGTCACATACACAAGCAAGCTTGAACAATGGGAGGCAGGGCTAATGCCCCATCCTGGGTGAGCAAAGGAAATGAACAGCCAATAGGACAATAGAACTAACCACAAGGGAGTGGGATCTTAAGCCCAGGGATATTCACACAGAGGACCGGGCTGGATCAGTTGTTGGAGAGTTGTTGGACATAGTGGCTGCGGTGCTACGTCTGACAGGATTATTGGCTAATGGATCGAGGAAGGATCTCCCACAAGCAGAACCACCAAGATCTAGGATCCATGAGGAGTTGGTTACTGTTGGAATTGGAAAGATGCTTCTCTTCTGGAGAATATGAGCCAAGGAGACCCTGCTGGTCTGTGTGAGTGCCTGGAGGGACTGCTACTCAGTGACTGAGAGGTTCCTGGAGGACTACTGGCATCACTTTGGGGGGTTGGTATTTTGTTTATATGGGAAATTTTGTGTTGGGTGTGAAACCTTATACCAGTGTGGTGTTAAGATGTGTAATAAAGTTCACTAAAACCAATTGGTGAGGATCTGTGGTCTTGTGTCATGCAGAATGCTGCCACTTTGCGGAGTTATATAACTAAATTGTAAAACTGTGTGGAAAACTGAACAATATTGACAAAAAGGTTGTACACTTTGGCAGAAATAATATAAATGCAAGTTATAAACAAAATGGCAAGATGTTTGGGGTTTCCTAAACTTAGAAGGATTTAGGAGTCTTTGTCAATAATAAGTTGTCTAATTCCAGGTAGTGTCATTCTATGACTACTAAAATTAAGTACTGTCTGCATAAAAAGGGCATTAAATCAAGGGATGAAAACATAACTTTGCTTCTTTATAGGTTGCAGGTAAGCCCTTACCTGGAGTATGCAGGGCAGTTTTGGGCTCCAAATTTGGGATATTAAGAGTGCAGAGATATACAATTAAACTGATTAAAACACCTTCAAGCACTACTTAAAAGTGGCCAATGTGCAATTAGAATTCACAATGAGCTATTAAAATTCAAAATGCAATAACAGTTTAAGAAAGAATATTATAATCCAAAAATGCACATTTTTATTCTTAATTGTGCAAATTGTTTTGTTTTTGCAACTTTTATTACATTCACCCGGAGAAAATAAAAGAATGTCCAGGTCATATGTTTCGTACCCAAATAAAGAACTTCCTGATTTGTGTTCCTGGGTTTCCTAAATTCCTATTTTGCTGTTCTCTAGATTCCTGACATTGGCTTTGGCCTTGATTCCAATTATTGCTGCCTGCCTACTGAACTCTTGCCTGAACTTGACTACTCTTATAATAGACCCCTTTTTTGGATACAGCGAACTTGGACTTTAACCCTAAGCTTCCTCCTTGGCCCTAACTTCTCCCACTGGGAGCTGATAGCCCCCCCTGACAAACAGGGGCAGCTTCTATCCTTCTCTAAAACTTCTTAACTATGACATGTCACCAAGTTTTTTAATTAATAATAGTACCTTTGAATGAACACCTCTGCGAATACTGAGTCAGTTGTGTGTTTGTGCCAGTGCTTGGCTTGTAGTGAGAGCTGCTATTTTTCATGTGTGTTGGATACTGTAGTCTTATGGATTTGTCTTACAGTTCTAGGGACTTTGATGGTCGAGGGATGGAAGAGAGCAAAGCATCAAAAGACAAAAGATGGAGATCAGAGATAGAAAATTAATAGCTTGAGAGATTAGAAATATACTGCATCTTTGCACAGTCAACTCATCAGCTCATTTGGTTTTCAGTTACATCTATATGCTGATGATGCCCAATATATCTCTCTCTTGTCTTTGTCTTCCCTACTCCATTATAGCTCAACACCCATCATTTTCTGCTTAGTCTATTACAGCCTCCTCCATATTGGCCTACCACTCACTCGGGGTCATTTATAAAAGTCGCGCAGCGCAAAATAGTTCGCAGTGCACTTAGAAGCTTAGTGCGCACATTTATATTTAAAAACGTTGGGCAATTGGAACGCATGACAAAATACCAAATACTGCAGGTTTGCACATTCGCAAAAGCTGGTTATAAATATTCGCAAAGCGACCAAAGGGTGTAGAGTTAAGTTAAAATTAGCAAATTGCGCATGCGTATTCACACATCGCAATTCTGTGCTAGAATTACGCCACTACTTTGGTGTCGCAGCGAAAAGGGAAATGCGCATCTTATGCGCACTGCGCATACACAAGAGATACAGATGCAGTCACTTTGGATGGTGAGTTAAATGCGTCGTGACTTAACTGATCTATCTCATTTAACCCACTTAGCACAGAATATTGTGTCACAGCATCCCATCCAATTAAAGAGTTCACCATTGAAAACAATGGAGCTTTGGTATGCTAATGAAAAGATTAAATGCATTAAATGAGTTAAGATAACTTTAGATAACACAGTTTCTTCAATTAGCCCTGAGTCACGACGCATTTAACTTAAAAATCCAAGTGACTGTATCTGTAGATCGCAATATGCTCGCAGCTAGATTGCATGTTCGCAAATTAGCGCATGGTTAGCTACAATTTTAAACTATTGCGCAAATCAAAATGCGAAACGCTAAACTGCGAAGGAGGGCAAAGCACCGCAAGTGGCAGTGAAATCTAGCGCACATTTTTATAAATGACCCCCACTCAGTTATCCTCTCTACCTCTCCACCTGCCAAACTTTCAATAATAATGCTTCTCTTACATTTCAGTCCTCATCTCCAGGAACACTCTAAATTGATCACTTGCCCTTGCATGAGTAGAGTCCCATCTGTGCAATTCATCACTCTACTATCCTGCAGAGTTCCCTTAAAACTCACCTCTTCCATGAAGCCTATACAATTACATACTAACAGATATGTCATATGCCTTAGCACATCAATTTCTACATGAAACATTCTGCTAACATATTACCTTCTTACTAACACTGCCATAACCCTGTCAGTATTTCCCAATATATACTTCCCCGTACCCATATAATTTTATACCTTATTTATCAACCATCACAACCTCTATATATTGTATTACTGTGTGCAGGTCCCTCATTGCCTAATGTATTATTGTATATTACAGATGAAGCCACTTTGGATTGTGCATTTGACACAGAATAACTTAACTATCTATCCAATTTATCCCACTTAGCACAGAATATTGTGTCACAGCATCCCATCCAATTAAAGAGTTCACCATTGAAAACAATGGTGCTTTGGTATGCTAATGAAAAGGTTAAATGCATTCATGAGTTAAGATAACTTTAGATAACACAGTTTCTTCAATTAAACCATGACGCATTTAACTCACAAATCCAAGTGGCTGCATCTGTATGTATCTTCTTCCTCTGTGGAAAATCTTAGTGCAATAATAATAATAATAATCATAAATTATGTTGGGCTCAAAATATCTTTGATTTTGTTTTTAAAAAATCTTCAGGTATGTGTCACGGACGCCGCCCGGAGCATTCCCGGGAGCTCCGGGCAGCGCGTCCTCCCTGCGCGGCGGCGCATCCAAGATGGTGGCGCCCATGGCCGCCACGTGGTTTCGGCGCCGGCCGTGACGTCATCACGCCGCGCCAGAGGCACAATGGTGCCAAATTCGAAGTTAAAAGGACGCCGGAGACCCAGGTTCAATGCCCGAGTATAGCTCTTCTAAGCTATTGTGTTCCTGGGTCTCCTGCTTTGCTGGACTTCTTGTTTTTGATTCCTGTTGCTGATCCTTGCCTGTCCTTGACTCTGAAACCTTGCTGCCTGCCTTATTGAACCTTTGCCTGGACTTTGACTTCTCTTTGGATTTCCCCTGAATTGTACTTCGCCAATACTCGCTGGATAAAGACTTCCTCCTTGATCCTCACTATACCCCCCGTGGGTGCCGCAGGCCCCCGCTGACAGTATGATGCTCAGTCATGTCAACTCACCCATACCCAACATCTTTATTCTTATCTCTTATTCTTCCAGTGAGCACCACAGAGGGAATGTCATCCAACTTCTTCTTTTTTCTTGTGGCATGGTCAGTAGAGGGAAAAGCTGAACTTTTACAGAAAAGTCAGCTATTTTGTTCTTCTGTGCATGTGTCTGCCCTAGGAAATTTGAAGAAAGATGAAGCAGGAAAACAATCACTCTGTGGAGCTTGCTGGAAGAATCTCGGGCCGGTGCAGTTTTCTCCTTATAGAAGCGCCAGTCCGGGGTGTTGTGTAAGTAAACACCCTCGCTTGCAGGTGCCTAACTTTTGGCACTCCTAAGTAAAAAAGATGTTCCTTCTCCTTTAAGGTAGAATGAATAAATCTCAATAAAGAATCTACTTGTACTCTGCTTTTTATCTAATCAGCAGTAAAAGTGCATCAAAAATACTTAAACTTTAATCTTTAGCCAAGTTTTACAGTGTATGGTTCAATTACAGAAATTGCAGTATAGACTTTTCCACAATCTGCTTTAAAAGCAAAATGTAATTTTATAAACATGTTATGAAATCTTAAATGAAAACAAAAATCGAATATTATTTATCTATCACATAACAATGTTAAAGTTGAATATAAATGAAAGAATAAACTTTTGTTTCAGTGTATTTTGAGCCATAGTAAACTGAATTAAGGTGAATATATTGTTTGTATGTTTTAGAATAAGTAAATAAATCAAAGTAATGCAAAAACAATTAAATATATGATGACTAAACTATAACAATATATGTTGGTTTTGTTGCTGATAAAAACTAGATTAGTTTACTGAAGCACAGATCGATCAGATCACTGTATAAATAACCTAACTAAAAATCAATTAAATCATTTTTGTCATCGAGAATAAGCTTTCTCAGTAGATGAAGTGGAGCATTTGATTACCCTCCCTGAATGACAGAGTACCAGAAGTACTAGAATAATCTAGTGCCCAGCACACTGTCTTCAGGTTTGTATGTCTCCTCATCTGTTTGTGGGTTATTTCAGAGTGCTCCACTTTCCTCCCACATTCCAAAAATGATGCAAAGTTGTCTCTAAGTGAAAGTAATATGGTACAGTGTGATTAATTAGCTGCATTACAATATTTCAAGATCTTATACTAGATTGCATGAAATGTGTACAAGATAGTGAAGATTAACATGGATTGTGTTATCTGAATTATCATTATATATAAGGCACAATGGTCACTTCTAATTAATAGTAACATAGACGGTGTTCATTACCCTGCCCCTACATATCTCAAGTCTCGGCAGGTATCATAATGGGGACAAACTTGTAAACTCAATTCAACAAAAAGGCACATAGGCCATGATTGTTGTCTCCCCAGGCACTGGAGCACACAGTTTACGAACATACCAAACCTACTCACCGGACTTAAGGGAGTTAAGGGAGTAAACTCACTCATGGCTTATTTCTTACAAGAGTGGGTTGGGAGGGAAGGGATGGGGATATGTTGGGGATATTTGGTTTACTGTTAATGTGGTGTCTAACATACATATGCATAAGGAAAATGTACAGTTGTGGGCAGAGATGTCCCCTGTGGACAAAAATGACGGCTGTGATAGAAAATGGCTATGGTTAAAATACTTTTATGGAATGTGAGGGGAATGGGTAATGCCATAAAGAGGAAACTAGTCTTTGATTTTATAAGAGCTAAATCTCCACAAATAATAATGTTACAGGAGACCCATCTGATAGGCAGCAACATACTAGCCCTAAAAAAACCGTGGATAGGCTCCACGTACCACTCATTGCATACAAGCTATTCTAGAGGGATCTCCATACTGATATGCAAATCCTGCTCCTTCACTGTGCACAAAGTTGTCTCAGATGGGGAGGGAAGGTATATTATTGTACATGGTATACTGAACGGGAAAACGATAACCATGGTAAATGTATAAATTCCACCTCCATTTCAGGATGAAACGTTATATACTGTCATGTCAAAAATTCTATCTCTCCCTCCGGCACCAATCCTATTAATGGGAGACTTCAATGCAATTAAAAATACAGAGCTGGATAAACACAAGGAGCCCAAAATCAATAATCAAGCTTTTATTAGGTGGGTCTCCGCCTGGTGGACCTCTTGAGGGTGTGTAACCCAAGGGTACAACAATACACCTGCTACTCAATGGTGCATAATGCATTATCCAGGATTGATTTAGCCTTGGGTTGTGAGGAAACAAACAAATTGGTACATAGTGTAAAAATAATGGCTAGGGGTATATCAGACCATTCACCAATAACGGCCACCCTGACAACATCGCTCATACACGATGATAGAATTTGGAGGCTGAGCCCATACTGGGCAAAAAATCTAAATCTAATGGAACGTATCCAGAATAGTATAGATAATTACCTGTTAGTGATGGGCGAATTTATTCGGCAGGGGCGAATTCGCGGCGAATTCCCGCGATTCGCCGCTGGCAAATAAATTCGCGAAACGCCAGCAAAAATTCGCCGTCGAAAAATTCGGCCAAAAAAACGAGTCGCGCGTCGTTTTTTGACACAACGCGCGCCGAAAAAGACGCGGCGCAAAGCGCCGTGATTGATGCGACTCGTTTCGCAAATTTTTTCGACAATTCGCGAATTTCTCTGGAAATTCGCGAATCTTTCAGTGAAGCGAAACGCATGAGATTCGCCCATCACTATTACCTGTCCACCAACCAGGGGGAAACACCACTTCAGGTTACTTGGAATGCAACGAAGGCATGTTAGGGGGGAATTCATAAGTCATATCAAAGCGCACAATAAGAGTGTGGCAGCTGATATAACACACAAATCTCAAAAACTGGAGGAGGCTGAGGCAAAATATGTTGAGGATCCCACAACAAAAAAAAAGGGTATGGCTTCAATGCCAAGAAGCTCTTAATTTAGCCCAAATAGAGTTTACTAAAAAAAAACACATCCTCTATCAGAAAGCAAATATCTTTGAGCATGGGGATAAAATGGGCAGACTCCTGGTGATTATATCCAGAGAAGATATAGCAAGCACGTCCATTCCAGCCATCACATTACCTCACCTCACCTCGTCTTTGGAGGAAATAAGCCAGGCGTCCACAAATGTTTACTCAGAACTATATCCAACAAAACTCCAAGTTACCTCAGAGGACCTCCATAGATACCTAGAGTCCATACCACTCTCAGTGTTAACAGAGGAGGCCTTGCATATATAAAAATATACCCCCCTGTGGGGTAACCCAACTCTCCAACACTTAAAAACAATACCAGACCCCCAAATATGGGCATGTCACAATATTAAATATATCTCTTATATAATGCTAGATGGTACACTTTTAACATTCTAGGAGTTGAAGCAATCCTTTTCCCTTCCAAACAGAATGCTCTTTCGATATCTTCAGTTATGCCATGCAGTAGGGGCCCAGTTTGGTGGTGAAAGGGCCAATACATCACCGAAAGACTTAGAACTGCTAAAACATATGAAAGATCTTAAGAAACCTTTATCCACATTCTATGCCAAATTACCAATAGTAGGCAGCACCAATCTCTCAAAAACACTCGAGAAATGGCAGCAGGACATACCACAGCTTGCAACAGAGCAACGAGATGATGTCCTGGAAACCACAATGGATGTGGTCATTAGTACTAGAGATAGGCTAACCCAACTTAAATACTTACACCGTAAAGTAGCGGAATACATAAGGGAAAAAACATAATTGAATCTTCCACTAGACCCTTTGGTGATACTGCTTAACCAAGCTGAAGATCAATTCCCTAGAAGAGCCTATAGAACCTTAATCGCTATACTTTGTATGTATGCCAAGAAATCCATTGCAATACATTGGAAATCGCTCAGGGGCCCAAAGCTCAGAACCTGGGAAGACTTGATTGAGAAAACTATTCCCTACTATAAGCTCACATACATGAGAAGAGGTTGTCCACAAAAAAATAAAATAAATTATTATTATACCACAAATTAGAACTTTTAACCAAGGAGATGGGTTACCAGCTACTGCTGGCTGTCAATGAACTAAGACCCCACATTGTTGTTGTTATTCTTTATTTGATGTTTATCCTGTTTACAATTCATACAATATACTCTTTTCTTTTGTTTGTTACTAATTGTACATCAAGCAAAATGTAATAAGCATATGATCCTGAGTAAACTGGTAAAAGTTCAATAAAAGAATTGTTAAAAAAATATATAAGGCACAAAGGGGTAATTTACAGAGATCCCAAATGTAAATGAATTCAGAGACCTGCCTCAATATTTTAAGGAGCAGAATGCAAAGTGCCAAAAACTACACCACATTTCCAGAGCACTATGCTTTAATAATTATTTTTATCTGACCTGATCACAAGATATGCTGAGAGCATTAGTGATGGGCGAATTTATTCGCCAGGGGCGAATTCGTGGCGAATTCCCGCGATTCGCCGCTGGCGAATAAATTCGCGAAACGGCAGCAAAAATTCGTCGCCGAAAAATTTGCCAACAAAAACGAGTCGGCCGTCGTTTTTGACGCGACGCGTGCCGAAAACGACGCGACACGATTGATGCGACGCGCATCGGAAACGACGCAACGCGTTTGACGCGACGTGCATCAAAAACAACGCGCGACTCGTTTCGCGAATTTTTCGCCAATTCGCAAATTTCTCTGGAAATTCGCGAATTTTTCGGCGAAGCGAAACGCGGAGATTCGCCCATCACTAGAGAGCATACATTTGGGGGCAGATTTATCAAGGGTTGAATTGAAAATTTAAATTTTAAAATTTAAATTTTGAGTTTATTTTAGTGTAATTTGACTTTTTAGAAAGTCCCATAAACTCTAAATTCAACCCTTGATAATTCTGTGTCTTGGTGTATGCCATATTGTAAGGACCACTCGGGATTTGAACACTTGGGACTCCGGACTTTCAGTGCACAGTTGCTGCACTTACTAGAGGCTCTTGGGGCTGTCTTGATCCTATGTTATTATTGTTTTGTATTCTGTTACATTTCCAGATTGTCTCCTCCTTGGTCTCCTCCCTTCTCGTTTCTCTCATGTGTTTTCTATTCCAAATTATTTGCCTTTTATAAACCATTCTGAGTCATTGAGTGTATTTTTTTTAATTGTTCCTGTGATACTTTGTTCCTGAAATTCCTTATTCCAAGTTCTTGTTCCTGATTTGTTTCATCTTTCCGTTCCAGCCTGGTAAAGATCTTGTCCTGTGTTATTTTCAGTCACTATTAAACCTTCTTATTCACCATGTCTGCTTCCTTGGTTTATGGCTTCACTCCTGGGCTTCCACCACACTCACTACCCAGAGTGAGTATACATAACTCCCGTTACAGCAGCTTCCCGCTGTGAATGATACACATATTTCTTCACTGGTATAAGGAGGACAGAGGCAGACTTTCTGATATACACATTCATTTTGTGATTTAACTTTTTAACATCCATCTTGCCAAACTTCCAAATATTAATCATTTCTTTAAATGAGATGATTTGATGGAAAAAAATCTTGATTCAATTTGAGGACAAGATCACGCGTACCAAAATAAAAAGCACAACTTCTATAATACCATATAGAAATTGGATTTACTTATTGATACTGAAAACTTTACTACTGGTGTATAGCTCTAAGAAAAAAACATCCAGACATTACTAATTTAGCAAAAAGTATTTAGACTTTAATCACCATATGATTCAAGTCATATGGTTATTATATATGGCTGGAAGTGTTACTACTAAATTTAAGTTTGTTTATGCGAATATTCATTATCTTAAACAATCAGGTCCCCCTAAAGCTCTATTCTCTCTCTTGCAAACACAATCCTCTATGAGAATAAATAGTGTATATTTTGTAAAAGGATGAAACTTAAAAAAATGTTTTGAGAAAGATTCAGTAAGCACATGACAATTCCAGATGCACCTTGTTAATAATTGAGCCAAATTCTGTCTATACTATAAGTGTGCAGATTTGTATGTATATTTCTTCAACGTAAATGACTGTAATTCCAATACTTGAATTAAATGCTAGAGTACAGTGATTTCAGTAAAATGATGACATATATTTATGTAACATCAATATATTCCAAGCAGCAAGATTTTGAGATATATATCTTTCTTAAAGACAAGCATTTATTTTGACAACTTTTAAAGTATCTATGTATGCATTTTATTCACATTTGCATACCAGTATGATCAAGTTTACATGAGAAGCACCCACTCACTTCAGATTTTGTGTATTTGCTAATGAAATAAGCTTTATTGTCATCAAAATTTGTAACCTTGGAATATCAAACACTTCATGAATTAGGGAAGACATTTAAAGCATATAAAAAACACATACATATTAATGAGGAACTAATCAAAATCAGTTGTAAGGCACTTTGCAAACCCTGTGGGAACATCTTAGCACAGTTCATTAAATATGGCAAAGTAATCTGTACTTAAATCTGTTTGATGTCAGGGGTTTAATCACTAAAGACATCCCTTTCTTTCCATGAGCAAATGGTAAAAGTATATATTAAAATAACTTTGTCTCCTGACACATTTATATGATTGGGCACAAATATTTCTTTCAATGTTACTGTGCTCTATAAACTATTTTATTGGTGGTGGCATGCCAATGATTTATTCAAAAATGATTGATGGACCTACAATATTTTCTGCCATCTCCATAATATAGTAGAGACTGCATGCAAATCTTGTAGTATCCATTCAGACCCCATCTAATCAGTATAATGAGCCTGCTTAATTACCACATACATTTGAACAGATGATAGAATTTACCCTCAATGTATTTCTTTGGTAACCAGGTATAAAAGGCACAATAGATTAACTGAGTAAATAAAAAAGTAGCAAGAATTTGAGAAGTCAATGTAGATAGAAATGAATGATGAAAAGCCAATTTGAGGTTAGCTTTTTTGGAAATTAGAAAACTAAATCTTGGTTGCCATGATTGCCTTTTTATCGACCAAGGGCAACAAATCTGTACTCCATGGCATGAAATGACAAATCCTTAAACATATACATTCATGTAACATTTTAATGGTGCTCAGTATGGTGCTCAGCATCACGTCTATCCATGCCCCGATTCTAACCATACTGTTTGTGTTACCTGTGCACTTCCAGCTCATTGACTTTTGAGCTGTAAATCCTGACTTCATATGTATTGTTTAATCTCGCCCCTCAAGTAAACAAATACATAAGCTTTGGGGGTAATTGTACATCACTGCTGCAATGCCAATTTACTTTTACATCTTAAACATCAGTCCCTCTACTAGTGAGGTCTACAAAGTAAGCTTCCTATTGTGCCCACATATTGTACTATGGCCCGTTTCATTAGGAACAACAAGATATATAGTCCTCTAGGGTAATTGTAGCTTGGAGCTTGATGTGCTGACAGACGTCACTCCTCCAATGAATACATGGGCACTGGCACTTCAGACAGTTGTAGTAGAGATCAATTCTCTCATCTTTATTGTGTGAAATATCAAACAACATTTCAGGAGCATGGACCTTTATCCAGTGATACACAACCTCCTCCCACCAGTGTTAAATACAGATGCAGCCACTTGGACTTGTTAGTTAAATGCGTCATGACTCAGGGTTAATTGAAGAAACTGTGTTATCTAAAGTTATCGTAACTCATTTAATGCATTTAACCTTTTCATTAGCATACCAAAGCCCCATTGTTTTCAATGGTGAACTCTTTAATTGGAAGGGATGCTGTGACACAATATTCTGTGCTAAATGGGATAAATGGGATAGATGAGTTAAGTTATTCTGTGTCAAATGCACAATCCAAAGTGGCTTTATCTGTACACACCACCCATCCCCCTAGTAAAAGGTCAACCCATCAGAAATTATAACATCCAATACTCCAAATAGTCCATAAAACAGTCCATGAAGTCCATAATACCAAACAATTAGTCCAAATTGATGTTTGTGCAGATTTTTTCCTCATTAAAACTAGATGTTACACAGCACATTGGCTCCTGTCGATCAATCCTTATACACCTGTAGTTTTAACAGGGTAATTTATTGTTTAACCTGATTGGATGACCTTTTGGACTGTACTGGGTGGTGTGTGCATACCTCCCAACTGTCCCGTTTTCTGTGGGACAGTCCAGATTTTGTCAGTTCAGTCCAGTTTTCTTACTAAAATATCCTGAGTTTCTGAGCACAGAACACTAAGCAGCTGTACTTTGATACACTTGTTTAACAGTTTAAGATAAGCAAAAATACAATTGTAACTATGATAAAGAAGTCTTTTAGGAGTCTAGTAGCTTAAAGGAAATTTCAGCTTCATTAGAAAAACTGTTACCTAAAACATTGCATTTAACTCACAGAAATGTGTTCAAACTTTCATAACCTCACACATTTTGTAAAATGGACATGGTAATTATGGGGCGTGGCCAAGAAAGGTGTGGTCAAAACATTTTTACCATACTCTGTGTGGCTGATGTTTTTTGTCCTTCTTGACATTTTCAAATGTTGGGAGATATGGTTTGTGTATTTAACACTGGTGAGAGGTAGCTGTGTATCATCTTTGACACAATAAACACAAGGGACTTGCTCAGCATTGCAACTGCCTGAAGTACCAGTACCCTGTTTTCAGGTATCACAATGAGTCTGAAGGTAACAGCCTTCCTATGCTTCCCACCGGGCCCACAAAGCTGAGGAATAGCAGGAGTTCCAGGAAACCCACAAGCAGCAGTGACACAGTCTAGTATATGTTTCAAAACATAAGGAGCTTAACTGCAGGTAGACGGTATAGTCAACTTTAAACAGTTGTCAGAAGCAGGCCGGGGTCAAAACCAGAAGATCAAGTCAAGGATCAAAGCCATAGGGGTAAGACGCAGAGTAGTAAGGAACAAGATAAAATCCTGAAGTCAGAGTGTGTAGAAGGAATGCTCATGGTCAGTTGAAGATAATCCCCTCACACTGGAGCATAGTCCTTGTTGTTTATTTAAGCCAATGCACATGGGTTAGGATGCGTGCATGATTGCATTGATGCACATGCATGAATGCAGGCCTGCTTAAAAATGTGTGCATGAGAACATTCATGTGCACACCGACTGACGCACATGCGCTGACCAGTACTAACGCCATACCTGGATATGTGCAGAGTACCGCACTTGTGTCTAACAGCAGTCTTTACACCACACACAGATGCTGACACTTGTTTTCCCTCAAGTTCAATAGGAGCCAATGAACCTGATTTTTTTAAAAAAAATATAATTAATACTATAGGTCTTGTCGAGTAAACTTTTTAGGTTTTGGTTCATAAGTTTTGG
>CM044432.1:49529662-49547022 GCA_024363595.1 Xenopus borealis | reverse complement strand
AAAAAAAAAAGCTTCTAACTGATGGACACAAAAGTTGCATGGTTACATACATGTACCAAGGAATTTTTTTACTAGACGTGGGCAAAAACTTTGGAGGGAAAAGATGATCAAATTTTGAAAAAAATCATAATTGTACAATTTTTTCAGATTCAGATAATAGCTGAAAACATCTTCAGATTATTGTATGAAACACAGAAAAGATCATTATATGTTCAAACCATCATCAGGACAACTGCAATTGACGTCTACATGATCTTGGTCTGAGTTGGAGTACTTTTTTATTATGACTTTTAACACCAACAAAGTTTAATAAATTCTCCAACAAATTGTGCTTATCCCTTTAAAATTCCCACATACCAGACAAGTAGGTGGAGGATTAGCAGCTGCTTTGTCTCTGGGCCCTTATCCCCAGAACAAACAACCATTCTGGGTAAAGCTCAGTCTCAGCTACTTCATAAGCTCACAAGCTTTTCCATCCAAAATTTAACAAGATTTTCAGTGCAAAATCTCATGATGACATTGGAGTCACCAGGTAGGGATTTTTCTTCTACAGACTTCAATCTCATGATGACATTGGAGTCACCAGGAAGGGATTTTTTTTTTCTACAGACACTAATGAGCAGCTCCACTTTGCACCTCCCCCAAATAAACTGAAATATATACATTGGTGAGACAGAGGATTTTTAAATGTTTTTCTTTTCATTTTATTTTTTTAGGCAAACTGGAAGCCTTAATGAAAATCCACCTATGACCACCTTTTTTTTCAGTGTTCAGTGTGGGGAGACATACTGGAGGATTGTGCAACAATTTCATATATTACACTATATTTTTCAGAATGTCTGCAGTCATAGCATTGCATGAATATATGCTATAAGAAGCACATACTTGAAGGCAAAGCCTCTCCTTGCCACATAGTTGTGTGCCATTTTTATCCATCCTGCCTCCTCTTGCAAATAGCATGTGCCCTATTGCTACATGGGACTTGCCCCTAAAATCAGGTGCAGACAAGGGTGTCCATCGATAGGGGCAAAAGGGGGCACTTCCTCCCTGGACTTGTATTTTATTATAAAGTCTATTTCCTTACCATATGTATACATATATTGTTTTGTTCTTTTTTTATCTGAACACATATTAAAATTACCATTAAGAACCAGCGATAATTTTATGAAAGGCTTAAAGCCTACAAACCCCTTCAAATAATGGACCATCCCAATGCCTATTCTACTGCTCAGAGCAAGAGTCTGGATCTATCCCTTTGTGAGACGCTTCCTGAGGAATGAGAAAATCACAGTAGAGAATCCATTCCTGATGAAGCCACTTTTTCACCAGGACAGATGAGTGTGAATCTATCAGGTGTCTTTAGCTTATAGTGTGAATGAAAATGTACAGTATCTGTGTGTAAAATTAACTTTTTGGGGCAGATTTACTAATGGTCGAATTTTGAAGTGAAAATTTTTTTTTGGGGGGGTCATTTTCAATCGAATATGAATGTTTTCATTCGAAAACAGCCGTATTCGATCAATTGAAAAATTGTTCGAATCGTTTGATTCGATCAAATGATTCTAACAATTTCACCAAAATCCTTCGATTTCTCAGAACTTAGAAAAAAATTCAAGACAAATTCTGTCAGGTTCCCCATAGGCTAAAATGGCAATTCATCAGCTTTAAGCTGCCAAATAGTCAAAGTCGAAGGATTTTTAAAGGTCCAGTACTTCGTAAACTCAAATTTTCAAATTGTTTCAATACAAATCGATTTTTTGACTATTCAATAGTCAAAGTAGCCAAAAATTACTTCGAAATTCGAATTTTCACTTTGACCTTTAGTAAATGTGCCCCTTAGTGTCAATGTGTGTAAGATAGATAGGTAGTGCATATAGCCAGAAAAATAAATGTGAACTGATACTACCAAAATAAGTATATAACAAACAAAATCAAGAAACAAACGTGAAAAACAAACACTGGAGGGTACACTCACACCTCACCCAAGTCCCAGAGTGCAAATCCATTGCAATATTCCAAATAAATAGAAAATATTTATTAGGACATATCAGACGGGAACTAATGCATTTTGTGCCTGTTGGGGCACTTACTCATAGGCTAATGAGTAAGTGTCCCAACAGGCCTGTCTCATATATCCTATAAAATATTTTCTATTTTTTTTTTATTTATTGGCTTACTTTTATCTCTGGAGGGACTCACACGATTTTTGGAATATTAATGTGTGTAAGGGCAACTGTGTTTAAGAAGGTCTGTGTGTGAGGTATAGAGACTTTAATGAACCTGTGTATAGCTGTGTAAATACATTCATTATTGAATCTTATAGGTACAGGTTGGTTGTGGGTTTTGCATTTGCCACAAAGCAAATTAACCCCTACAATTCCTTGCCCTGCTGCTCCACCACCACCTATTCATGGCCTCATTCTATTCACTGTACTCGTTTACTATTTCCCTTCTTATTCTGCTGAGTTACCCCTAAACTCATCTCTCCATCTCTAATAATGCTCTGCCTCACGCTACGTATATCTGTAGCTAGGAATATCTATAATATGATACTATATATTTTTGTACCCCACCCCCCTCTCCTGCTCCTGTTCTGTATTGTTTTTTTTATCTTTATGTACAGTAGAACCCCCATTTTACATTTTCAGGGGACCAGAAAAAATGGTATAAAGTCAGGGAAGTGCATTATGCATTATATATATTTGGTATCAAATATGGAAGAACTTAAAATAAGGGTATGTAAAATGGAGGCTTCACTGTATGCATCTGGTTGTAACTAGGACTCTAGAGGGAAAAACATTCTGCAAACTGCTGGCAAGTAATTGTGCTAATAAAGTAGAAAAGACCAAACAAGGGGTAAATTTATCAAAAAGTGAAGTTCCGCCACTAGAGGGAAATTCCACCGCTCTCCATTCATTTCTATGGGATTTTGAAAGGCCTATTTATCAATGAGTGAAGTGAAAGTTCCCATAGAAAAGAATGGCGGAACTTCACTCTTAACTTCACTCTTTGATAAATATACCCCTATGTGCTAGCAAACAAGGAGTTTGTTTCACAACAGAATGTTAATGATATACATGTGCATCATTTACTAATTTATATAGTTATAGAAATGCTGTTGCTGGGTTTGTGTGGAAAGCAAAATATGGGTACAAGTAATTTGGTTACATTTTTTTGCCCCCCCCCCACCAAGGGAAATTTTCTCTGGACTCCCATGGGTACAGATGTAATTTTTTCTAAGCACTTGATGATGATCGCGAAATACTACGAAATACTAAAATTTGCATACAAACACACACCCAGTTGTGTGTTGCAGCTCATCATCCACTGCGCCTGGTCACAATGACATTGGAATTATGGGAAAATCATTGCATTGTGAGGAAAAAATGTCAGCCTGTCCCTAAATTTCACATTGTACACTGCAGTTACGCTAATAAATGAGCCATATAGTGTACAAAACTGATAAAAAATTGTATTTTTAGACATATTTGTTTTGCCAGCAAAGCATGTGAAGGTCCAAATTGTTTGTTTGAATAACATCACTGTAATGTATAATTTCTCAGTATTAAATGTGTCTCTACTCCATATGCACAATCATCTTGGCAGTTAATTTACGGTAATTAAACCAGGAGGGAAACTACTTAAGTAGTTTTCAACTAGAAACTAGAACAGTAGCATCCAAATAATGTATTTTTCTATTTTCTAAAGAGTCTAAAATAAAGGCATTGGACTATTTTACTAGTAAACGAAGTAGCATATTGTATAGCTAGAATCCTTTATCTGTGGATCTAAAGTATATCATTTATACATTATTTGAAATATGCTTCTGATCTTCTCAGACACAGATATAAACTTGTGACTTTAGCCTGAAGCACAATACTGTCTGCAGTACAATTAAATACTTCTATGCTTTTAAGTTGTATATAAAAGACTGGAAGCTAGCTTTACTGAAACAAAGACATGAACTGTCATTCTTAGTGGGCGTACATCTGAACTGTATTTTATGTTTCTTTAACCCACCCAAAAAGAAAAGAAAAAAACTGAATATACAGCAAACAGAATATTCTCACTCACATAAATTCACAGCTCCCAATAAAACCAACTTTATTAGTTTATTAACACAGGTTCAACAATCAACAGGTATCTGTACCAATTGCTCAAACCCCAATTACGCAAATTTTTTTGCTCAGAATATGCTGTACAGTTTTGGTCACTCAAACAGGACATTATTGGATTAGAGAGGATAAAGAGAAGGGCAACTACGCTGGTAAATGGTATGGGAAATCTTAGCTATGAGGAAAGACAGGTTAAATTGGGGATGTTCACGCGAGAGGCACTTAAGGGGTGATATGATAACTATGTATAAATATATAAGAGGATCATATAATAATCTCTCTAATGCTTTATTTACCAGTAGGTCTTTCCAGCTGACACAAGGTCACCCATTCCGATTAGAGGAAAAGAGGTTCCACCTAAATATTCAGAAGGGTTTTTTTTTACAGTGAGAGCTGTGAAAATGTGGAATCCTCTCCTTGAATCAGTTGTTCAGGCTGATACATTACATAGCTTTAAGAAGGGGTTGGATTGCTTTTTTAGCAAGTGAGGGAATACAGTTTTATGGGAGATAGCTCATAGTACAAGTTCATCCAGGGACTAGTCTTGGAGTCAGGAAGGAATTTTTCCCCCTCTGAGGCAAATTGGAGAGACCTTAGATGAGTTTTTTGCCTTAATCTGGATCAACTAGCAGTTAGGCAGGTTAAAAAAAAGTTTGAAACTTGATGGACATGAGCCTTTTTTTAACCTAACTTACTATGGAGAGGGGAGAATATTTTGATAATATAATAATATGCATGACTTTTTCTTCTACTGTACACTATTTTTTGAGTTTTACACTGCATTTTGCCATTTACAACTATATTTAGTAATTTTTACAAGGATAAAGATTAGACATTCTCTAAGTGGCACCTTCCACTTTGGAACTAAGAGTCTAGGTAGTTGATCCTAGTGTTTAGTATTGTGTCAACAGGATTAACAATACATCTCAGACAATTTTTTTTGCAGGCTGTGCTCTTTGTCTTGAACCAAATGAAAAATCCGGGTGCAGAGTGAAGCTCTATAGTCAGGCAGTAAGTACAGTGTCATGTGCCTCCTAGCATGTGAGCCCCCTTTCCAGGACACACCCATGTAAAACCCACTTAAAACCCATGTTGGATGCAGTGCAAAGCAACCTGTTATGCATAGTGCAAAAAACAGGGTGCTTGGAGCCCATTTTTTGCACTTTGTAAATGTTGTTAGATGCATTTTCTGTCTTTTTTTAAAATAATTTTTATCAAGCAAGATTTTTTAAGTATACAGCATTTTCAATAATGACATCCTATATCAAAGTTTGTTAACAAGTACATAACATTATGGCATTAACATTAGAGTTGTCTCCTGTCAGCATAAACTATGCTTGCGTTTTTTTTTTATTTAGCTTATGGCCAAATAAGGCTTTCTGTATAAAAATAAAAGCAGTTTGTCTCAGTCAGAAACTCTCAGAACACACAGCAGTTATTTGCACTTACTCCCTCTTTGCACCCAGCACTCCCAGCATGCACAGCAAACACCAACGCCTTAAGGTTTTTACCGGTGCTGAACACTTAATTCACATGCAACACTTAGATCACATGCAGCACTCGCTAAGCAGCTCCCACACTCGCTTGCTGTATCAGAGATAAAGGTTCAAACCCTATAAGACTTTTACGATAACATAACAACATTGAACATATAACTCGATATGGCTATACACACAAATGAGCCTCTAGAGATAAGATGTGGATTTGAATTTACATTGAGTGGTGGTTTGTATATCTATATAGATTTGGTTGGTAGTATATATAGAGCTTAAGTTAGGAGTGTTAGCATTTCTATTAGAGATTATTTCCTGAATCACATCCCTATTGTTCCATATGTTATTAAATTGGTCCACTGTACCATTTCGTAAAGCCATTAGAAAGTCCATTCTTCTTAAATAGCGGATCCGGCTCAATAATTCTTGTTCTGTTGGTGGGGATATCCCTTTCCATTTGCTAGCTATGCAATATCTAGCCCCTGAAAGGACAGAATTTGCTAGTCACTGCACCCCATTTTCTATCTTGATCTTGGCTGTACCACTGAAATTTACATTATACAGTTCATTTACTGTAATTATTATTTAATTAATACGCAGTGCTGCATTGATTAAAGGCACACATATTCCAATTTAATCCACAGTACCTGATGTTGTTTGGTGTATATTAATGTTTTCATTTTTTATTTATTTACAAAAACGATGCTCAAAAGTCTGTAGAGAATGTCAATATTTATTTCTATTTTTATCTGAGGAAAAAACATGTTGTTGTTTATTCCTTGTTAGATTTTTTTCAATCTGGTAACATATTGCCATGGCTATTATCAATGTGTTCAAACTATTTATAAATTCAAAAATGCATTACCTGATTAAATCATGTAGTGCACAGATATATCATTAGACTTACATACTGTAAGTCTACTAACAATCATTTCAACTTTAAATAAACCCAATAGCATTGTTTTTTTCTCTAATAAGGATATATTTAATTAGGATGAAGAACAATGTACTGTTCTATTACTACAGAGAAAAAACATATACTTTATGAGTTAATTGATTAAAAGTCTATGGGAGATGACCTTCCCATAATTCAGAGCTTCCAGATGTTATATCTGTACTACTATGATGATTACAGCTAATGTTGTCACCAATCAATAACACCCTATCAGTCTATCCCTCAGTCAGTGACTCACAGTAAGATCCTGTTATAGGTAGCTTACAGCAGACATACCTAGAAACCTGATCATCCATTAATGCTAATGTAGGGACCCATAGGTTTCTACTTGGCACCTATGGAGTTAAGTCCCTGATCTCTGTTACTAGGCAGAAGTTTATGTTTCAAGTTTATACTTCTAACCAATAGTTATAGCCAAGAATGTAATGACCACTTCCTGCCATACAGCTTTATAGTGCTGGAAAGGATTGGCCACTTCCTCTTTGACTGCTGGTGTCTGGATCGACTGTATGTGCCATTGAGCCTGGCTACACCAGAGCCCAGTAAAGCCACGTGACTCTAAAGGGACCAGCACCTTTAGTGGGTAAGTCGGGGACCAGGCCACCCTGTGAATGAGGGATAGCAAGTGTAGGGTAGTACTGTTATAGTCTCTCTAGAGAGAGAAAGGAATATTTAGCATGAACAGTGTGTGTTTCAACAAGGAGTGGTAACAAGAAGAGATCTTCCTACAAAGCTTCCTCTGTGATGCTTTTAGTGCAGGAACATTGAGGTGGTAGGGATTAGGACTAGTGGCAGCTTCCGGCCTTACACTGGTGTTCCGGGCAGGCACATTGCAGCAGAGTGTTCTAAGGAATGGATGTATCCTTGCTTATCGGACTCTGAGGAATAATCATCTTATTGAAGTGTGTATGAAAGTTCTGCTTATATCTCAACTACAGCTGTGTGCGCCTCTGCTATTTCCACTGGATATTGATGGGCGAATCTCCCCAGTTTCGCTTCGCCGAAATTGGCGAAAAATTTGCGAAACGAGTCGCGGCACGCTTTTGACGCGCGCCGCGTCAACTTAGACACGTCGCAACGTTTTTGATGCGCGCCGCGTCGTTTGCGTCGCGTCGTTTTCGTCCCGTGTCGTTTTCATAGCATCGCGTCAAAAACGACGCGCGACTAGTTTTTTTCAGCGAATTTTCGCCAGGTGAAATTTCGCTGGCGTTTCACAAATATTTATTCACCACCGGCGAATCGTGGAAATTCGGAGCAAATTCGTCCCTGGTGAATAAATTCGCCCATCACTACCTCTGGATGCTCCTCTGTGAGTTCTAAACCTGGGGACATTGCTTATGCTAATAAACATCTACCTTTTTGTTGTAAAGAACATCCTGTCACCCATTTCATATTTTATTGTACAGTTTGCCTGGGTATTGTAGATATATTACCTCCTAAAGGATAGCTTCCACATGATGAAGGCCCTGCCCTGGTATGTAGGCCGCAGTGTAACCATGCTTATCCATCACTAGCTGGACACTTTAACCCTTGGTGCTTTGACTAGCCCAAGAAAGCGTTACACTAATTAATGCTATGCTAAGCCTATAACTATACTGATGTCACAAGAAAAAGAAATTGCTGTGAGAATACAATACATTGTATGCATTTTATGAGCAATAATGACAAGACCAATGAAGCAAGCATAGAAAATGTCACTTCGCCAGCTGAAAAAATGGGGAATAAAGATGCTGCATATTTCTTGGCACTTCTTGGTCATGAACAGCTCTAGTGAGTAACCAACACACAGAAAGATTACACTATGCAACCTTTTTTTTAATCAACTATAAATGGGCTAAAATCCAAGAGATCACTCACAAAACTGTGATATATAAAAAAGAAAATGTTTAGATGGTTCTTATAAAGTGGTACCTCTTGGTAAATCCTAATAGACTTTCACCTTGGACTTGGAATTGAGTGCTGATGTAATGAGAAGCAGGGAGTAGGCATTAGTGATGGGGGGCGAATTTTCAGCGAGTTCCCGAGATTCATGGAACGACAGCGAAATTTAACCTGGCGAAAATTCACAGACGTCTCATTTTGGACAGGGTGTTATATTTTTTTTAAACCGACAATGGGCGCCGGCATCCAAAAAGTGCACTCCCACGTCCAAAACAAGATGTAGTGGCATTTTGCTAATTTTTTGCCGTTTCGCGAATGTCTACTAGAAATTCATGAAATTTCAGCAAAACGCCACAGATTCGCCCATCACTAGTAGGCATCCCTCCCCACCAAATACCAACCCAAGACCTTGTGTGTTATTTAGAGATGCAAAGTATGGCAGGATGTATAGACTTCATTGGGGCCCTTTCTTACTGTCTGCCCTAAGTGTACTAGCACTTGCACCCCTGTGGTCTCTGCAGTACAGGCCTACAAACAATTTTAATAATTGTCAACAGTGATGAGCAGGTTTCCCCAATGACTACAATGAATTGTGCAAACAAAATTACTGTGGAAGGAAAGTAGAGCAGTCACTGGAAAAAACATCCATTGACTTTGAAGCAATTCACAAATTTTTGCTGTTTTGAGAATTTTAGGCTCATCATTAATAATCATAATGCTAAAAAGAATTCATATTATTATTATTATTATTATTATTATTATTATTAATAATAATAATAATAATAATAATAATTAGGTTAATATAACAAAAAAATGTAAAACTCTATTGAGCAGTGGCATCTCTGGGACTATTCCTAGCCTTGATTCACTGGTTCAGTAGGAAAGCTAGTCTATACATTACTTCATTACTTCTCAAATCAATTTTACTACACACATACTGGGAATGGGAAATGCATTTGTGCTATACTTTTTGTATTATCCTTCTGCTCTAGAGGTATTGTCAACATCTTCAGCATTGTATGTTTATTGTATACAGAGTATTAGAATTCCGTATGATATATTGTGTGGGTATACAGGTTATAGATTTGATATGGAACCATGATGCATAGTGATGGGCGAATCTCCCGCGTTTGGCTTCGCCGAAAAATTCGCGAATTTCCAGAGAAATTTGCGAATTGGTAAAAAAATTCTCGAAACGAGTCGCGCGTCGTCTTTGACGCGCGTCGCGTTGTTTTCGGTGCGTCGCGTCAAAAATGACGCGCAACTCGTTTTTTGGGCGAATTTTTCGGCGGCGAATTTTTGCTGGCGTTTCGCGAATTTATAAATTATAAATTCGCCCATCACTAATGATGCATAGTTCACCTTATTGTAACTTTGCAATATATACATATAACAGTTTGTCAATATGCATAATATAAGCAATGTGTGCTTGATATATTTTATTATTGTCCTGCAAAACTGATAAAAAAAGTGGTACAACAAAAAACAATCAGATAAAACACAAAATTGTACACATATTCATAACACCTCTCCATATAATATTTCTAGCTCTTAAAATAACAATCTAAGAACTGAATGCATAGTAAAAATATTTTGGACACAATAAATGTAAGTTAGTTCTGGCTAATCTGTCATATTTACTTTTTCTTCTTGCCTTTCCGCAGCTTTATGGCAGAATCAGTAAGATAATGCCCCTGACATACTGTAAGTGAATTTATCAAAATGCTTTCCTAAATTAAATGACAGGTTGCAATCAGAAACCTAATATAAATTCAGCAATTTTTTAAAACTGTATTTCCATGATTGAGTGCATGTCAATAACACCCAGTCAAATTTTGTACAATGTTGATGGCATTTGTGTACTTCTCACTTCACATTTACTTCAAAATTAAGTTTCTACCATATTTCTGTTTTTAAGTGTTTTATACAGTGTGGGGACTGTACATATACTGTAAGCTTCATTGATGTGTTTGCTTAATAGGGTATGAACTATTAAAAGAAACTGAAAGGGACCATGATGGGGGGGGGGTTAAGGGATGTGTAGTTTGGGGAAGCTGAAGTTAAGGGAGAAGAGAAAGCAAGGGTTTAAATAGAGAATCAGAAAACAGAGAGCAATTACCACGTGGACATCTGAAGGGAGAGGATGATGTTCCTTCCCTCCTGCCCTTAAGGTACAGAAGTTGGGGTTTGGATAAGGAATAAAAAATAAATAAAATTATTGCAGCTGTGGTGGCATGATAAGGCTGTCCTAGTGATGCGCCAAAAGGGGGTAAATAGATTAAGGTGCAAGTGCATCTATGGAGGTGCAGGCCTGGGGCTAGGCTTTAGCACAGCAAGTGGGAAGTTTGGAGGCTGGAGTGTGTTATCAAAGTTGCTTAAATGTTAATTATGTGTGGTTAATAAATTGAGCTGTGCCCTTTATCACCCATTAATTCAGGATGGAGTAAGTAGTGGTGTAATTGGGGAGGGGAAGGTTGATGTTAAGTGGGGATCGTTTTTGCAACCTTCCCTAGTCATATATACCTGCTAGTGCCGCTATCATTTTCAAGGTAAGCAGACATCCTGTTCAATAAAAGTACTGTGAGCATCAATGCTTTATATGTAATTGGAAGCTTTACCTTCTGCCTGCCCTACTCCAAACTAGGCATAAGGGTTTTTGAATGTCTCCAAAATTACCACAGCCAGAATGTGATCTTTATTTTACCCAAACAGATTTTATACAAATGAAATGCTAACAATGACATACAAACAAGTGTGTCAATTGTATAATAATAACATAATATTTTACTGCCTTATTTGAATTGCTGAGCTTAAATGAGGAACAAAGGGACCAATGGTGAGAATTTGGGGCTGCACACACATTGCATTGAAAAGTTGTACTAACCATTTATTATAGATAAAACCTTTGTCAGATGCAGGGAGGTTTATCAGCCCAAAATATTAGCCTACTTTTACTGACACTCTGTGGACATAATAAAAGGGTTCCTAATTCTTGACTTGATTTGGACTTGATAGCCTGCCAAGTATCTAGAGGGCACACACTGCCACCTATGCATTGCCATTTATAGAAGAAGTAAATCTAACCTAAAGAAGTAGGTTAGAAATAATGTTGTACATTAAATTTTGGGCTTCTATACCAGCACAAAGCAAACACAGCACTTTTTTTTGTATTTTCTGCTGATACACTATACATGCTCTTTGCTACTGTCATTTACTGAGCTTACGGATTGACTCACAAATTGGAGAGGCTCAGGATGGGTTTTTTTGTCTTCCTCTGGATCAACTAGCAGTTAGGCAAAAAATAAATAAAAAAAGAAAAAAAGGTTGAACTTGATGGACGCGAGTCTTTTTTCAGCCTAACTTACTATGTTACTATGTTACTATGTTACAGTACACATAGCGGCACATTTATCAAGGGTTGAATTTAAAAATTTTTAAAACTTCCATAAATTCCATGAATTATAAATTCAACCGATCAAATGTATTAAAAAAAATGAAATTTTTAAAACTCAGGTGAATAGAATTGACCTGAAAACTTGAATCAATTTGGAATCTATTTACCGGTAGATTCAAATTTAAAAAAGCTACAATGGGGGACCTCTCCCATTGACTTAAACAGCAAATAGTCAAATTTGAGTATTTAAAGGACCAGAGTATGATAAATCTCAAAAATCTAATTAAAATTAAAAAAAACTTGAATTGAATTTGCATAATGCCACAAAAAAAACTTAAAAAAATTGAATTTTTAATTTTCACTTAGACCCTTGATAAATCTACCCATAGACTATAAATGTTTCAATATAAGGCTGATTAATAATGAATACGGATATTTTCTACATGGCAGCACAGAATCTAGTGCAACTAGCAATATAATTTAATATTCAGCCATGTAGCATCAGTTGATATGAAAAACCAACCTCTTTTTCTTCTTGATAATTTGTGACAACCCCTTAACTTAGCTCTCAACAGCCACTCAGAGCCCACTGAGCATGTGAGTGTCACAGACACTTTCCAAGATATGGACCCTCTGTGACAAGTTTGAAGTCCTGGATCATTGCTGCTATTGAGAAACTTTAGGCTGGTGCAATAAAATCAGTATACAAAATGTGGCAATTGTAGCCACATTCATCTTTAGGGTTTACTTCTCTTTTAATTGTTGGAAACACTGGTACAAAGCACATCCAGATACTTGTTTGGGCACCTTGGCCTCACACATGTAACTGTCTTGTAATATGTTTGTGCCTGTACAGTAGTGTTACATGGACTGTTGAATAATCCACAGGAACTGCAAAACAACCCATGGGTAAATAGCTGGGGCCAAATGTGTCACTTTCCTAAGATTTCTTCTCTTCTCGTGCCCATTACTTATTTATTTACTTGAGTTAGCCCCTCCCTGCTATTTCAATAAAGTCACAGAGGGGCAGGTTAGGCACATGTATATGAGTAATGATGGCAGACTGCTGAGTTAGTCTTAAATTAGCAGAGGGCGGGTTATAGTCTACAATAGGCTGACTTCTGTATTACTATCTTACAGTACCTGCAAGATTGTTGTGGTTAAAGGGGGCATCACCCTATCCACCATGGAATAGAATCCCAACTCCATGAAGTAATAGGTACAATGTTATTTAAAATAATATGTATATTTTGTAAGTTAGAATATTTTCTCAAATAAAAGACTTGGAAGAAGTAATGGCCAATACTCCTCAAAGGGGATTATTTATCAAGTGCCCAACATGTTCCCAACTTATTGATTTATAACAAATTTAGTTTATTTCACTAACCTACTGTATTACTGCAGTTATAGAAAAGTTCCAGAATTGATTGTAAGGTGCAATGCTATTGTTATATTTCATGGCTCGTAATAAAATTATTGCTTCAAAAACACTGTTTAGGTGAACCTGGTGTAAACCAATATCTGTCATACAGGTTCAGTGAAAAACTAAAATTTTGTAGAAGCAATAATAGCACCTTTAGCATTTTTATAAGTTGTATGTAACTTTACTAATATGTTTAACAGCTAGAAATAATAGATCAGCAGAACAGGAAAGACAAATTACTATGGTAATTATAATGTTCAGGAATAGTCACTGCATTGTCACATCAATCAAATTAAATAGGTCAGTGTTGGAACAATGTAGAGAGATTTAATGCAGCTAACCAGATACAAAGCTAGTGGAATTAAATTATTTTTATTGTTTTTTTTTTTTCATTTCTTTTTGATGAGGGGGATTTTGTTTTAACACTTTACCAACATGTTGACTTAGGAAATATAGAAATAATGATTTGAATTTGATGACTGACTGATTGTATAATTAAGATCTGAGTAGAATCTTACTTAGAAGATGTATTGGTTATTTTCATGCATGTACAACTATAACTGTTTAAATCAACTGAAAGTTTGCTCACTGAAACCAAAAGGCCTTAACCCAAATTTGTCACTAATGAGCAGCTGAAGTTACATTTGTTTAAACACTTGTTAGAAGCTAATGTTGCTACTTTTGGGAGTGGTGTTAATCATTATTTATATCTTCAATCAGATAAGATTATGGGGGCTGTGGATTATGGCCCAATCTATAAACTACAACCCAAAATCCATTGATTTACTGTATATTGAGGTGAAATGCAATTGGGCATGCAGTCTGATTTTGCAAGGCAGACTTGCAGCATGTTGCACACACAAAACACATATACAATTGTACCATTACATTAATGTCAATATAATTACATTCTTATTTATACGTTCAAACATCAGATTTTGGAATAGACTTGGGAAAAAACATATTTACTAATTCAATTCCAAAGTCCCTCACAAACTTGTACTTTCATGTGATAAACCCCGCGATATGTTTTTTCTGAATCTGGCCATTTATTTACACTAGAATTGGTCTTTATATTGTCAAAGCACAGTTTTCTGGAAAACTGGTCATCCATAATAAAAAGAACAGTAATGCTGGTTAGCAAGTTGTAAAGAACAAATACCTTGGTGGTCTAGTGGGCAGCGGGGTCCATCGCTGCTCCTTCCCCTACGCCCGCCACGCTGCTCTTTCTCCTCATGTGCCCATTCTCCCTATGGTGCACACACTGGTGCACTTCTGGGTTTATGCGCCGGCGTGATAATGTCATCACACAATGGCGCAAGATTTAAAATTATAAAAGGGGATTCAGTGCTTTGAGTGATTGCCCTTTGTTAGGTTCTATCAGTAGAGTTCCTGGGTGCTTAATCTCAGTGATTCCTGATTGATCTTCTGATATTGACCGTTGCTTTGCCTGACTACTCTGATTCTCTCCAACCATGACCCTTGCTTGTTTGTGACTATTCTGATTATCTCCAATCCTGACCCTTGCCTTCCTACATGGCAATTCTGCTCTGTCCAATCCTGACCCCGGCCTGTCTGACGATTCTGCTCTGCTTGTGTTGGCCCGGCCTGCCTGTTCCACTCTGTGGTGTCTGATGGTGTTCTTCAGTCCAGTATCCTTGGTGAGATGATCGTGCCCCTTTGCTCATCCAGAACCTTTTAGGGCTCATCCAGACGAGCAGATTCGTGGAGATTAGTCACCTGGCAACAAAATGCCACGTCTTTGAGGCAACTAATCTCCCCGAATAGCTTGTTAGTGCTGAGCACCCGCTAGGCGTAAAGTCGCCTGCGCTTATTCACACGCAGCAGCGCAATTTTCTAAGTCGCTGAAAATTGCCTGGCGAGGCAATTTTCAGCGACTTTGAAAACCGTGCCGCTGCGTGTGAATAAGTGAAAAAATCCAGCAGCACACCAATGTAGTCTCAGTGAAGTCTGTGATTTATTAAGCCCATATGTATCCAAAAAAGGCAACGTTTCGGACCCCACTGGGCCCTTTGTCAAGCCTGAAGTGCTCACAATACCAAATCTCATTAAATAGTGTTAGTGAAGGAAGTAAAAGGAGTGGGTGTGTCTAAATGATTAGATAATTGTGTAGCAATGTGTTTAAATACATTCAACTCCCACATCTGAGACATAGTATAAATAGTTAAAACATACATCTGCGTGTGAATAAGAGCAGGCGACTTTACGCCTAGCGGGTGCGCAGCACTAACAAGCTATTCGGGGAGATTTGTCGCTGCGATAAGTCGCCAGGCGACAGATCTCCCCGAAAACTCCCCGTCTGGCCTTAGCCTTAGCTTTGCTCCTCTCTCAATTAAGACCTGGCAAAATCCAATTAGCCGAGGGCTCCTCCCGAGGTGAAAAGTGGCAGTTATAGGCAGAAGTGATAAACTTGGGTTCTGGATTTAGGGTGCCGTTCGTGACACAGGTAGACAGAAGGCTAGATGAAGTAAGACATTTAGAAACCTTGGAAAGATCATGTTATGGTGCTAATGGTCTACAGGTAAATTGTATCATAGGCTGTACACTCATGTTGACACCTTACTTTGTCTCAAGTTGTATTGCTGTGAGTGTAAAGTTATTATTGACATAGAAACCATAACATCTAAACATAACATATCTACTATAACATGATTGATTTTTAAGTGCAAGAGCAAATAGGCTTTGGTCAAGATAACTAGAAAACTTTCTGAGCCATGTGGGATGCCCAAAAGATCTATTTTAATTGTATTATGCCTAATTATTTAGCCTGTAAAACCCCTGACCAATGCTAACATATTTGACACCCATATATTCAAATGATGTAGGAATGATTGGTTGAAATATACGCCAAGTTTAATTTCAACCTCCATTTTATTTTAAGTCCTGAGAGTGCGGATCTTCCTTTGCTGCTTGGTAATAGATGTTTTGATACTGCACCCAGGCAAATTTAACTGTTTTTCGCGAGTGCTGGCTACTGGTGGAAATGAATATCTTTATATATTCCTATAATCGTATACACAGGTATGCACACAAATACATTTCTGCTACTTTTTACTGGTATCACTAATCAGCTCTCTAACTCTATGGTAGTTTCAAAGCATATTTGAATATGGATAACACTTCAATATAGAGCACACACACATGGTTATCATCAGAAACTGTACAAAGGAAATATACAGTATTAATGAAGATTAATGATATAGAGTGATAATTAAGAAAAATCAATTCACAGAACTGCACACAGAAGAAAAGAGCATTTGGTAAATAAAACATGTTTTATACATTTTATAATAGCAACCAGTGTTAGGTTTGTATAAAGAAAGCATTTATTATACCTTTTGTGTATTCCTTGTAACTCATTTGTATTTAAACTATCAAGTTCATGCCCCAAATAATTTAATGTTCAAACATATTAATAGAGAATTTTAACTTTGCTCTGGTTATTACGCTCTAATCATTTTTGTTTCATATAAAAATATCTAATGTCTTTCAAGAGTAAAATACGTGGCATGCATGGTTAGCAGTTTAACCTTAACAATAATAGTAGCTTTATTTTTGTTCAAAGCATTTCTTTCTTTAAAACTTAATGATCCATGAATACAGTCAATCCAGTGAATTTATTTAGGGAAACACAATAGAGTTGAACCTTTGCAGCTGACTGGAAAACTGAAACTGATAAATGCTTCAAGCAGTCTTTCATGATTAATCATAGGGTAGCAGTTAAAAAGTACCAGAATGCAGTTCCACCTGTCAGCATCTAGTGCCCTGCTATGACTTGCTAGTATTATATACTTGCAATCATTTTGCTTGTTTTGTTTGCGTTATTCATGGTTTTGGAGACATGAAGGTGAGGTACAGTAAATATTTTCTTATGATAATGCAGAGCATAATATATGTGTGTGTAAGTGTATTTACAGTTAGAGGCACATGGTACATTTATCAAGGGTCGATTTTTGAATTCATGTGAGTTTTTTTAAAACTCCCCTAAACTCCTATTAATTTAATATTTGACTTACCAAAACTTATGGAATTTAAACTACCTGAAAATTTGAATCAAGTTCGAGACAAATTCAATCAA
>CM044432.1:49487783-49510542 GCA_024363595.1 Xenopus borealis | reverse complement strand
TTCGATCATCAAATGATCGAATTATCGAATATCTGATCATTCAATCTATTCGATAATTCGATAATTCGGTATTCGATGATTGAAGTGTATTTTGTATATTCGAATATCCGAAAAAAATCATAAGATCGTAATTCGAACATATTCGATCAAACTTCGATCCATTCACGTGAGTTTTGTAAATTTGCCCCTTAGTAAATCAGTCCCTTAGTGCATACAGCTACTAAAGAATGGCTTACCCTTTAAACAAAACAGGGATTGTTTGTCGATATACAGTATTGCAATATATTTAAGCTGGCCAACTATGTCAAAGTCATCCCATATCTGGCCAGTCCTACTCTCAAATTGTATGGCATCTTTTAGTAGCTGTATGCACAAAATATCACAATGTCTTCAATATATTGATAATAGGTTGAGTGCAGAAGGCCTCTTGTATTTGTCTATATGTATTGTGTGGTCACAGCCTCATTGCTCCCCAACCTAATGTTTTTAAAAAAATAGTGGTGAGCACAACTTTCCCTTGTTTGTTATAGTTCATATAGGGGCAGTGACCAGCTCTCTGTTGTAGTTCCAACCCCTTTCCAACTATGGTCAGGTGATCCCACTGGTTGTTTTACATTGAAAGCAGCAAGTAAGTTGCAGGTAATAATTATTTTGTTGCATAAATCCTTGGAGTGCTGCTATTTCTGCATCTCTGTCCATATTTACCCAGGTTGCTCCTGTGTCTTATGGTGTGCGGATCATACGCAATTTTTGTATATATATAGATAGATATATATATAGATATATATATATATATTTTCTATCGGTCTGCCACTCAATAGGCACAATATGTTAAATTCATTTCTGAAATAACTGAATTTCAACCATTTCTACCAGCATGGCACTTGAAAAGATGTATTGAAAATAAGAGCATTTCAAATCTTTACTAAACACAAAAACATATAAACATAATTGTCCAGTCCAAGCTGTATACCATTAATAATTGCAGGAATAAGTTTTTTGTTTGGGGGGAGGGGTGGTCTAGATATATATATAATCTTGTGACTTTATAATCAACCCTGTATTCTGTGTTTTAAACAGTGATTATAGTAATAATTTAACTTATTGTGCGCTCCATTTGCATCCAGATTCCATCAGTATTAAAAATATCCATAGTTTCAGTTGCAGTGTTTATTTAGCATTGTGTTTGCTATCATTCCTTGTCACATACAAACATACAACATGAGAATGAGATGTAATACAATTTTGCCACCTATTATTGTGCTTCTTTATTTGCATAAAGAGGATATAAATGCCACCTGATGGAAGACAGCTGTTTTGCTGAATTATGTTTAACTGTATTCTACACAAAGCTATGTGTCACTAATAAGCAGTCAGTTGTGGTTGTAACATATTGATGTTAAAACAAAAAAAAGTGCATCTCATTTTATACAGGCATTTTTGTTCAATTTCCACATTAATATATAGTGTCCACATTTAGAATCTGCCTTTTACTAGAGTACTTAAAAAACAGAAATATTATGCCATCAGCAAGCATGATGTGAATACAAAATTAGTACAGTTTCATATAAAATTGACTTTCTCTCTGTTCTTAGACGTGTCTAAATCATCTGGCACCTTTGATCATGAAATTCCCTTTGATCAGCGGCGGAAGTTTCAGAGTCTTAGATGTACAGTCTAAATTGTTTAAAATCATTAACTTATAAAGCCAATACTGTATGAAGCAACCTAAACAGATGAAAATGTATTTCTTCAAGTTTGAAACAAAATCTGTAATCTTATTTAAGATTATGCATCTGATAAATACATAAAATATATAAAACATTGAGCCAAAAATATTATACTGTATAAATACAATGATAAAAGTGTTTATAAATGCATTAATGCACAGCTTTTGCTGCTAAGTTATACTGTATAATATATTTCTTGCTGTCCATCCACTTGTTGTTCTCATTAAATGTGCTAGTTTATCAAACACATTTTATCAAATTAGAAACCTGCAAATGTGTATCCAGAATAATCAACTGCATACTATATTCTATCTATCAGTCTATCTATCCCAGCTTTTCTGTATATATATATATTTATATATATATATATATATATATTTATATATATTTATATATTTATTATTATTATTATTATTATTAATAAAGGGGTTGTTCACCTTAAATATAACTTTTAAGGGCAGATGTATCAAGGGTCGAATTTGAAAAACTTTGAAATTCAAATTCAATAAGACCAACCAAAATTAAATCAAAGTTATTTTTTGGTCATATAGGTCAGTCTTCGTTCGAATTTGAATTATACATATTGAATTTGAGTAAAAGTTTTTTATAAAAAAACTTTGATTTTTTCAGAGTCTACCAATTGACTCCAAATATGGAGGTCCCCCATAGGCTAAAAAAGCAATTTAGCAGGTTTTAGATGGTAAATGATCGAAGTCGAATTTTTAAAGAGACAGTACACAATACAGTTCACAATTCTAATTTTTACATTTTTGGCAAATTCTAATTGAATTTGGACTATTCCCTAGTCAAAGTACACAGAAATAGCTCAAATTAAAATATATTCGACCATGTAAAATATCGAATTCAAATATCGAATTCGCAGGATTTTACCGCTATTCGATTGGTCAAACGATCGAATAGTAAAAATTTGATCCATCGATTTGAACGATTTAATTGATCGTTTGAATTTTTTACTATTCAATCGTAATTCACCAAACCCACTTCGCCATTCGAATAAAATTTTATAGGGACAGTAATTTGAAATTCCACTAGTTGAATAGATTTTTATTCGATCTATTTTATCTATTTGATCGAATTTACAAATTTGATGGTCGAATTTACCTAATTTGCATATTCAGAAATTTGACCAATCAAATTTTGTAAATTCGATCGAATTTCGAATTATTCCCACGAATTCAGTAAATCTGCCCCTTAGCGTAATGTAGAGAGTGATATTCTGAGACAATTTGGGTTTCATTTTTTGTGGTGTTTGAGTTATTTAACCTTTTCTTCAGCAGTGCTCAAGATCACAATTTCAACAATTTGGTTGCTAGAGTCCAAATTAGCCTAACAACCATGCATTGATTTGAATAAGAGACTGGAATGTGAATGGGAGAGGCCTGAATATCAATGAGCAATAAAAAGTAGCAAATAACAATAAATGTGTACTCTTACACTGCATTTGTTCTTTTAGATGGGGTCAGGGACCCCCATTTGAAAGCTGGAAAAAGTTAGAAGGAAAAGGCAAATGATTCAAAGGCTATACAAAATAAATAATGCAGACCAACTGAAAAGTTGCTTAGAATTTGCCATTCTATAACATACTAAAAGTTAACTCCAAGGTGAACCCCCCCATTCAGCATTCAGTCTACCTCCTTGTAATTAAAAATGATTTTGAACCTTTAATAAACAACTTGTACTGGCATATGTAATAGCTTGCTTATGGAAACAAGAACATTTCCTTGGTACCCATGAACCTCTATAAAATATTCAACCATCTAGAACATTTTGAGGTAAAAAATTAGAAGTCTTTGAAAACTGTCTGCAATGGGACAAAAGTAAAAAATCAGCTTATTATACAGTTATCTAGTAGAAGTAAATCTAGAACAACTGGGCTTGCTGAGTACTAAAGGCATTTTACTACTCATCTGAGAAGCATCTTCAGTTCAGTTGACTGATACGGGAAGTCCTCGGCATATAAACTATTCCAGTAATCCAATCACCCCGATGCAATGTATCTATCCATAGAGATGACAAATGAAACTCACAGAGTTGTGAATGCTGTGTAGTTACTGTACTTTGAGAGAATTACCAAAGTGTCATGCAAGAGATGGGCGTTATTTGTGAGAATTGTATGAATGAAGGTGTGAAGTTTTGTGAAACTGCAGAGGTAAATATGTTAGAACAGCATTGTATGTTGCAGACAGGTGGAGTCGAAGCCCCCCCCCCCCTCTGTTTAGGAATGTTTTCTCTACCTTAGTATGAATAGTGTATTTTATTTTAACAATCTTTAACAGTCTTATTCAAAATTTGAACATAGTTATCTTTAAAGGAGTGTCCCTAATAGCCTATTTTAAGCCTCATTCAAACCAACAGTCTTCTCTATCCAAAATTTGAACATTGCTATTTTCAAAGGTCTAGAAAAACAGAAAAAACAGATTCTTGCCCTGTAGAGTTCGCCACTCATCGATACACTGGACTGTATATAACTGTGTTGTTCCAACCTAGCAGCACACAGACAAAAACCTGGTACACCCAAGGTTTGCTAATGCAAAAATTGTTAACAATGCATTCGTAATACGAATATAAGTTTGCAAAGTTAACATTTTTGCCTTTCCGAATACTTGACAGTAGGATAGCGATTGTGAATTTTATAGTTTGCGATAGTGTGCATTGTATTTAATGAAGTTGTTATGTTTGCTCTAAGATTGATGCCACCTTCTAGCAGGTGTTAGCCAAAGGCTAGCAAAGTGCAATTAAGATTTGCAATGCAAAAAATACAAAAACTCTTCAACAAAAATGTTGCTTATTTGGCAAAGAGCAATATGCATTAGTCCTAGAAAGCATTAAAATGTAATTTTATAAAATGTCAAGATTTAATTTGGTAGATTTTCTGTGCCAATATATATGCGCCAAATATACTTCTTGTATTCTAGATAGTTTTGGCAAGTTGCAGAAGAAATGTAATAAAGTTTAATATATTTACACAATCTTTGGCATGATTGTGATTGTTTATAAGGTTCAGATAATATTTTTATATTTTGCTACAACACAATAAATCTGCCAAGTGTCATCTAAGGATAAAAAGAACCAGAATGAATTACTTTGGTGAGACTTTTGAATTAAAAAACTCAATTTTACTGCAAAGCTGAAGCTTCATGAAAGCTTTGTAGAGGGGCATAAGGACTAGGAAATGGAAATACAATTCATGGATACATGACTATAATTGTGTTTGAATTAAATCAAGCTAACATTTAGATTAGTTTGTAGTGGCTGATTGGAGCCATAGAAAGGCTCTACATAATTACATCAGAATGCAGTGAGAAATACAGTGTAAAGATAAACATCTGTATCAAAAATAAAATGACAGTGAAAGGCCAACATTAAATAATGACATTAACATATGTGGTTAAATCATTATAAGGCACATTTACTCATATCAAACAGTACCTAAAAAGTCATATATATATTCTAATTATACTATTTTTGAACAAGAGGGATCCCTAAAATGTATTTTAATTTTTTTCTTGGGGGGTGAAGCCAGATGGATTACTTGTAGGCATTCACATTACAGTTTACTTTGTAGTACAATTCTGAAAAACATTTAACAGCAGATGACTTTTGCTACAATAACCCATGGAGACTATTTGAGACACAGCTATTGCTTATTCATGGTCTTTTAATAACTACATATCATTTTGCATATCACTGTGAGCATCTCCATATGATTTTTGCTTGATATGTTAAAGCTTCCAGATTTTATTAAAAAACATTTACCTAGGTGGGCAAGTCCTGATTAAGTAAAAGTTTACTAAGGACCAGACAGGGATGCCCTCTGTCCCCTATCCTGTTTGTTCTAATTATGGAAACCCTTCTGGCACATATAAGAAATAATAAAGACATAGCAGGACTTACCCTAGGGGAAAAAGAATACAAAATCGCAGCTTTTGCTGACGACTTACTGTTATTCCTAACTAAACCCACACTTACTCTCCCAAATCTCATGCCTTTAATAACACGTTTCAGTAAGTTATCCAACTTTAAAGTTAACCTTAACAAATCTGAAGCATTGAATATAAATTTGCCAGACCAGACGATAAATTCTATCTCACAGAATTTTCCCTTTAAATGGGCGCCCACTAAAATAAAATACCTAGGAGTCCTGATAACAGCTAATCTATCTGACCTATACCAGGCAAACCTCCCCCCCTTATTAAGCAAACTCTCAAGCCAATTGAATTCATGGAAAACCTTGGGTCTCTCATGGTTTGGAAAAATCCAAGCCATTAAGATGACAATAATGCCACAAATATTGTATTTATTACAAACACTACCTATCAGAATTCCTAAGGCTTTCTTCTCACAGGTTAAACGTTTATTTAATCAATTTATTTGGGATAACAAAACTCCTAGACTTAAACAGGAACTACTTACCTTATCGAAGGATAGAGGCGGTTTAGCTATGCCAGACGCTTTCCTCTATTATATTTCGGTTCATTTAGTGAGAACATACCACTGGTATCTAAAAAGCAAAGACAAAACATGGATTAACATAGAACAAGCTATAACAGATATACCACTGAGTAATCTTATTTGGTCTCAAAAACAGAATATCCCAAAGGTAGTTTTAGCCCACCCTACGATAATGTCTACCTTGGAAATATGGTACAAATACAACAAAATGTTCAAACCAACTAACCCCTTCCCGTATCTACAACCTTTATTACGAAACCCGGACTTCCCACCTAGCCTAGAGCCCAGAGCTTTCGATAGATGGGGTTTATTCAGAAATAAGGAAACCAAACTCTCAGATTTTTACAAAAACGGGAAAATCATAAGTCTAGGAGACATACAGAAGAGATGGGGAAGTCACCCCAGAGATGTTTGGTGTTATAACCAGCTACACACCTTCCTCTCTAAAGGCTATAACAAATCTGGCCCGACACAACCTACAGTATGGGAAAACTACCTAGAACTTCAACTCCCCTTTTTGAGACCTCTCTCCCTAACCTACAAACTGCTTCAACTAAACAAATCGTACTGTAGACCTAAATACTTTGACCAATGGGAACGGGAACTGGGGATTTCCCTGTCTGAAGCTACTAGAAATAAAATTATGGTGAACATACCTGTACATAAATCCTCCAGGGCTTCAAGAATAAGGGAGATTAAATATAAAATTATTACTAGGTGGTATTACGTACCCGCTAAGCTGCACAAGATCTTCCCTTCTTCTTCAGATAAATGTTGGAGATGTGGAGTTGAGGTGGGATCATTCAAACATATCTGGTTCTCCTGCCCCAAGATAATAAAGTATTGGCAACAAATCTGCACCACGATCCATATTATCACTGGGTATAAATACAGATATGATGATTATGCGCGACTCGTTTTTCGGCGAATTTTCGCCAAGCGAAATTTCGCTGGTGATTCGCGAATTTATTCGCCAGCGGCGAATCGCGGGAATTCGCCGCAATTCGGCCCTGGCGAATAAATTCGCCCATCACTATTAGAATACCATAAACTAAGATGAAGACAGTATTATTCAATACAAACCATTTGATTATCTTATAGAATCTAACTCCTCTGCAGGCCCTAACTATTAGCAATACAAAGTATACAATAGAGAAATGACTTGCTATTCCCCGGATGTTATTGTATTTATGTGACAATGCTTTTATACCCTGACCTCCCTATCCCTACCCTTTTGCTTTCTGTACCCCCTCCCCCCCCCCTCTTTTTTGAAAACCAATAAATACAGTTTTGGAAAAAAAAAAAGTTTAGTAAGGTGGTTGTTTATAAGACTAAATATGTTGTTTTTGGGGGGTTTTTTCATCAAACCATTCAAGCTTTCACCAATTCTTATTGTAAAACGTCTAATTATTTAGTTTTTTTTTAATCACAATAATTTGCTTCAAAAGATAAGAGAAAACATGGATTTTTCCAATTTGAAGCTTAATTTTTTTTTCTATTCTGCATTCATAATGAACATGTAAAGAAAAATTACAAAATAAAAAATAATGAAAAATTGGTGATATTCCTTTAAAAATTCAATTGAATCCAATTAAAAACATGGGACCACATCATACAGTGAGATAAAGTATTGCCTGTTACATTTTATAGCAAAAAATGGGTTGTAGCCCAAAACCTTTAATGGGCACAACCATGAGGGAGAATGAAAGGCACATATTAAAGGTGCACATTTAATAAAAGAATAATACCAATAGACAAACACCATGTAATATTATATAAATAGCAGAATATATCTGAATATAAAAGTAATAAAAGTAAAAAAAAAACTGGACAATAAAATACAAAATCCTACAAAAATGTAGTTTTTTTGGACAATTACTAGCAAGAAAAAAAATCTGAAAAACGCTAAAAGTCTAAATTGAATAAAAAATTGTTCAAGAAGACCAGCGCAGCTCCTATTTACTTCTATAGGACCTCAACAGTTTTTACCAGGCAAATTTTTGTATTACATTTTTTGTAGTTTTTGCACCTGTTAAATCTTGAATGTTAAGGGGGAATGTAATAAAAATTGTAAAGAGAAAAACTATTTGCAAAAATAAGAATAAAAAGTCAAATATTGCTATGTAATATTTTTCCTTAAACTGTTATTGCATTGAGAATTTTAATATTAAAATCTTAACATCTTAAAGATGTCATAATCATTTGGAACAAACATAACTTTTTCAGTAAGAAGTTTTATTACATTGACTGACCATTGGCGCAAGCTATAAAATTCAAAAACTTTCTTCAACTGTCGTAAGTGGTTGCTAAATAGTTTCCGGCTTCACAAAAGCTATAATAAATTCACACAAATCTAAATTTGTTCGCAAAAGACATAACTTTCCACGTTGCGAATAGTTTTTCAGTTACCGACTTTTATTACATTCCCCCATAAGAGTTAAAAAAACATTTTTTTGAAGAACCATGAGATTTGTGGGGAAAATTTTTTTGATTATTAGAAAAAGGCCCCTTAGCGTACCACCAGTTATGTAGTTTATCTGTGCATAGTTTATCGATTTTTACGTAGTTAACATGGGATTTAGCAAACTGGAATTCCCACTGTGCATTAGAAGATTTTAATCATTGTATATTGCAATATCTGGGCAAAGTCTTCACAGTTTCTGCTACAAATGGAAATATAAGATAAACTGTAGGTTTGTGTTCCTATAATACACACTGTTCTGCAATATGTTGATTTCAAACTTCTTTTACGTAAAATTGTATTAGAACCATACTGCTTTAAGCTAACAAGAATATGATTAGAAACACTAATGAGCATCCAATACTCTTTAATTCACATGAAGTGCTTGATTTTAACTTCCCATAGTTTAATGCTCTGTTTGCTAGCTTTAATAATTAGCTTTTTTTCCACATAATAATCCTAGTTACCATCATAATGTCTCTGAACAAATACACAGATGTTTACAGAACTGGCATTAACAGTCTATTTTTAGATAATCTCATGGGGCATTGCTATATTAGGTGTTTTATATAAATTAATATAAATAAATGATAATTTTCTGTGACTAAAATGCCCAATATTACTGAACCGTTGATGATACAGCTAAGAATCTCATAGGCATGTCATACTGGTTGTCATATTTTAGATCTGCACAAATCCAAATGTGGACCAGCGCCTGGGGCAATCGAGAAATCAAGAAACGCTTTATGCAACTCCCTCTGATGAAGCTGATGACATCAGCGAAACTCGTCGAAACTCGGAAGTGACGTCGCCCAAGCAGCAGCAACTGCCACAAGGAGAAAGAAAGGAAGAAAAACACATTGCTGGAAAAAACATAATTCTCCACACTCCAGGGCCCAACTGCATAAGGAATTGAGACTATGTTATGTGACTGAACTTCCTTTTAAATGTAAGTGCAGTACTAGTTTAGAAAAATATGTTTTAATAAACAGATTTACAATATGGGATTTCTACTTTCCCTCTATTGGAGGTATTGGTATACCATGAGGAAGATTTACATCTAGGATATATTACACATGCTACCCCAAGCGTTGGTCTTGTGATTAGGCACTTCTGCTACATTGGTGGGGGAGTTTAGAGTATAATATTGGTGATATAACTAAGGGAAAAGGACCAGTTCTCCCAAGGAACTGCACCAATAGAACTATATCTGTACACTAGGGGGCAGATTTACTATTGGTCAAATTTCGAATAGAAAAAAAAATTGAAATTCGATCTAAATTTGTTTTGGTGGTTTTTGATAAAAAATGGACCATTTTCAATCGAATAGGTCCATTTTCAAACAAATTCGAATAATTAGAATTGTTCAAATGCATCATTCAAATAGATTTGAACGATTTAAAAAAAATTATTTAGATTTTTCAAAACTTAGAAAAAAACTCTGTTAAGGCTAAGGGAGGTCCCTCACAGGCTAAAATGCCAATTCAGCAGGTTTGAGGTGGCGAATGGTCGAATTGAAAACTTTTTAAAGATACAGTACTTGAAAATTTGAATTTTAGCATTTTTTCAATTCAAATAGAATCTGAATTTTATTCGAAAATTCAATTAGTAAATGTGCCCCAGGGAGTTATTCAAACAAATTGGTATTTACTACACCATAAAGCTTTTCTCTGTTGCTCCAGGCACTGGTCCACATTTTCTACATATACAGTGAGCAGACTGTGGGTCCACACAGTGAGCAGACTGTGGAAGGATTGGCAGTAGGAAACAAAATTAAAGGACAACTTAACCTTCTTTTTTTCTTTTGTTTATTGATTGTATATTTTAGAGCTGATCAGTTGCCCCACCCCCAAAAAAAGGTAAAATGCAGAAAATATTTAATATACACATCTACCTAAGCTATACTGACATACTTATAATTAGTAATGGGTGAATCTGGGGCATTTCGCTTCGCTGAATTTTTTGCAAATTTCCTGAGAAATTCACGAAACCGCGAAAAATATAGGAAACGCTGCCGGTGTCCTGTTTTGGAAGCACACATTCACCGGCATACAAAAACGGATGCCCGCGTCCAAAACGAGACGCCAGAGAAGTTTCATCAGGTGTTTTGCTCATTTATTCGCCAGCTGCGAATCGCGGGAATTCGCTGGGAATGCAAATTTATAATGGTGTGTTTTATTCTATGCAATGTGAACACAAGATTTTCCATGATTATTTTATATTGCTGGTGATGTGTGGTGTATTATCTTGCTATTTCTTTACACCACATAATAAATATGCCCCTACACTTGGCAGGTATCAGGGAGGGCTGGTGGCACATCTTCAGTTCAAGGTATGGATATAATGTAGGTAATTTCTCCTCATATACAACTTGAGTGGTATTGAATAGCACTGGGCCTATGCTGTATGATAACATCCAACTAATGGGCACACATTACATTTTGGGACATGCAATTGGACTGTGTTTTTGATTAAACTGTTGATGTTGTTGGTTTTAACACCCAAGGTCTTGTAATACCATGTCCCATTGCCTTGAATATGGCTGACTTGTTAGACAGTGCTCTTAGAAGTAGACCATGTTCTGTTTATTTCACTAACTGGTTTGTTGGTTCAACTGATCTGAATGTAATGTTTAGGGGGTTGTATATTGGTCTGATATTTAGTGAGGGACATTTACAGGCAATAGCATCTTTATTCATTTGTGTTAGGGTGAGGGATTTTGCTGCAGAAGCTTGAAGTCTGTTTGAGTTGGTGTGTTATTTCTGCTACAGAAGGCTGTGAGAGAGAGAGAGAGAGAGAGAGAGAAAGGATTGATAGAATGATGCAGGTAGGCCCATGCCCTCAGTTTTAGGATAAAGTAAGTTACACTATATATTTATACTGCAGGTGATAATCAGACAAAATATACATTTTCATGGTGGTCTGTTAATCCAGCATTAGAGGCCAAACAGAAGTCGTTCTTATTTTGTAAAATCCATCTACTGTGGGCAGTTGCTTGACTAGGGTGTAATTACTGTTTCAGAAGCCTACTCATGCATTTTATTACAGATGCTAAATAAGATAATCTGAATTGCTGTGATAAATAGTAACAGAAGAGGGTTAAACATCACTTTTTTCATATTAAGCTCAGTTGGTCAGTAGGTCAGTTGGCTACATCAGGGCTGTATTTGGTCTCAGCCATGATGGAATAAAGTATTTGTATCTTTACAAAAAGGTGCTGTTCATTATGTTATTGGATATTCTACTGTGAATGATGGCCTTATTAGAACGTGCACCTAGATGCTATAGGAGTGTTCTGCCTGCACAGATCCAGTGCATCAGTGCAATTTGGCTACTGACATGTGTAGGCAGAGCACCTAATTACTATACATTTATCATGTATTAATATTAAGACAGTAATACATATAAAAAGTATTGATCAGTTTTGATTTGTTGTTTTTACTACTTTAACATTTCAGAATTAGTTTTTTTTGTTTGTACTGGCACAGATATAAATATACTGTATACAGGTATGGGCCTGTTATCTAGAATGCATGAAACCTGTGGTTTTCCGGATAATTAATCTTTCCTTAATTGGGATCTCCATACTTAGTCTAACAGAAAATCATGTGAACATTTAATAAACCAAATTGGCTGGTTTTGCTTAAAATATGTATACATTTTATCTTAGTTTGGATCAAGTACAAGGTAATGTTTTATAATTACAGAATGATTTTTTTATAATCTGGATTATTTGGATATAATGTAGTCTATGTAAAATGGCCTTTCCGTAATTCCAAGATTTCTGGATAAGTACAAGTACAGACGTGTACAAATTCATCTTTAAACTGTGATTACTAAATGTAACCTATTTTTTTCCACCATGTAGCTGTCTTTCTTGAGAAAAAAGCAGAAAATGAATCTCCTTTCCAAAGAACCTAAGAAACATTAATGGACAAGGAGAGTTAAACTACAGAAGTAGCTAGAAAAGTTGTATAATATGTTACAAAGAAATATTTCCTAAATAAAATATTTCCTAAATAAAAGAAAACATGTAGTTTGAAAAACAGATAGATTAAAAGAAAATGGATTAAAATATAGATAAAATATATTATAACACTGTTATAGTTAAAAGTCTCAGATTGTTCCATTTTTTTCCTCCAGAATTGCAATATAACGTTTATCATACATTAATAAAACACAAAATGAAACCATACACAAAGTCAATGCTATGGCAAATTCAGCACAGATTAGGTTTACAGTTCACAAAATAGGTCACCTCTAGCTGATATATATCTTACAAACGTTGCCAAGAAATGTCAAGCTGAATTCCTTTTAATAATTTCTTACATTTCTGACTGCATTTTGTTAAAAAAGATGTGTTTCAGTTTTAGCATGAACAGATGTTTTAATAGTTCACTTGCAGTACTTTGAATTAAAGTAATTTTAGAAACTTAAATTTGCAGCTGCGTGAAATCCTAGTATATTTTATTTGGAGTTGAAAGAGAATGTTTGAGAGAAAATAACCAAAATAAAGTGTTCAAGTTATAATAATAAGTAAAATCAAACACATTTCTTTCACAAATTCAGTTACTTTACCACTACTACAATCCCAGGTTTCTTGGTGTGTGATCATTAAAGGAAAAACTTCTGGAACAGACACAGGCATACAACTGTCTGAGAAACCACTTAGGTTAACGTCACACGAAGCAACAACAGGAAAAACACCAACCTACTTCAATCCAAACTGGTCTAAAATAACTTGCAAGTGTGTGACTGCAGGGAAGATCATAGTAGGGAATAGAAACTTGCAATGCAGTGTATGCAGTGACGACTCCTACAACATGGGCCCCCGGTGCAACATGTCATGGCATGTGAAAAAGTTGCGCATTCCGCATATCATTTTGGGGGGGTGGGGGCGGCAGATCAGGGTAGCGGGTCTGGGCTGGGGCCCACCAGGTTTTTTCCTGGTGTCCTTGCTGGGCCAGTCCAACCCTGAATGAAGATCATGCATCACTGCACACACTGTAGAGGCATATACAATATCAATTGTTTGCACCAATGTTGTTTTTTGTTTAGCTTTGTGTGTCATTAGCCTAAATGGAAAAATCAAGTATTTGAAAATAATTAAGATAAAAAATTTAAAACTAAATATGGGCCTTACTGGTCATTATACAATAAGTTTTAATATATATATTCAACTCTGTACCCTTGTCTACCCTTTTTGCTGTTCTTGTCATTATATTTCTACTTATTAGCATTTTTTATTTTATTTCACAGGTCTTTTAAAAGCATTCACAATTTTCCAGATATAAAAGTAGTTGTGACTTAAAGGGGTGGTTCTCCTCCAAGTTAACTTTTAGTATATTGTAGAAGAGCCAATTCTAAGAAAATTTTCAATTGGTCTTCATTATTCATTATTTATTTTTCATAGTTTTTTAATGATTGGCAATTTTCTTCTGTTTCTTTGCAGCTTTCAAATGGGGGTCACTGGCACCATCTAAAAACAAATGTTCTGTAAGGCTACACATGTATTGTTATTGCCACTTTTTATTACTTATCATTCTATTCAGTCCATCTCCTATTCATATTCCAGTCTCTTATTCAAATCAATGCAGGGTTGCTAGGGTAATTTGTACCCTAGAAACCAAATTGCAAACTAGAGAGCTGCTGAATAAAACAATAAAAAATGAAAACCAATTTGCAAATTGTCTCAGAATATCACTCTCTCCATTATACTAAAAGTTAACTCAAAGGTGAACAACCCCTTTAATCTTGCTAAATATATGCTAGATGACCATCATGTTTTTAAATGAAAGCAGTCATATAATTTTGATTTACCTTTTAAATACTGGCAGAGAATCCCAGAGATCCATAGTAAGTTTAGCGTATAAAGCATTTCACATTTAACGAAATTGCAAGGCTTATATATTTTTTCATGCTCTGTCTCACACTGCACATTTAGAATATCACATCTTATATTCTATAAATGGAACTTGCACTATCCATCCATATTATGTATGCCTCATCACACCTGAGCATCCACATTTTCAGTCATCTTGTCTTGTGATTAGTTCAAAGTGAGTTGCTAGGAAGCATTTTAGATTAGTTATATAGGCAGGCTAAAACAAAATGCAATGATAACTTCAATGCTGATCAAACAACAAAGAGAACGTTACTTCTATTTTCAATTTTATTAAATAAATATTGAATCCAGTGTATTGAGTAACTTTATAGTCTTCAGTATATGTTCATGCTGGCATTGTTCTGACCACATTAATGGTGGTATCAGACCAAGCATACAAATGTTGGGGCTCCCTTCAGGGATATCATCCATCACTCATATGTGAAAAACATTTATTAAGTTGTAGGGGACTGGTAAATATAAGAAAATAATAATAATAATAATATTATAAAAGATTGTGCCAAAAAGGGGACTTAGTCCAAGGAAGGAAGTAATTCCACACTTCTTGCTTGTGAAGATTCTCATTTGTTCAGGTTATGATATTTCTGTAGAAATAAGGCAAAACAACTGGACTTGCTGTGTTTTTTCCTTGAAGAAGTTTCACCAGTCATCCAACTGACTTTCTCAATTCAGAATAAATTATACAGATGAAGCCACTTTGGATTGTGTGTTTGACACAGAATAACTAGATTTAACACAGATTTCACACTTGTCCCATTTAACACAGAAAAGTGTGTCACAGCATCCCATCTAATTAAAGCGTTCATCATTGTGAACAATGGTGCTTTGGTATGCTAATATAAAGGTTAACTGCATTAAATTAGACATTTTGTCCTTCCCGACACTTTTATGAATTCCCCCCTATGTGTTTTTAATTATTTGTTGTTTTATGGACACTGTCCTACACTGCTGACAGAGATGTCTGTAGTGGGTCTGTTGTTAGTGGTGGTATAATGTTGATATTTTTAGTAACTTATAATTAAAGGTTACGTTTTAAATTATCAAGTGTGTACAACAGCTGGTTAACTGGTTAACTAGAGGCACAAGGAGAGGATATATTTGATATTTTGTATCCACCTTCCATCAGTTTTTGAATAATATGGAGGAGATATTGAAATTCACAATCACTTTCGATATAAGGAGTATTAGTTTTCTAGATGTGCAAATCATAAAAGATAGTAATACACTCAAAACTGACAAACAGGAAAGCAACTGACAGGAACACTCTGTTACATTATGATAGTTTTCATCCAGAGCACTTAAAAACTCTCTCCCATTTTCCCAATTTACAAAATAAAAGATATTGTCAGTGACCCAAGAGATCATCTTAAAGAAATGGGACACTACTGAGACACTCCAAACTAATTTAGAAAAGGTACAACAACAGACTACATAGGAATTGCTTACCAAAAGACCAGCAAAAAACAGCGACACCAATAGACTGCTGTTTGTCAGTCTCTTTAACACGGCAAGTAGACCAATTGGAAATATTATACACAAACACTGGCACATTTTAGTCATGTCTAGCTGAAGTCCCTCGTTTCCAATTACCTCCAATGTTAGCCTACAAAAGGGCCAAAAAATCGAAAAGATTGATTGGTCAAAGCCGATGTTGGTAGTAAATTATCCCAAAGGAATCTCTTTTTACAGAAACCCAAATTTGGTACCTTCACCTGCCTGTGAAAGGATCACATGGACCCTTTTTCAAAATCCAAGGGTTGGTATTGGGTACAGAAGAAAGCATGGTATCTGATGATGTTTCTTGACTTTTTCCGTGCATTCCCATAATAGAGGCAGAGAAAAATGTTTGCTGAAAGACAGCAACGAAGCTGAGCAAGTATGTTCCATACTGGACCTATGTCTAAGTACCACCTATTTCAAGTACACGGATAAGTTCTACAGGCAAAAGCATGGCTGCACCATGAGATTGCCAGTTTCTTCCAAACCTGTACATGGAGGAAGTGAAAAGAAAGGCTTGGATAGCTTCTCCCTGTCATTGGTTCCAATATGTGGATGACACATGGGATAAAATATATGCACAGGAGGTACAGACTTTCACTGAAGACAACACAGTGGACCACAACATCAGAGAGGGTGTAAATCTGGAAATAGAGGTCTACAGGAAACATACCCACACAGACCAGTACCTGCTGTTTGACTCATCATCTACTAGATCACAAACTGGGGGTCATCAAAACACTACATCACAGAGCAGTCAAGATCCCCACCAGCACAGAGGCTAAGTTGAAAGAGATGGAACATCTCAGAGGGGCATTTAAGATATGTAGGTATCCAGATTGGGAAAACCGGCAGAAATAGAAGCAATAACAGCAAGACTAACGGTGAAGGTGGAATACAGAACAGGAGAAAGAATTCGGTCCTCCCATATGTAGCTGGGGTGTCAGAAAAACTTAAAAGTGTCTTTTTACCAGCAGTAAAATTTTGTTGTGGTTTTGTGCAGAATTTCCACCAATGGTGAAATACAGAACAGAACTTTGCAGTGAATCCATGACAGTCCATTTCAGTCAGTCAATAATTTAATTCATAAATAATAAATAATGATAATGAATCAGGAAAGAATGCATGTGGCCGCATCTCATAAAGACCTTATCTTTACTACATGATGAGTAAAAGATTCTGTATAAGACTTTGTCAGACATAATAATAATGTTAATTATAAAACTGTTAATAAACTGTTTTAAGTATATCATTAATAAAAAGGTAGAGTCTATCAGGGTTAGTAGTATCTTTAATGCTAGGAAAGACAATTGTGAAGCAAATTGAATTTGAAAATATGTATAAATGTATATATACCTTTGTTCAGTAAAGAAATTATAAAAACTAGTGTGCTGCTAAGGTCAAGCCCCCCACATAACAGCATTGCATTCAGCTACTGAAGACATTTACACATACTGACAAGTTGGCACACTGATCTGATTAAATAGTTGTGTCAATTTGCTACACTCCTTCTTTGCTATTAGGAATATTTTTCCTAAATGTCAAGAAAGTGTTAATAAATATGATTTGAACTGCTAGAATGTTTCAAGACACTCCAGTCTGACCATTTAATAAATCACCCCTTTCATTACTTATAATAATTTGATTTAGGTAGATAAATGAAGTATGAATTCACATACAAATGATATAAGTAAATTAAATGGTAAATTAAAAGCATACTAAAGATTTTTTATTCTGTTGCTCCTCTACATTTCTCTAGGAATTGCAATTCCCTTTAGAACCCCCTTAGCGATCTGACAAAGCCAAAGTGGCTTTTCACATTGTCAATCAATTTACAGTTCAACAGACAGTGAAAAACACTTTACACCTCTTGTTTATATGCAGCTTGTTTTAAAAAACAGAGAGCAAAGGTAAGTTAAAATACTCTAAAAACAAAATACAAATATAATATAATTAGTGTGTCTAGTTGCTTTAGAAGTACACTTGAAAATGTGACTGTTCCTGAATCAAACTATGTCAAATACTAGTAATAAATTAGTAGTATATTAGTAAGTGGTTGAAGAATTTTACAAATCTACTGAACTAAACTGATTTGCAAAACCATGAAATTCACAGAACTACAACATTTTGACAACATGCATTGAAGTCAATGGGAAGACAAAATGGCATTGCTGTTAAGGTGATTTTAGCTCTGCAATAGGATATACTTTGCCTTATATTGTTAGAGAAGCTCTTTTCCACCATGTTACAACTGTTCTTCACACAAAAAAGGCTCCTAAATTGTACATGGACAGGGGGTATAGCGATGACTCCAATCCCATAGGATGGTGCATTATTTTGATGAAACAGAACACCCCAAAACAGAACAAAAAGTGAACTCATTCCAAAAGGGAATGAGAGAACAAAATACCCATCTGTTGTTTACCTTCAACTTTAAATATATATAGAGTGAAAGTTCTGGAAGCAAATAATTTTTTCTCAATTATTAACGTCAACGAGGAAAAATGCATGCCAATATTTGGCACCACTTTTACGGTTTACTCTTCCAATAGCAAAAGGGACATCTTCCATTGACTTCTACATGACCTTAGCAGGTTTAAAATGGAGTATTTTCAGATTTTGACTTTTAGCAGCTTTGGGATATAATATAACCCCCATAATTATTGCTTTTAAGCAGTAGTGCATGAAGATTTTAATTAATACAAAGGTATTTACCATTTATCTTTCTTGAGACAAGTTGTACCAACAAAATGCTATTAATAGTGTTTACTGGCAAATGCACTGAGCTCTACTCACCAAAAAATATTTTCAGTGGAGACAATAAACACAATTTTTGCCATTAACTACAAATGGATGATTCTGTCCAAAAGAAATTTGTCTATTCTAAAGAACTTTTATGGTGGCAGGAGTTGAGAACTGTCGGCATAGGCAGAGGGTGATTTTATTTTTGTTTGAATAAGTTATGTCTTATGTAACATCACCAGTGATTTTCAACTATCAGTGTAACAACAGATTTAGCCCCATATTATAAGCATTGACAAAAGTTGTAATTCACCTTTCTGACCACACATGGTAGATTTTTGTCTAAAAATTCACTACAATCTGAAAACTGTCCCATGCATGGGCTGATTTAAGAGCTATTAACTGATGGGCCCACAGACTGCATGATTAAATGCTAAGTTATTTTCCATTTGCCATGGATAAAGCACAGACTATTTTAAAAATAATATGCATAGCACTTTCATATTAACAAAAGTATGTAAAAGTTCAGTTCATCTACATTACTAGAAATCAGGACTAATGCTCGGATCGTTATCATGAAACCAACTGCTTTCACATAAAACATAAGTAATATGCTAACTGTCAACAAAAAAGAAAAAATAATCACCCATTTAACAGATGTTGTTAAACGATGGCTTCAACCCCATAGAGAACCAATTACAGGAATAATCAATTGATTTTTTAAAGTGGCAAGCGCTAAGTATCAATAAAGTGACAAGTGCTCTATGTTAAATTATTAATACTTTTCAAAGAATTCTTAAATAAACAATTAATTCATGTCAACATTAATTTAATTCATTACAAATCTTGAATTCATTTAAAATCATATCTCTGTATATACTTATTTGTTTTTCTCATATAATAAAGATTATGGACTTAGATTACAGAATAAGAATGAAAATTGTAAATAACAAGAGGGTGGAGAAGTCCTGTAAAAGCTATTTGATATTTTGCTACCTTCGGGACCCCACAAAGATGGAGAAGTCTGCGACAGAGGGACTGTGGTCTCAAAAGTTAACTGCTTCTTAGCTGGTTGAGAGCTCTCTAACCTAAAAAAAAAAACACAAATCCCACTGGGCATAGGAGAGGAAACCGCTTAGAGAGGAAAGATAGTAACATTCGAACAAATAATTACAAGTTGCTAAAAACTCGAAAAGAGAATAACTAAAGAAAACAAAGTGTTTCAGTTTTACACCACAGACTAATGGGTTACTCTGTATTATTTTACCATAGGATGTCTGTAGTATATACGGGTTTTAGGAAACAAGGTATAAAATACCATATTAAATAGGTCAAAACTAAGAATGGCAGTGAATTGAATCAGAAGTATATTTTTCTGGTGTCAGATCTGTTTGTTATTATGGTTCAAGGTTTATGAACATTTTTTAAACATAGTAACATAGTAAGTTAGGTTGAAAAAAGAAACGTGACTATCAAGTTCAATCTTTACAGTCTATATATAACCTGTCAAACTTCTAGTTGATCAAGAGGAAGACAAAAAACCCTGACTGAAGCCTTTCCAACAAAATTCCTCCCTGACTCCAAGATGCAATTGGACCATTCCCTGCATCAACTTGAACTATGAGCTATCTTCCACAACCCTGTATTCTGTCACTTGCTAAACTCTAATAGAGTTTATGGGTATTTTTTCTCAGAGAAATGTGACAACATCCAAGGTTAGTTTCATAATGTATTGTTTATCATATCTGTTTTATATGCAAAAAGTCCTGGATTTGATCTTCAGTAAAAACAAGAAGAAAGTCCTTGGTTTGTCTATTAAAAGTAGCCTAGTTGCTACTAAAACGTCTTCTGACAGATATGTAAGCAGTTTCAGATCTAATAAACAAAGTTCTGTCTGATGTTAACTTTGAACCTGTATTACACTAGTCCAAACTCTGTTAAATAAAAGGAGTTGCTTAGTGAGCTACTTTGGATTATTTTCTACAGGACATCTACAGAAGATAAGTAGAACAATGGTACCTCTCAAAACAGCAACTGAGGTTGGGTTTGATAGTGTAGTGATTATCACTTCTGCTTTATACACAGAAGGTCCAGGGTTCAATCCCCAGTGAAACAAAGCTATTAGATGTTAAGATGACAATTTCAACTAAAAAAACAAAGTTATTTAAACAGTTACATTTATATTTCCTATGTTTTCAAATCAGTTCATAACCATGATTCAAAGGTAAATCAGAAACAGTTTATAGCAATTTCCACCAGGGCCTCCAATGTTTCCTGCAAGCTAAAGGATTCACAGTATAGTGATTATGCTGGCTTTACACGGAGACGGTCCTGGAGTTAATCCCCAGTAAGAACCTCAAAAGATGAAAAGGTGGCACTCCGGTTAGAAAAAAATGGTTTATTCCAACAGGTCACGGGTCCACATCACCTGATGTGTTTTGGGAATGACTTCCTTAATCATAGGCTTACAGGCACAGTTGTATAATTTCCTTAAGTAGGTTTTACAACAGTGACCTCTACAGGTCTATTTGAAAAATACATAATGTATATGATTTAACCCTGTAGATGATCGAATCATAAAAACTTTCAAGTATCAAATCAAGTAATACATATAAAAAATATTTTTGTAATGTGCTCTGAAAGGAGCCTTCTTTGCCTGGGCTGAGAGAAATGCCAACAGATAATATTATATGTTCATTCTTATGTGTTTTTCTTTCCCCATAAAACTTAGAACAAATATTTGTAACAATAAATGTATGTTAATGTATAGTTCTAGGGGAGACAATCCCCAGTAAAACCACTGTATTAAGGGTTCTTTTGACAAACTTAAATGTAAAGATGTATAAACATTCCATTCTAAAAAACAAAGTTATGTTTGATGTCAATTTACTCCTTTATTTAACTAGTCTAGGCACAGTTTAATTTTAAGATAGGCCCTCTTAAAGTCAAGTTTTATAGTGTAGGGCTTATTATATCTACTTTACATGTAGGAGATCATCCTGGCTGTGCTCAGTCCCCAGTAAAACCAAACCTTAAATTGAGATTTTGACAATTTCAACAAAAAAAGGTATTTAAGCAAAATAATCACTCTTCTAGTGTTATCCCCTGCTTGGCGACCTAGTATGAACCCTACTTGGTCTGCATGAATCAGCTTCGGTAATAGGGGAGAGAGGTTGGAAAATAGCTTCAAGTCAGTATTCAATAAGGCGATAGGCCTGTAGTTACTGCATACCGTTGGATCCTTCCCCTCTTTCAGGATTAGGGAGAGATATGAGGTCAGATCTGTAGAGGCGATTGGGATTCCCTGAAGGTAGCTGTTATATAATTTGGTAAGATAGGGGAGGAGAGAGAGATGGAATTGTTTACGTATAATATTGACAAGCTAGCCCATCTGGGCCTGGAGCCTTGTTATTGGGGAGAGTTTTAAGTGTGGCCAAGACCTCTTCTTGTGTAATTTCAACATTTTAGGACATTTAGATCATTCTCCTGGAACTTGGGCATATTTGCTTGTTGTAACAAATCTGACAGCAAGGAGGCTGTTTACAGGGAGTCTGGTTTCTGTCTTGATTCTGATTCTGTCTAGTTTGTTCTGATCCCTGTGTTTGACCCTGCCTGGTTATTTGACTACTCTGACTTCTGAAGCCTGACCATTGCCTGAAACCAACCTTGAATATGCTTATATGCCATTCTGGTTTGACTCCTGCATGTTATTTGACTCCGATTCTACCTAAACCCATCTGACTGATCACCCGTTTTGACCCTTTGCCTGCCTGGTGTTCTTAGCTATCTGCCTGCCTCTATCCAGCCTGTCTAACTACAAATCTGCCTAATTCTGCCTGTACCATGACCTTTGGCCTTTAGACTCAACTACTGTTGTGCCCCTCTGACTATCCAGAACCCTTATCTTGCACTTCTCGTTTAAAGTGGACCCGTCACCCAGTCACAAAAATC
>CM044432.1:49453033-49467526 GCA_024363595.1 Xenopus borealis | reverse complement strand
ACTTGATGGACTCTGTCTTTTTTCAACCCAATTTAACTATGTAACTATGTAACTATAACTAGATAGTAACTATAGCCACTATGATGATTGCTTTTAAACAGGTTACAACTAAATTGGGTCTGCTAATTGTTTCCTTTAGGCTAATAAAAGACAACCCTTTTTTTATAAATAAGGCCATAACCTTTTAAGTCCAAATATAGCTAAAAATAATTAATAAGGAATACATATTCTACTGCTATGTGACCATGCTGTGAAAACTAACAGAAGAAGACTGCTAAAATCTTTAGGAAATGTCAGTGGGGCAAATTTCCTACATATACATTTTAAAGTAAGAACTAGACTTTAAAGGTGCCTATGGAAGGTAAAATGAAAAATTATGTTTACAGACAACCAAATATATATATATAGATGGAACATGGCGCACTCACCAAACTAAAACACGGCATGCCTGGGTGCAGGTAAAATGTCTACAGAATAACAAAAAATACCACACTCAACAGGCTTGGAGTAACTGATTCTAATAGACAAGCAAAACCAATTCCAACGTTTATCCTCAGGGGGAAAACAAGAGTATAAGCAGTGCAAACTCTTAAGAACTGTGCAAAACATGGCACCAAAAACAGGAATTCAATTAATTACCATAGAAACCAAAATTGGGTGTAAAATACTAAAGAAAACCAGACTAACAAAAGATAGTAAAAGTAAATAAAATGAAAGCAAATGATAACTGTAGATGCAACAAGTTATGGAAAATCATTAAAATAAAGCTGCTGTTGTCAGATTATTCATAGCATAATACAAAGAAACAAAGTAGTTAATGCAGTTCTTTGTGGGTAACCAAAGAACAAAGTGAGACATATAGGATTATCTAGATGTTGCATAGCAGGTTGAGAATTGTTGCCCAGGCACTGGGTCCAAAATTGGCAAAAATGAATAAACAAGATAAGACAGAAGGGTCTTATCCGGAACCAAAACTGAGTGCAGTCTCAAAAGTGCTAAACTATCAAAATGACCAGAGTGGACTGCACCACCTGGACAGAACTGTTTAAGGATCCTTAAGAGGCCCCTTATCATTTACAGCTAAAGGCAGTGCAAGAAACACATTTCAGGGAATGAAGTAACAAGCAGTGAAGCCATTAGGAGTCAGACTTCCTAAACCAACAAAAGAAAAAGGATTGGTTGTACTATATTTCTCCGCACCATTTGTATAACAATTTAAAAAAAAATATGTCATCTATTTATGGGGGGGGGGACATAATCCCAAAAGTGCAGCATGTGCAAACAAGATGTGGAGAAAAAAATTGGTTAAAGGGGTTGTTCACCTTTGCATTAACTTTTAGTATATTGTAGAGAGTGATACTGTGAGACAATTTGCAATTGGTTTTCATTTTTTATTGTTTGTGGTTTTATAGTTATTTAGCTTTTTATTCAGCAGCTCTCTAGTTTGCAGTGTCAGCAATTTGGTTTCTAGACTACAAATTACCCTAGCAACCCTGCATTGATTTGAATAAGAGACTGGAATATAAATAGGAGAGGGACTGAATAGAAAGATAAGTATTAAAAAGTAGCAATAACAATACATTTGTAGCCTTACAGAGCATTTGTTTTTAGATGGGGTCAGTGACCCCCATTTGAAAGCTGGAAAGAGTCAGAAGAAAAAGGCAAATCATTAAAAAACTATGAAAAATAAATAACGAAGACCAATTGAAAAGTTTCTTAGAATTGGCCCTTCTATAATATACTAAAAGTTAACTTGAAGGTGAACCACCCCTTTAAATGTGAACCTCCTATAACCTCCCATGAACTTGAAATTTGACCAATCGAAATTTATTAAAAAAATCCAATTTCCAAAACTCAGGTGAATAGGATTGTCCCAAAAAAATATATATACTTTATGTTGAAGGACACCATACTGTAAGTTATATAGAATATACTCACAATGCGCATTCCTGATGGATGGTCTAGCTCTGCAGAAGGTTATTCTATTTATAAAAAAACTTACCATTCCAATTTGATTTATTTATAATGTATGGTTTATATAGGTCATCTCTGAGCATATTGCAATCAGGATTCCATCTCATTTTGAATACTGTAGTTAACTGCCCATGTGGGATCTCATTATCTATTTGTGGCAGAATCCTGGTAAATGGATAGAATGCAGGAAGAGGATTCTCCAACTTGGTGCTCTACTTATAACAAATATCTGTCTAGTGATACTAAATTACAGAAGTGCAGGTAACTTTCCTAGTGGACAGCTTTATACTGCCCCAGTATGAGTACTACCTAAGACAAGGTTCTCACTTTCTCTCCTAGCAAAAAGGATACCACATCAGTGATTCCATCACTTTCTTATGGTCTTTTAATGGTTTTTACCCTGACATCGCACCTGCCTCCCTTTACTTGTACTACAAACAGTTTTTATTTAAGAATCCATTTTTATAACACTCTCTGTGTGGTAATAATTTCAAATGTTGTAGAGGTAAAGAAAATGTGTGGCTTTTCTGTCAGTCGCCAACCATCTCAACATAATCTAGTTCTTAGCAAAAATTGCCCTATTTTATATAGGAATTTATTTAATTATACCAGTGAGTAAAGACTAATCATATTGTATTTTATACATATAGAACACAGAAAAGCCAGCACTCCCGTTTAAAAGGTTTAGTTGCCTGGGTGCAGCATCAAAAAAATCCATAAGTAACCAATGCAAAAACCATCCGCACTCACAGGTCTTAAGTAAATATAAAAAAGTATTTATTGCAAAACTATTTTTGCAATAAATACTTTTTTATATTTACTTAAGACCTGTGAGTGCGGATCGTTTTTGTGGTTTAATGAAGCTAAAGTATTAGTCTTATTTTCTTACACATTATTACTTTCGTTTGGTTGCATGTGAAAATAACACAAATATCTGTGATCAACAGTCCCTAATCGAAAGGTTAACAATTTGCTTTTAGTATGATTTGCCTAAACTACTAGAAGTTCCCCTGACACAGCAGATGTCACTGCTAATGACAACATCATAACTCAGCCCACCCAAGCTTGTAAAAATTTCATGTTTCATGTCAATGTTAAAGTCCTATCAATTTTGTCTACATATAATTTCAGCATTATCTGTTTAGCCACTTTCTCATTCTATAGCTCATAATGGAAAAAAAAAATAACGAAGACAGCATTATCATTAAGTTTAAAATTTCTTCACAATAATGTTTTAGTACCACATATGTTACATGTTATCAGTACTAGAATGTAGCATCATAATCATTCACTCCTTACCCTATAACATGACACTGACAGCTGTGCACATATTAGCACCCTGCTGCTGGATCAAATTCATATAATAATCATACCACCAACCTAGGTCAATGACATGATTTGTTTGTGGGAAAATATGGGAATAGCTTCCCAAACAAAATTTCAGGGCTTGTCTAAGTCCTATCCCAAGTCATGCTTGCTTTTGGTCTGTGGTTTTTAATAATTTCTATGTTTTGCACCTCTGCAATAATTTAAATTGGATTCTTGCAACCAGGAAGTTCTTTAAATTACAGACTACTAACTGAATAGGAGATGACATGAACAAAGAATAGCCTATAAATAATAATAATCATTGAAATCTATCCTCAGAATTTCTATTTTCTGTGTTCTGCTTAAAGAAAATGTTATAAAAGTGTGCATAATTTAAGCAAATGCAGCAGGTGTTAGTAGTGATGATGAAGAACAGATGCCAAGGGCAGAGAAGGTCTCAGTTTTAAAATAATTAGTTTTAAGCATTAAAAAAATGTTATTATTAATAATAACAATAGCAATAATAATACTAATAATAATGATGAGTATATTTATTATTATTATTAAATAAATTAACTAGCACCAGTTATTTTAATGTTGTTGAAAATAAAATAACATTGCACTCAAATAATATTCTCACACAATAATTTGAGGTCAAGGTCAACCTATTAAGAAATAAAAATTCATACATTAATGAAAAAAGTATGGAGTCTAAAATGTTCCATTCTGTGCTGGGAATACAGTTTTTTGCACCAACCACAGACTATGCAGTCGACTACACTGGGTATTATCACAAAATGTTAATTAGAGACAGGGTAACCAAGGTAAAAAGTACTTGACCTATGAAAACTGTATGAAACATTTTTTCAGCTCTGTAAATTAGTTAGCAGCTCATGTGGTTTGCTGGATCTGCAAGAATAATACTTCCAAAATCATGAAATATACTATACATTTCATTTATATAGAAAGTATACCCAGCATATAAACAAGATTAATTTGGAGTGAGGTCACTGCAGTTTTGAAAAGATAACCTTTTTTTAATCTTTAAAGAAAATTATGTGTGAATCTAATACTCATTAAACTTATATTTGCACCAGACAAGACTGTCTATAGTCTTAGGCCATCACAAGAAGTGGAGGCAGGGTATTGTTGTACTAAAACTACCTGGTAGTGCTAAGTAAATGGGTGCCAGTGCTTCTTAACTTAACCAAGACCAGATTTATTGATGAAATCCGCAGGGGAGTTTAAGAGAATAATGCAGGACAGCATAACACATTGGTTAGGCATATATTTACAGCACACATCAGTCATCATATATTCTTGCAGGGAGAACAATGAGAACCAGATCAGTTAATAAAGGACACTCTCAGCTGTCAAGTGGAACATAGAGATACCTTTCTAGTCGCTGAGTATGTTTTACTTACACACAAAAAATTGTACACCCTCGTGAAGCTGCAGGTTGCACAGCTAAATAACCTTTATCTATCTGTCTCTCCAAGAGTACAGCCTATCACTAACTAGCTCTGACCTACCTAGGTTTCAAAAGACCATTCCTGACTGTCCATCTAAGGGATACTACGAAATGGACCCAGAGAATATGTACACTCAGCTTAATAACTTTAAACTAGTGCCATCTTGTGGATGACCCAAGAATTATATATGTCATACAGGCGCGTATTTCCCTTTAATGGCTAAGAGCCCCCTTAGATAACTAAACTTATACTGAGGCACACATTGCTGACAAAATCCTGGGGGACTACTCTCTTAATAGGGATTCTTGTGGTTTTAGAATTATAAAAAGTCTAATTTTCACTTAAACCATGCCATGCCAAGTAATTTAATACAACAGCCTAATATAACAAGCAAGCACAATCAAACAAATCAAAATGCTAATACTTCAATATCTGTTAAATTTTCCTGCAAATACAAATGAAAAAATAAAAAAATTCTAAAAGCTTGAATTTTACAATTGGAGACGGATAAATCCCATTAACATCTGCATGACCTTGATAGCTTATAGATGGCAAAGATTTGTATTAGCATCCTTCACAATTTTTATGGTTGAATAGATTACAAACTTTTTGTGGTTTAGAGTAATTAGCATAATCCATAATATTTAGTGCTAACATGAAAATTAACTAAATAAGAACTAAATAACTAAAGAACTAAATAAGAATTCAATAGTCATTTTCTATGAAATGCAAGTCAGTGTTGTTAAAAAATATATTGTGCTTGATTGGGTTTTACTAAACAATGAATTCATGCAGGCAGTTGTTATGTTGGCGATACTTTCAAATTTCAATTGACTATTTTCAATTAACTTTTGAAAGAAATAATTTAAACCATCGATATTTCGTTCTTAATACAATAGATAAAATAAATATTTACCTCCAGTCTAGATCATTGAAAAAAAATGAAAACGATGTATACAGCCATTTTCCTAGTTTTTTTAGACACTGCATAATTACATTTAGATTAAAAGTGTAAGACCATTTGTGATAGGGTTATTACATTTAGGGCAAGATAAATGAAGCTGAGCTACAATGTCAAGCAAAAGTAGATGAAGCACCTTGTGATACATATTTTATAATATAAGGTTAAGACCTGCATCAAGGCAATGTAAATGAGACTAATAATTGTAATAGATGGCCAGCTCTCATAACAAACATATACTTGATCTGGAGAGCAGCTAATTGAATCATAGTGAATCCAATGATCCATCGGATAAAATGAATTGAAATAAGTAATAATGGTCGAATTTATTCGGCAGCCACAAATTTGCCGGGAATTTCTGCGTTTCATGGATGGTGAATAAATTTGTGAATCTCCCACAAAAGTTCACAAGGAATATTTGCCTGGATTGAAATAGTTTGGCGCTGGCTTAAAAATGGACACCGGGGACAATTTACCGTGCCCATTGAAGTCCAATTTGACCCCGGCATCAAAACTCCCTGTCACGGTCGGCACCCAACACCAGAACATCTGCCAAGCACCCTGGTCTTGGCTCGTGTTTTACCAGTAGCGTGTTATGTTTTGGTAGCTGAGAATGAGGAGGGTATAACTGCTTTATTAACAGATTCATGCAACCGTTACACAACTGCCTTACTTCCTACTTTACTTTCCAAGCTGTACAGAAAGTCCTGTGTATCTGCATAGCACAAGTAATGTGCACAGTAACACCTGCAGGCCATTTGTATAAACACCACATATTCCCCCTATAGTAGGAAAGCATTTGGACAAATATAATAACCAACAACAATGCATCTTAAAGCAATAATAAACATTATTCACATCACATAATCCTGGGTCCATGCAAGTAGTTTTCTGATTCTCACTACGGCTTATACTGTAGGTTTATTTTCTTCAGGCCTATTGCAGTTGGCATTAGGGGTAGGAAAATGTCCTTCATCAAATGGAATGTCTGCAAAGTCATATCTAGCAGGGGCAAGACAACTTGAATTCCATATGTGTCCATCAGACAGTTCATATGTGTATGGTCCTCTTTGGCGTCTTACTTCAAGTGGTGTAGTAAATTTAGATTGTCCTTATTTCAGTATTCCTGGTTTCTTAATTCTGACTAAAGATCCAGGCTCAAAGTGCACTTCTTTTGCACCACGTTTTCTATCAGTATAAGCCTTGCATTTGGCATTTGACAATGTCAGCAGTAGATGAGTTTGTAGAAACCGTTTTTGGTGGAAGTTTGATGTCTGTAACATGTAACTTAGTGCGCATCTGTCTGCCATGTAATAATTCAGCTGGAGATGCTTGGGTTGTTCCATGGCATGTTGCTTTGTAGTTATGTAAGAACTCTGTTGTAAATAGTTTCCAAGATTTCCCAGTAAGATTTGCTGTCTGTAGTGCTTCTTTCAGACTTCTGTTGAATCGCTTGATTTCTCCATTTGCTTGTGGGTAATACACTGAAGATTTCCTACGCACAATATTCCTCTCTCTCAGAAAGGATTCAAATTCATATGAATTTCCCACCTTTGGCTTAGGGGGGAGCCCTCAGCTACTCAGATGCCACCTGGACTTAAATGAGAGGTGCAAGGCGAAAGTTCTGGCCAGCAATGGGGCACGACTGTTAGCAAGAGTCTTTAGGCAGAAGGTCAGGATACAAGGTGTTAGGCAGAATCATAGTCAGATCAGGCCAGGTCGAGGCAGGCAGAGGACAAATGTAGTCAAGCAGGCAAGGGGCTAAACCAGGAAGTCAATCAGAGGGTTAATCAGTAATCAGGCAGAGGTCAGAATCGTCAAAAAGCCAGGCAGGGGTCACAACAGGAATCAAGACATTTACAGAATCAGAATAGCAAGCAACAGCACCAGGAACAAATCCTATCACGGGAAATCAGAAAATACCAAAGTCCCCTTTAAATACTTTGAATTTGGAGCCATTGTGTGCTGACATCATACATCAGTGCACATAAGCCTTTAAAAAGAGGAAGTGTGCGCCGCATGCACACTAAGGACCCGGCAAGTGCAGTGGAAGGAGCAGCATGGTGGGCAACCCCGCCAATGGCACGACAGGCGTCCCTTGCCGCACCACTGGACCACCAGGGTAAGAAAATTTTATCACACTCCTGTTTCAGGACAAAGTCACCCATCACTAGAAATAATTCAGAATGAAAGTAGTCAAAATAGTAGCGTCACCTCCCTAGGTTATCTAATAACAGAATTATATTATTTAACTTTGCCAATATAGGTATTCTCTGAAACTAATGTAATCCCTTTTTGGCCACCCCACTGTGCCAAAGGTTATACATCACATATTTCTCACCAATTACCCTTGCAGGTCCTGAGTCCCCTTTGCAAGGTGAAAGGGTACTTGGAAGTCCTTCTCCTGGCAGTGCCTCCACCTAATGGGATCTAGGAATACACATGCGCATTAAATATCATAATATTATGACCCACTACCCTGGGGAACCTGTGGCAGTCTATTCTGGCACCTCCATGCAAGGAAAAGTCCCACAATTTTCCCTTTGGCAGACAAAGAGTCTCAGTCCCTTTTACCCAAAAGAGTGCCAGTGTCCCAAGGTAGTTAGTGCTACCTGCCCAAATACCTTTCCTGATGGACAAGATATTTGCTCCCATGTGACAGGCACACGAAAAGCCTGTTTCACAAACAGGAGATACGCTGGGTCCTTGACATGTGCTTTCGACCATAGGGGAATTAACCCTACAGGAACCTACACTAAGTACAATTCAAATGGAAAAGTAAAGTTGTGTCCGACATTTACTAAGTAGTCTCTTTTGGTAGTACAGATCATTTGCTACATATTACATAGTACTATGAAACTCCCTTCTTTTGCTATGTATACTGTATATAGACTTGGGCAGGTTAAATTTATCCTGCATACATGGATACATTAATACAAAATTAGGCAGTTAATGAGCTAAAGAGCACACTTAGCAAGTAAAAAGCCATCCACTTTAAAGGTAGGTCTATAAGAAAAAAACACACTTAGGTGTATATTTACTAAGGGTCGAAGTGAATATTTGAATAAAATTTGAATTTAAACAACTCGAATTTCAAAGTAATTATAAGCTACTTCGGCTGTTGAATAGGCCAAAATTAGATTCAAATAGAAAAAATGCGAAAATTCTAGCCCTTTAAAAAAAGTACTAGCCCTTTAAAATCTTTTGAATTCGACACTTCTCCAACTTAAAGCTGCTGAATTGCCATTGTAGCCTAAGGGGGACCTCCTAGAACCTGCTCTGAAATTTTTTCTAAGTCCTAGGAATTCAAAGGATTTTGCGGAAAATACTTTTAATCGTTCAATTCGAATGATGCGATTGAAAAATTTGAACTATTTTTATTCAATCGAAATAGGTCCAATTCGATGGTTGAATTTCGAAGTTTTTACACAACGAAATTCAACCATTAGTAAATCTGCCCCTTAACTTTACTCTCTATCACACACATCCATAAATTCTCCCAGTGAAATTAACAGCAAATAAATATGTATTCTGTATTATATATTTTTTGTTTTCTAAAAAAAACTCTATAAATAAAATACAACATACCAATACTACATCATATCCAGACCTCAACACAGCAAACACAGTTCTAAGCAGAAGAATATACTTCCATTAATTGTGTGGTTCCCAAATAAAATTATGCAATTCAAGCTGAATTTTGTGTAAAATCATTTGTGTAAAACTAACCCTGTAAGTAGGCCTAACCTACTTTGCAATTTGACCTTCTGCCACTCAAATTAAAGCCCCAGTGTATAAAAGACAAATATAAATGTATTGTTATTGCTACTTTTTATTTGCTTATCTTTTCTATGGTGGTCCTCTTCTATTCCTATTCCTGAGGGTTTTTTTCCTACAAAAAATTGCGTTTTCCTCTTTTAAACTCTGACAAGAAAAAACTGAAATTTAGTAAATAAACCCCTGACAGTTAATATACTACCCCTTTAAAAAGTGCCAGATTCTGAGATTATGTGCACCCTTTATTCATACACAATATAAGGATCTCATAATTACAAAGATGTTGTAGGTATGGGATCCGTTATGTGGAAACCCCTTATCCAGAAAGCTCCATTGTCTCCATTTTATACAAATAATCCACACGTTTCAAAATTATTACCTTTTTCTCTGCAGTAATAAAACACCTTGTACTTGTACTTATTGGAAGCATTGCTTCAAAAACATTAACTTTCAGTCTATCCTTTTTTAAATACAGGTATGAGAAATCTGTTATCCAGAAAGCTCTGAATTATGGAAAGGTTGTCTCCCATCTACTACCATTATTTCCAAATTATTCACAATTTTAAAAATGATTTCCTTTTTCTCTGTAATAATAAAACATTACCTTATAATTGATCCAAACTACGATATAATCAATACTTTTTGGAAGCATGACCAAGGAATTGGCCTGACTTGAAATATTTAAATCAAATATTTAAATAAAACACCAGACACCATGCATAAGGTTAAACTGTTCACAGCACAATAGTCATTCCACATATTATTTTCATTTAATCCCAATTTGTTAGCATTTAACCTATTAACATTAATAATCATCACATGTACTTTCACATCAACATATAATTCAGATTTTCAAACGTTGCCTCTGTAAGACCAGTAACCATACACATCAGATGCAAACAAAATTGACTCGGTGGGCACCATTGGATCCTACATAAAGCAAGAAATCAGAAACATCAAAATAACTACAAGGCAACAGCCCTCCAATTTATGAGTAACATTGCCAGGCAAGAAATCAACTTTATCCATTTAATTTACCCAACCACCTGTTGTATATCCTAAATATGTCTTGTACTTTGAAATATCATGTCTTCCAGCTACAGTATGCAGTGACATTAAGGGGGTTATCTATCAAAACATGGAAATTCTTAATATTTTCCGAAAACTACTCCAACCAAATTTGTGCAGACTTTTTCCATTTATCAATTCATTTTTTCAAAATTTCCAACACAGATAAGGGTGTCTTCTAAATGCCAATGGGACATCTGCCATTGAATTCTACATGAAAACAGCAGGTCTGATTTGGAATATTTTTTATACAGTCTTTTAACACCATCTTTAATAAATACCCCCCAAAAAATATATTAAAAAATGGGTTTCCTTTTATAAGTCCAACTAGAAAAAAAACCTTTAATTTTGATAAATAACCCCCTAAATACATTACTTACTTCCTTAAGGGCACGTGGGAGGGATGCTCTTCACTGTGCCTGCTTGAACTCAAAATGCTGGCACCTTTACCTGTTCTAGCAGCATTTGGCTTAAATTTTTACCTCCAAAGTGCCAGTGCTCCCATTCCCATGCAACCTTGGTCATGAGCCACTCAACCTTAATTTCATTGGGGCTTTGACACTCTAAACCAGAATAATGGGTTTATTTAATTTACATGATTGTCTAGTAGACTTAAGCTATGATGATCTATTATCCAGAAAATCCTAGGTCCCAAGCATTCTGGATAACAGGTCCCATACCTGTAGTAAGTGTGTTCATGGAATCGGTGAATGGATGTATTTATATAGCAAGCAGTTTTTGCTCTTGTTAGCTCAGAGTTAAGCATTATCAAACTTTTTTTTATCACATTGTTCCTTCTAATAATGATTGTGTATCTTGTTTATCAAACAATCATATAACAAAAAAATGTATTGAAAATGCAAACAAAAATTAAAACAAAAACAAACAAAATTGAGCTTTATTATTTATTTGAATTATATGCCAGGTTCTAAATTCTTTAAAAACATAAAATAGCAAGATTTTGGTTTTATCTTACTTCATAAATGACCGTGAGGGAGAAGTCTTGGACATAGCTGTCAGTTTTTATCCCTTTTTATCCAGCCTAGGTTCAGTTATTCTGAAATGTGTTTTGTACAGCACTTTCCATAAGGAAAGATATGGCATTTAGATCCCCATAGAATAGTGAGCAGAGATTTTTTTTATATTCACTTTCAAAATCACATTCTGATACCTGAATCTATTTTAAGCTTAAATCACTTTGAGCTCTGAACTGAAGCCAGATTCCAATTTGACAAATGCTTTCATCTACTCAAACTTTGTTCATAGTGCATTTTACTAGACCAGATACATTTTAATTGTTATTATGGTTAGGCCATTTTCATTTAAACTTACTGTATATTATCTACAAAAACATCATAGAAATCTCAATAAATTAAATACTAAAATAACAAAACAGACAATATACACAGTATAAAATGTGTCTATACTTGCATTTGTAAACATTTTTTATGAGGGTATTGCTCATCTGAGATATTTCCTGTATTCTATTACATAGGTATGGTATAGGTATGGAACCTATTTTCCAGAATGCTTGGGACCTAGCATTTTCTGGATAAAATTCCAAAATTCCAAAATTTGGATCTCTGTGCCTTCTGTCTACTAAGAATCATGTAGGGGGTTATTTATTAAAGTCCAATTTTTTCTGGTCAGACTTTTAAAGGGGAAAAGCACAATTTTTCTTAAGAAAAAACTTTTTATTTATTAAACTCCAAAGGTGTTAATAGTCTGATTAAAAAGTACTCCAACTCAGACTTGCCAAGATCATGCAGAATTAATGGTTTGTGGTAGTCTGAAAAAAGTACATAGCACAATACATAAATAGTACAATACAAATAAATATTCTAAGGAGTAAACTATCATAAAGATAATGCAGACTTAATACAGAAGAATTAAGCATTTAGATCAGTTCATTGTATTATGACACAATTTTTTCATTATAAAAACAGCCCCAATAAAATAATTTGATTAATACATGAAAAATATTTTGATTTATTAATTTGTTCCTTATTTTGCCCTTTATCAAAATACAAATTTCTGACATCTATATTCTTCATTTGAAAACAATTTTTTTTAAATGTATCTAAAATTTGTACTTATTACTCACATTGAAGACCTTACTACTAGCAAAAAATATGCTTTAGACAGTCATTAATTTTTATTAGTATCCTTGCAACCTAATCTCTATGACTATTAAATACAGATGCAGTCACTTGGATTTGTAAGTTAAATGCGTCGTGACTTAACTCATCTAACCCATTTATCCCACTTAGCACAGAATATTGTGTCACAGCATCCCATCCAATTAAAGAGTTCACCATTGAAAACAATGGTGCTTTGGTATGCTAATGAAAAGGTTACATGCATTAAATGAGTTAATATAACTTTGGATAACACAGTTTCTTCAATTAGCCCTGAGTCACGACGCATTTAGCTTACAAATCCAAGTGACTGCATCTGTACCTCCCAAGCAACTCAATTAAAAGAGATAATCTATAGTACAGGTATGGGACCTGTTATCCAGAATGCTTGGGACTTGGGGGTTTCCAGATAACAGATCTTTCTGTAAATTGGATCTTCATACCTCAAGTCTACTAAAAAATCCTGTAAAAATTATATAAGCATAACAGGCTGGTTTTGCGTCTAATAAGGATTTATTATATCTCCGCTTGGATCAAGTACAAGCTACTGTTCTCTACAATTTCCCCAATTTTTTAAACTAATTACCCAAAAATGGGACTGCTTCCACCTATTTTGAGACCCTGTGTAAATCAGGAATTCCTCAAAGATCATTGATATCAATACTCAGGGGCGAATTCAGCCCCTCTGCCACCCTGTGGTGGCTTGCTGCTGCTGCCCCCCTCCCCACTGCTTCCACCTTTTTTTGAGGGGTTCAGGGTCCATGACACTAGTGCAGAGAAGCGCAATTGTGCTCTCTGCACTAGAAGAGCTAGGAGAGATTTGGCTGTACCAGGAACAATATTTTTTGTAGCCAGTGGGGCCCTGCAGCTGGAGGTGAGTTTCTCAATGTACCTCATTGGTGCAGCGCCCATGAAAGAACTTTAGCAAACCTACCTGAGTATCCCATCCTGAAATATAACTGCATGTTAAAATAGGTAGAGGTCACGTACTTTCATCCCAAATATGTTTCCAATTATTGTGGTCATAGAAGAGCCCTACATCAAATAATGTCCTAAAATATCCATTTCTGGGTGGATGTAGAATATCTAATAAAGCTTAACTAAAGAAGCATAAAAAAATACATTCTATTGTGGGCTGTACCAGCTGTACAAGGCCAAGGCAAACAGTCTTTTAACAGTAAAGTTCTTTGCTGATTCAAAGCACATTATATAGGTTGTCTCTTACCTAAGCTTTAGGACTAGTCTACTATATATATATATACTATATATATATATATATATATATATAGGGGGGGAGGGCTTGTTATAATGAATTACCTTGATTACCACAATGAAATTATGGGCCAATTGAATGATACCAATGTTTATAAAAAATTATGTCATGATCCAGTGAATTAATTTAAAAGTATTCTGAAACAATGTTTAGATACAGCCTTTGAAGCTAAATGGATCACTAGTGAGACTTATGATTTTTTATTACCTGATTTTCCTATTTGTCCAATTTTTTACTGTCTTCCCAAGGTGCACAAAAGTATTAAAAAATCCACCGGGTCGCCCCATAGTGTCTTCCAGAAACAGCCTATTCTATTTTTGTGGCATTTTCATCGACTACTATTTACAAAAACCGGTACAAATGTTACCGTTTTATCTAAGGGATACTCCCCAATTCTTGTCATTTATTGACAAAATTAAATTTAACAATGAAGACATCATATTGGCTACTCTTGATGTTAGTAGTTTGTATACCATCATTCCTCACAACGAGGGCATAGAGGCTGTAAGACAGGTACTGGAG
>CM044432.1:49441485-49452309 GCA_024363595.1 Xenopus borealis | reverse complement strand
TCAGCTAAAACCTGCCGAATTGCTGTATAAGTCAATGAGAGAGGTTCAGGGATCAATGTGGTGATGTTTGCAGCCTTCCTGACATTCAAGTAGTTTTCGGAGAAAAAACTCTAATCGAGTTTTTAAAACTGGAATTGAATTCAACTCGGATTCGATTCAAGTTTTTGGGTCGATCCTATTCACTGTATAATCTCTCATCACCTGAGCATATATCCAAGATTCTACAGATTTAAGATTCAACAAACTTTTATTATCAATATACTTGTAACAGTGTAATTTCATTCATCTAAACTCCCACATGGTGCAAATATAAAAACAATAATTAAAAAAGAATATATAAATAAATAAATACAAAAACAGACAGCCTGCCAGTTAATTCCATATATAAATGCATGAATTAATTAAATGCATACAGTTGTGTGTGTGCTGCCAAAAGATCTTTTCAGGCCAGAAGAGGAAGTGACTTCTTGTGCATAAATTGCATATTTCCTCCATTGATTTAAATCAGTTTCAGGATCTTGCAGTTGACCAGGGGTTTGTGACTTCTTTCGGCGAAGCTGTTATTTGTCCATTAGTTCAGCCGGAATCTCCATGCCTCCAGCAACCAATCTGGCCTCTGAGAGTAGAGCAGGCCACTTTTCTCGAAGAGATTTCATTTCTTCTGCCAATGCTCTAATATGTGTGGCTCCAATTTCCTGAAGAATTTGTTCCTCTCATCAAAACACTGTAGAACTTTTAGCCAAAAAGTTGCCAGTAAAATTGCACAGAAAGAAGAAAAATTATTATACAGCCCCACAGCTTCTGAATATGCATCACTTGTAAGCCTTCTAGAGGAAATAATCTTCTCAAGTGCTTGGAGAACGCTTGGCAGTTTCTTAGCAACATGCCGAATTGCTTCAACTCTTGAACTCCACCTAGTGTCATTTAGACCATACAGTGAACCAGCAATTTCCTCAGTTAGTGTATGTACAGTCTGCAACGAAAATGATGCGACGCGTGTCAAAACCTTGGCGCGACTCATTTCACTGGAAATTCGCAAATTTTTTGGCGAAGCGAAACGGGGTAGATTCACCCATCACTATTCAGGACAGCTGGATGCTGCATGCAGGCCAACAAGGTTTAAACAGTATGCAACACAGGGGCAAAAAATGGCTTGTGTATACTTCTCCAGGATTCTGGATTTTACTCCTTTAATTCTTCCAGCCATGTTGGCTCCATTTTCGTATCCTTTGTCTCTGCAATCTTTGAGGTGGATGTTGTGCTCAAGCAATCTTGAGGTTAGCATCTCAGGAATTTTCTCACCAGTCTTCTGAAAAAAAAAAATTTCAAGAAATCTCTCTTTAATGCACCACTGTCTGTGAACCTCTGGGCACATAACGGAAAACAATGACATTCTGCTCAGTATGGAAAATATCCCGGGAAACATCACAGATCACTGTGAAATAGATAGCCTCTAGCCTCTTGCCTTTCTGAAAGTATCGCATTGAGAACATGCCGTCCACACAGATTGACAAATTCATTCTGGGTTCCCCATGATAAATAGTGACCTGGAAGCAGGAAACTTTTTCCCTTTTTCTTGGCTTCTCTTCACTTTGTCCAGGTGCTCCTTTAGGACAGCATCATAATGGGCCAAGAGCTCTAGGATACAGGGAAAATTCCCATTCTGAATGTCTACGACTCTTTGCAAATTACCTCTGAAAGCCAAATTTCTTGAATCAAGAAACAGAGTCAAGAAGCCTCTCCATGAGTACAGTGAATTTCTCTGCTTCCACTGCCAATGTTCTTTGAATGTAATGCTCTACACCATGTCCACCTACATTGCCAGCTCCAGTAGTTCTTCCTGTGCTCATGCTCTGGCAATTTTTTGTACAATTTATGCCACTTTGACTTCAGTGGATCATACCCTTCTCTCCTGCAAAGGGCACTTCCTGTTTTACTGGCAGAGTCTGTTGAAAAAGCAAGAAAAGGTGTACAGTACAAGGCTTTCTTGCTATAACTCCATCTAAGCCAATCCCTTAGAATCTTTTCACATCCATTTGGTGATTTTGAATATAAATGAAATTCACTAAAGGCCTGACTGGAGATTTTTAACAGGTTATATAAACAAATTGGTGGCCAGGACATTCATAACAGGATTAAAAAACAATTGGCGTCTGGGAGATTTACAACAGGTTAAAAAAACTATTTGAGGCTAGGAGATTTTAGAATAAACAAATTGGTGACAAGTCATTGCCATACAAAAACAACTTTGGGGACCAGGGCCCCACTATAAGCCATGAAAAGAAACATTGGTGGCCTTTTAAACATTAAAAACACAATTGGTGGCCAGGGAACCCAAAAGGCTACATAGGCATCCAGGGGTTAGCTAATCGTTCTTAAAGGTGGCCAGGGGAAGAGCCCCTTTTCAAATTACAAAATTGCCAGGTGGCCAGGGGGTGACCAAAAAATAATTGGTGGCCAGGAGCAGGGCTCCTTTACAAATCACCACAAAAAATCATTGGTGGCCCGGGCAGGGGAGCAACATCTGTGGCCAGCAGGCCTGGACTGGGAATTAGAGGTCCAAATAGTACTCCATCCAGCCCACTAAATAGTGACTGTCACCTTAAAGCAGCCCCTCTGGCATTTGCCAGAACCCACAGATTGCCAGTCCGGGCCTGGAGGCCAGGGCGGGTAACATTGTCGGCCAAGGCAGGGACCCTTTACAAATACAAAACTGCCTGGTGGTCAAGGGCAAGGCCCCTTTAAAATTACCTCAAAAAAACATTGGTGGCACAGGGGTAACATTGGTGGCCAGGGGGCAACAAAAGTGGCATGGGGCCCACGGGGCAACAAAAGTGGCCAGGGGGCAACATAAGTGGCCAGGGGGCAACATAAGTGGCCAGGGGCCCAGGCCGTGTAAAATAGGTGGTATGGGGCCCTGGCTGTGCAACATAAGTGGCCATGAGCCCAGGCCAATATGAAAAAAGGCCAAATGGCCCAGGATAAATAATGGATAACAGATAACATGATGTTCTACAGAACTTATCTGCTATCTGCTGTGCAACTTGAGCCTTTTCTCCTCTGAATGGCTGCCCCATTGCTACACAGCAGCGTATTTATATAAACAAGAAAAGTGTTTCTGAATCAAACACAGCAGTTTTACCAGTGCAGATCAACACTGCATTATATGTGTATTACTGTAAAACAATTACATTTTTTGATCCCTACACGTTTGTTAATTTTAATTATTAGTAAAGTACTTTTTCAATCACTCTTTGCTTCTTTTCATATTTGTAGGGAAAAGAAAGTATGGATTTAGTAATTTCAAATGACTTTTTATTTATTTCCCATTTTATATTTTTCTGTTCTAATTAAAATGTTTAGTGTGTTTTAATTCTTTTATTTTGCTTCTGTTGAAGTGTTAGAAGCTGATACTGCATTTAAAAGCTAATTGATCAAAACTAGTGATGGACGAATCTCACCTGTTTCGCTTCGCCGAAAAATTCGCGAATTTCGTTGGCGAAAAAATTTGCGAAACGAGTCGAGCGTTGTTTTTGACGCGCATCACGTTGTTTTTGACGCACATCGCGTCAATCGCGGCGCGTCGTTTCCGTCGCGTCATTTTCGGCGCGTGTTGCGACTCGTTTTTTTGGGCGAATTTTTGCTGGCATTTCGCGAATTTATTCACCAACGGCGAATCTCGGGAATTCGCCGCAAATTCGCCCCTGCTGAATAAATTCGCCCGTCACTAATCAAAACTTTCTTAATAACTTCTACTTGAAGATTTGGTTTTCACATGCCAGGGACCTGATAAGATGACAATGAGAATGTGACCAGTTAAACCAAAGAGTCTCTCTTTAAACATAATGACATATGTAATGCCCTAGACACAACTCTGCTGGAAAATACAATATATAAATATTATATATTATTGAGGCCACTGAGTTTGAAAAAATGACAATTAAAATAGTGGGCATTTCATTGAAGCAATTACAACAATTCATTGTATAAAACCAAACTCAACAGTAAATCAAATCTTTGTTATACTTTGTTGCAAATCATGGTCCAAGGCAGTAAACACAGTTCTGTTATTTGTATGTGGATTCTTAAATTCACTTGATATATTACAATGGTGTCTCGTGGTTAATCCTGTTTCAAAGTTAACCATTGTTTCTGTTAATTAATTTGCTAGCAAACAGAACATTAGAAATGTTTCTATCTGCTTGAAGGATCATTTCTGGGATTACCAAACAACAGGATACAGGGTATATTAGAATCCAGACTAATTGGCTAAAATAACTGAACCATTAAGGGATCAATGTCACTAAACACAGCTTTTGACATTCAGAGCATATGTTCACCACCTTCTTTGTTTAATTAATGCTGTATAAACCACACTACATATTTTACTTTTTTGGTACAAGTTTATACAATTCATAAAAAAAGTTGACATTTTCTTCATTGTGTGGCAGATCCACGTTTTATTATACATGTGTTATAAATATAAATGTATGGACAGATAGATAAACAGACATCATGGAAACATTATGCAAATTTGTGATATCAAACCAGGATAGTTAAATATAATAAATTTCTAATACAGGTTTGGGAACTGTTTTCAAGAATGTTCAGGATCTGGGGATTTCCAGATAATGGATCTTTCTGTTTATAAATGATCATGTAAACATTAAATAAACCCAATAGACTGGTTCTGCTTCCAACAAGGATTAATTATATCTTAGTTAGTGATGGGCGAATCTCCCGCGATTCGCTTCGCCTAGAGATTCGCGAATTTCTAGAGAAATTCGCGAATCGGTGAAAAATTCGCGAAACGAGTCGCGGGCCGATTTTGTCGCGCGTCGCGTCAACTTTGACGTGCATCGCGTCGTTTTCGGCGCGTCGCGTCAAAAACGACGCGCGACTCGTTTTTCGGCGAAATTTCGCTGGTGATTCGCGAATTTATTCGCCAGCGCAAAATCACAGGAATTCGCCGCGAATTCGACCTAGGCGAATAAATTCGCCCATCACTAATCTTAGTTTGGATCAAGTACAAGGTACTGATTTATTATTGAAATTGGGTAGGTTGTGGGTGCACACATAAGGCAAATTTCAAAATACTTTAAAATACTTAAATATTTAAAACCCTGTCTAACCAATTCAAGTAAAAACAGGGTTTTTTGTTACAAAGTTATGATCATAAAATTGATAAGCCACCCTACCACGTCAAGGTAAACCCCACATGGTGGACCCTAACTGGTTTACTTGTAATAACAATTTAAACGGCATCTTACCGGCATGCTTAATAGCATTACTTTGACTAAACATTCCCTGTGCCCTGGTTTCAACATGTGTGCTAAATCCTCGCCCGTCGACTGCTTATGCTGCTTTTAAAGGAACAGTAACACCAAAAAATGAAAGAGCTTTAAAGTAAAGAAAATATCATGTAGTGTTGGCCTGTGCTGTTAAAACTGGTCTGTTTGCTTCAGAAACACTTCTAAAGTGTATATAAACAAGCTGCTAAGTAGCAATGGCGGAAATTGAAAAATGGCTCTATGGCACAGGATACGTAATGGATAACAGATAACATTATCTACAGAGCTTATCTGCTATCTGCTGTGTAACTTGAGCCTTTTCTCCTTTGAATGGCTACCCCCATGGCTACACAGCAACTTATTTATATAAACAATAGTAGTGTTTCTGAAGCAAACACAGCAGTTTTACCAGTGCAGGGCTACACTGCATTACATTTTTATTACTTTAAAACAATAAAAAATTTTGATGTTACTGGTCCTTTAAGAGGGAGTGACTGCCGTAACCAATGCCCATATAGAAAAAAATGTGTTGTGAGATGTAATTAAAAGCAAAGTGGAATGGTTGGTGCATTTCCACATTGGTGTGAATGCGTGTGTGTTAGTGAAGTATGGGGATGTATGTGCAGGAGTGTACCTAGTGAATAGGTGGGATCAGGAATCCACAGTGTTAAGGGCAAGTCAAAAAAACAGAAATAAAATAATAAGAAAGTATAATAAACAACAGCGATGTACATGCTTGCACAAAATATACCTACATATAACACAGCTATGTGCCACAGTGAAGGAAAAAAAAAGAGGTTGAAACTATAGGCTACAAGTTGTGCTGAATATGTTAAATAATACAAAACTATAAAATCCTTGTTAATAAGCACACTGTCAAAAACTTGTTGACAGGCTAACAACTATGGAATAAAACGTACTCTTTTACAGCAATGTAAAATACTAATCTAAGCTAAACGGTTCCACATTGTCGATCATAATACATAACATAGAGTGGCAAAGTAAAATATACAAAGTGAAAATATACAAAGTAGTTGTGCAGAAATGGTGCTATATTGTATCAAGGAAACTACCTAAGTGGCATGAGCATTAACGGGCTTGTCAAATCGCCTGAAACATAAAAATGAAACATATATATATGTTTATAATAACAAATGTTTTTGAGGTCCAAAAGCTTTATGGCATCGCTGACACAGTCAGTATTATTATAACTAATGTTGCTACCTTGGCTGTGTTCCCTAAGGAAGGCAATATGCTCTAAATAACTTCTTTAAAAAAATGGATGTTCCTCCGGGCACAGGACTCTCTAAACCGCCATGTCCTCTATTGCCCCCTACAGAGACCACCACCAACAGAAGTGGTCACCCATTAAAATGGACAAATATTGGACAAATCTGCCAACATCATTTAAGGTCTCTCTTTAAAGGAGAAGGAAAGACAGAACTGACTTGGGGGTGCCAAACGTAAGGAACCCCCACGTGATTAAACGGATGTACCTCAAACCCAGGGCCGGTGCTCCTATCAGGCGAAATCTGTACCAGCCCCGGGTTATAGAAGCAAGCACCACGGAGATTAGTACTTCTCTATGCACACTTAATTGTTTAATTTTGCTTTATGTATATGTGGAATAGTCATACAAGTGTACAGAATCAACACAACCAGAACAGCTAACAAGAGCTTTCAGACAAATAACGCAAAATACAATGCATGCATGATGCCTGGAGAATCCAACACAGAGAGGGGATATACTTTCTACTCCCCAGTACACAAACTGCACAAAGGGATTGACTATCTTTTTGTGAACCCAATGCTCCTTACACACCTTGCCAAAACCTTGTTCCTGCTATATATACCACCTCATTTGCTTAAAGGGGTGGTTCACTTTCAAGTTAACTTTTAGTATACTGAAGACAGGCAAATTATAAGAAACTTTTCAGTTGGTCTTCATTATTTATTTTTCATAGTTTTTTAATGATGTGCAATTTTCTTCTGTTTCTTTGCAGCTTTCAAATGGGGGTCACTGACACCATCTAAAATCAAATGCTCTGTAAGGCTACAAATGTATTGTTATTGCCACTTTTTATTATTTATTATTCTATTCAGTCCCTCTCCAAGTCATATTCCAGTCTCTTATTCAAATCAATGCAGGGTTGTGAGGGTAATTTGTACCCTAGAATCCAAATTGCTGATACTGCAAACTGGAGAGCTGTTGAATAAAAAGCTAAATTACTCAAAAACTACAAATAATAAAAAATGAAAACCAATTGCAAATTGTCTCAGAATATCACTCTCTACATTATACTAAAAGGTAACTCAAAGGTGAACAACCCCTTTAAAATCCTAAAACTCAACATTTAATTATAGCTGGTGAACACACTCTATCTGCTACCTGGGAATCTCTCTAACAAAAGAATATTAGCTTCTATATGAACACAATTACCTGAACATAGTGAAAAAATTTAAAACCGAGATGGAAAATGTGGACCAGGGCACATGGTTTGGTAGAATAAACGCAGTAAAAATTAATATCCTCCCCCGACTATTGTACCTATTCGAAACACTTCCCACTCCGGTAACTAACAAAATTGAAACCATTCTCCAATCTAAACTTATCCAGTTCATTTAGGCAAACAAAACAACACATGTAGTGAAAGGGATAGTAATGAGAAAACAGAAGTATCCATACCAGGCATCAGAAAATATTACCAAGCAGCCCACCTTAAGACACCTCACTTACTGGACTACATGTAATCCATACAGCAAATGGACTCTGCTTGAAACTTTAGCGGCACATCCATTACAATTTAATAACGTGATATGGGGACAGAATTACCCATCAATACCTGACTGGTGCACCTTGCATTCAGTTAAGTTTACCCTATCACTTTGGAAAAGAGCTATCAAACAATATCCTCTCTGTCCGGACCAAGCCTGCTACAATCCAATACTGGCAACCCGCACTTCCCATCAGGAAAATCCATATCCCTCCAATGTACATGGCATAATCCAGAAACCTTTCTCATATGGGACATTATAATCTCCATGATACCATATTACCAGTATTTACAAATCTCAAACTACATCAGAAGGGTAATTAAAGGACAAACCATCTTAACACTTCAACCCTTTGAAAAAATTGAAAATGTTTTGGACTCCAGTCCTTAGGAGGGATGTAAATGAGCTGGAGAGAGTGCAGAGACGTGAAACTAAACTGGTTATAGGAATGGAAGATTTAAATTATGAGGGGAGACTGTCAAGGTTGGGTTTGTTTTCTCTGGAAAAAAGGCACTTGAGAGGGGACATGATTACACTTTATAGACAAATATCATGGGACCTTTTTACCCATAAAGAGGATCACCGCATCAGAGGCCACCCCTTCAGACTAGAAGAAAAGGACTTTCATTTGAAGCAGCGGAGGTGGTTCTTCACAGTGAGGACAGTGAGATTGTGGAATGCACTGCCGGGTGATGTTGTGATAGCTGGTTCTGTTAATGCTTTTAAAAGGGGCTTGGATGATTTCTTGGACAGATATAATATCAAAGGCTATTTTGATACTAAACTCTATAGTTAGTATAGCTATGGGCATATATGGTTTGTGTGAAAGAGTGGAGGTGTGTGTGTATGCTGGGTTTTAATTTGGAGGGGTTGAACTTGATGGACTTTGTCTTTTTTCAACCCAATTTAACTATTTAACTATGTAACTATATATGGGAGAAACAATATGCTCCCTGAATAGGGCCCTATTTTATCTAATCTAAGTCACCTAATTTCTAAACATTTTAAATTGACAACATATGCTGGGTAAGTTCACCTTGTACTCCCATTCAACCCTTTGAAATAAATAGTGATGGGCGAATCTCCCGTGATTCGCTTCGCCGAAAAATTCGCAAATTTCTAGAGAAATTCGCGAATCGGCAAAAAATTTGTGAAACGAGTCGCGGGACGCATTTGACACGCGTCGCGTCAACTTTGACGCGCGTCGCGTAGTTTTCGGGGCGTTGCGTCGTGTCAAAAACGATGAGCGACTCGGCTCGAATTTATTCGCCAGCGGCGAATCGCGGGAATTCGCCGCGAATTCGACCCTGGCGAATAAATTCGCCCATCACTAGAAATAAATGCTAAAGAAGGACACACGCAAAGAAAACTGATCACGAACATTTACCATATGTGTGAAGTTGCTGTGTTTATTATTATTTAAATAGAAAACGGAAGCAGTGGTGGAGCTACCATTGGAGCAAGGAGTGCCATGAAGCCCACTCTGAGATGTGGTCTGTGCATGCGCATGGTGCAAGGAGGCTGGCCAGTACGAAGAGCAGATGGGGTTCAGGGCAAGGGAAGCCCCATGGGAGGGGATTGTGATTGCACTAGTTACATTAGTAAAGAAAACAAAAACACCACAATTCTGCATAATATTTAACTGCACACACCACTTCAAACCTAACCATTGTCTAATCTGAAAACAATTTTCTTAGTAAAACAAACAGATAATGATGGTATCATTGGAAAATTAAATTTATGTATGTCTGAATGATATAAAATGAAGTCTGTGTCACGGTCGGCACCCTAAACCAGAACAGATGCCAAATTCCCTGGTCTAAGCTCGGCTTCACCAGTAGTTTGACCGCCTTTGGCTTCGGGAGGAGCCCTCAGCTTACTCGGATGCCACCTGGACTTATCGAGAGGAGCAAGGCGAGGAGTTCTGGCAAGCAAAGGGGCACGACAGTTGATAAGTTAGGCCGAAGGTCACGGTACAATAGGATAAGGCAACAGCGTAGTCAGACAGGCTGGGCCAAGGCAGGTAGATAGCTAGGATCGTCAGGCAGGCAAGGGTCAAACCGGGTAATCATTCAGAAGGATGAGGCAGAATCAGTAATAAAATAACAGGCACAGGTCAGGATACAGAGATTCAGAATAGTCAAAGCCAGGCAGGGTCAAAAACAGATATCAGGAACAAACAGAAGCTTCAAGCACAGGATGCACACACTAATGGATGCCGCCATGGAGGAGCGGTGCGGCGGGCATCCCCGCCGATGGTATTTTTATTACTGTCTGTTTAGAAACTAGACACATCTGTACATGTCAGTCATACACTTCATATCTAATTTCTTTTCAGTTGTTTTGATTGCAACATATTTGAACCACTCCTTTCCCTTCTTTAATATTCTTTCCATGTGTTTGGCCCTTTTCCCATTTTACCTAATGCATCTTCTTACAGACAAAAGTTTATATATTAGATATTTTTATTCTGTATGACATTAGGCAGGTCTTTTAAAACATGTCAATGATCCTTCTATATTGTAACAGAGAAAAAAATATTTCACAAAAAAAGATCAAGCAAGTAAATTTTGTCATAAAACACAACACATTAGGAAGAACAAATCAAGGAATAATAGGAGAAATAGTAGCAGGTGGAGTAGTCATAATGATTGTAGAAATGCTGAAATAATATAGTAGTGTGCATCAATTACTATATTATAAAACCAAATGTCAGTGTCGTAGAATCTGTTTCCAATAAATATAACCCTATGTTGAC
>CM044432.1:49404416-49437932 GCA_024363595.1 Xenopus borealis | reverse complement strand
AGAAAGTCCTGTGTATGCACAGTGCCACCTGCAGGCCATTTGTATAAACACCACAAATTTCTCTCAATGGCAGTGCCTCCACCTAGTGGGATAAGTAAATACAGACGTGTAGTAACCAATATAAGTTTATATAACTGAATAAATTTGAAATGCAATCGCAGCCTGCCCTGGCATACCCGTGTGGTCTTCCAACTTCTGGCACACTCTGTACCCAGGACACAGTCCCACATTCCACTCGTGGTGGACATACAGTCGCAGTCTCAAGAGCTCTTTACCCCAGGTAGACATACCTGCCACATATACCTCTCCTGTTGGACATAGGTAGTAGCTCTCATGCAGCAAGCACACAAACAACACCTGTTCTGAAACTGGGGACACATGGTCTTTCACCATTCCAAAACTCACTGAGCGTTCACACAGAACTGGTACAGGCATCCATAGCATCTCACAGAAGTCTTCAGGGCAGCTCTAACAATTATCTCCTTTACGCTCTTTCCTGCCTCCAAGCTCAAATTATTATTGGGGTCCCTTTATCCCCGAGTCCATCAAGGGCATCCTTTTACTTTAAGAACCTCAGCCGAAAAGATACACCCATTCGGGAGTGAGCCTGAGCACATGGCAGCTTAACCTTTTATACTGCTTGCACAACAGTGACACCTTCTGGCCAAATTTGGAATCTGTCAAAGCTCATGGCACTGGGAAACAAAGGACTCACTCCCCCTCCCAAATCCAATTTAGATCCAACACTAAGATGGGCACAGCAGTGGATTTCTAACCATGTGGAAATCAGACCATAGTGAAACTTAACTCTCCCTACAGAATTATAAAGCATAATTATTCATATACTGTAGCATTGACATCAGTCCCAGTAGAGCTTAAAATTACTACCACTCTGGTCAATTTTGTGTGGCATCAAATAAAGTATCTGTCTTTTTGGAGCATGGCCATACAGATATGGGAAAACATAAAAATGTTTGCCAAGTAAAGACCTGGCTGTAATTTAACTTGGACCACATTGTTACAAACAAATTGTTGTGCTTCTGTGTTGCCCACAAAACTCTAATCATAAAAATTATCATTATTGTAACTCATCTTCAAAGCCATTTAAAAATGTGCAATTCTCAACATTTTACAGAAATATTTAAATATTTAAAATTTTTAGAGATAATTATAGAGATACCTTTTCTAATTGCATTTAAAAAGTTTTAGCCATTATCCCCCCAACAATCGTATTGCAATAGAATGCTCAAAATAGCTGAATATCAATTGAAATAATGTAATTTTGTGCAAAGTCGCAGTTTTGACTAAATTACTTTTAATAACCTAATGCAAATAAGAGTAATTTCTAAATAGAATTAGTATAATTAGGGTTGTTTACAACCACAAAACCAAAAAAAGATGCAAATATTGCCAATATTAATGCCATAAGATAATTATTAATTAATAACCCAATATTAATATCATAAGATAATTGTGTGCAAATGCCCTTTACAACCAATAACACTTGGCACTGCACTGCGTGCCAGAATTGGTGTAATCCATGCTATTAAAATGTTAGCCGCAGCTTGCACCTGATTTGCAAAAACAAACTACTACATTTTAATATTTTTTATTTAATTTTTTTCATGGCAACTTTTACATCACCAATCATATTGCACTTTTTTTGCAGGGACTTTTCTTGTGTAAAATGCACTGAAATCAATAGGCTAGTGATGGGAAAATTGCACCGCGAACACAATGAAGTCAATGGGTTTCAGAATTATTTTGACGTGCATCAATTTTAATGGAATCGACAATTTTTCTACAAGTGACTATTTTGTCCAAATGCAAGTCAATGGGTGTCAGAATAATTAATTTTAATGCGCAACAATTTTGACATGAGTGTCCATTTTGATGCGTGCCAATTTGTAAGGGGGTGTAAAGTGATGAGAGTGTTGTGTGAGTGTAATTGTATCTTTTTGAATGACAAAAATGTGCAAGTATGTAAAATGTATGTTGAAAATTGTAATGTGAGTAAATTGCCAAAATCTAACTTTAATAATTTAATTTTAAGTGTAATTTCTAACCCAGCCACCAGAGGCCACTGTAAGAAATAGAAGGGCTATAAAAGGAGGTGCCCCATGCCCCACCCACGTTGAGCTGTCTTGATGGGAGGCATGGCAGGAAGAACATCACCTGGCCAGTGAGTGGAGACTTCACAGATAGTAGAAGTGAGAATAGGAAAGATCAAAGTGAGCGAGCACTAGGTGCACAAGCTAGCCAGGATATTTAGTATATTATTACATTAAGGTCCTAACTTGGAGGAGTGGAAGGGTATCACCCAAAGGTATCGGGCCACTATTGGAGAGTGGGGGGATATGGGTGAAAGCATATACCAGACCACTAGCAGTTAGGTGGGATCCAAGATCTTAAAGGGAAGGTGTGCCTACTTAATAAAGACTGGTTTTATTGAAACATCTGTAACTGAAGAGTTGTGTAACATGCATCTGACTGAGAAGCCTCTGGTGTGTTGAGAAATAAAAGCTGATGTTTTTGAAGATTTTTATTTTTCGCGAATGTATTCACCTGCGACGAATCGCACAAATTCGCAGTGAATTCATCGCAGGCAAATAAATTCGCCCATCACTAGCCATCACTACAATGGGCTAAAAAAATTTTTGCCTGGCAAAAATTTCTCTTGTCATAATAAAAGAATAAGTAAAAGCATTACTTTTAGGGCTAGGGCAGACGGGGAGATTCGGGGGCAATTTGTCGCCTGGCGATTTCAAAAAGCGCGCCGCTCCGTGTGAAGAGGCGCCGGCGTTTTCAAGCAACGCCGGTGCGCCCCAGGACTTGGCTATTCGGGGAGGTTCGGGGGCTACAAGTTGCGGCGAGAAGTCGCCAGGCGACAAAATGCCCCCGAATCTCCCCGTCTGGCCTTAGCCTTAAAAGTACAGATGAAGCCACTTTGGATTGTACATTTGACACAGAAAAACTTAACTCATCTATCCCATTTATCCCACTTAGAACAGAATATTGTGTCACAGCATCCCATCTAATTAAAGAGTTCACTATTGAACACAATGGTGCTTTGGTATGCTAATGAAAAGGTTAAATGCATTAAATGAGTTAAGATAACACAGTTTCTTCAATTAGCCCTGAGTCATGACACATTTAACTCACCAATCCCAGTGGCTGCATCTGTATATTTATTCAACTTTTGAACCAAAAACTAAAATGGTGATTATTTGCAAAAATGATTTGCAAAACCCACATTTTTTTACTTTTCTTTCCGAACCTATTTTATTGAGTTTTACCAATGATAAATAAGGTAAAATCTAATTCTAGTTTTTATGCTTATTATATGTTACATATAGTCTATATAGGCATTTTTCAGAGCAGGTGTATTCAGTAAGAATTAAAGTTCTTGCTTCTATTACAAAAGGTACAGTTATCTTTTTATCGACTGCACTAAGGTATCTCATCAAAGTAAGCACATTGCATAAATGCTTAGTGAGCACTGTTCACCGATATAATGTAGAAAATACAATATGTTTAGCTCTAATTTCTCTGGATCGTGTTGTCTACCTTTCTTATTGATTGGTTTACTGTAGCCAGCATAGTTTAAAACACTAATATATCACTTTTCAGTTTTCCTTATTAATCAATACCATTTATAGAAACTCTGAGCCATGTTACGGTAAAATTGGAGGTTGAAATACCATCTTGTTCAAAAAGTTATATTTCAAATGTTCAGCAATGTTTTTTCTAACCACACAGGTTGATTAGAAAATTAGCATCTATAGACAGGGCCAGAACTAGGGGTAGGCAGAATAGGCACCTGCCTAGGGCTGATCTTGCCTCCCTCTCTTCTCCCCTCCCTCTATTCTCCCCTCCCCTCCACTCCCCTCTTGCTTTCTCCCCCACCTCCATCACTCCCCCCTCTTTGCTCTTTGTTGCAAGTGCTCACATGGGCAATCGCGCGAGCACATTCACTCTCGCACACACATGGGGGGAGGGTTGGGTAGCCGATGAGGTGCTTAGGGCGTCCCATCAGATTGGCCCGGCACTGCCTATAGATATATTATGATTCATTTAAAATCTTAATTTTATCATTGCAAGAAACTGTCAATACTTATAAGATTATGAAGAATTGTAGTATGAATTACATTCACTAAACGCTTTACTTTTACTGACACTAATAAAAATAATCAAACTAAACAATCCACAGATTCCTCGAAGGGTGTAAATATTCTTTCTAAATTTAGCTGCAATCCGAGTACTCTTGATATCAGTCTTAATAAGCAAATAATTCATAAGGACATTATGGGAAATAGCAATAGCAAATGGCATTTGTTTATGGATAATTGATCCAGTAGTAATGTTTTATATTTTACATCTGCTAGTGTGACATCTTAAGGAACTGTAGTCACTTTGAAAGAAAAATGTCTTTTAAAAGCTAATTATGAAGACAGTTTGCTTCTAATCAAAGGTTGCTCTGTAAAGACATATTTGAGAACAGGTAATTTTCATATTTAATATAACACTCTTCCTTAACTCTACCATTTGTTGCATTACATTCAGGTTTATCATTTTGACTGTTTAAAGGAATTGCACTTTTCCAGATCCTGATGAATGTGACAAAAATAAATCCTACTGATTATTGGTTGTTTTACATAGTAACATAGTAAGTTAGGTTAAAAAAAGACACACGTCCATCAAGTTAGAAAAACCCCATATGAAGCCTCGCCGATTTGCCTCAGAGGAGAAAAAATTCTTCCTGACCCCAAAATGGCAATCTGACCAGTCCCTGGGTCAGCTTGTACTATGAGCTATCTTCCATAAACCTGTATTACCTCACTAGCTAAAAAACCATCCAACCACTTCTAAAAGCTATCTAATGTATCAGCCTGTACAACTGATTCATGGAGAGAATTCCACATCTTCACAGCTCTCACTGTAGAAAAACCCTTCCAAATTTTTAGTTGGAACCTCTTTTTTTCTAATCGGAATGGGTGACCTGTGTCAGCTGGAATGACCTACTGGTAAATAAAGCATTAGAGAGATTATTATATGACCCCCTTATATATTTATACATAGTTATATCTCCCCTTTAGCGCCTCTTCTCCAGTGTGAACATGCACAATTTGCCCAGTCTTTCATCATAAGTCTCCATACCTTTTACCAGCTTAGTTGCCCATCTCTGGACCCTCTCTAATACAATAATGTCCTGTTTGAGTGATAGAGACCAAAACTGTAGGGCATATTCTAGGTGGGGCCTTACAAATGCTCTATAAAGCGGAAGAATGACCCCCTCCTTCCGTGACAGCTCAAGACCTTATTTGCCCTTGATGCTGCTGACTGGCATTGCTTGCTACAGCCAAGTAGCTGCCCAGATTGCCAGTTTGTTGAGATCCTGTTGCAAGGATGCCACATCCTGGATGGAATTAATCTGGCTGGATAGTTTTGTGTCATCTGCAAACACTGATACATTACTTATAATACCCTCCCCAAAGTCATTAATGAACAAGTTCAATAAAAGTGGACCCAATACCGAACCCTGAGGGACCCCACTAAGAACCTTACTCAAAGTAGAGAATGTAACATTAAGAATCACCCTCTGTACCCGTTCCTGTAGCCAGTTTCTTATCCATGTGCAAATGACTTCATTAAGCCCAACAGACCTTAGTTTAGAAAGCAGTCATTTGTGGGGCACGGTATCAAATGCTTTGGCAAAATCCAAATAGACATGCACATCTACTGCCCTACCCCACAGTCCAGCATCAAATCAAATTTGTCTAAATTGACCTATCCTTCATAAAGCCATGCTGATTGCTGCTCATAATGCCATTCACTAGGACAAACTTTTGAATGTGATCCCTTAACAAGCCTTCAAATAATTTGCCTACCACATGTCAAACTTACTGGCCTATAATTGCCAGGCTGAGATCGTAATCCCTTTTTAAATATTGGAATGATATCACCTTTTCTCCAATCCATTGGCACCATACCAAAAGAAAGTGAATCTGAGAAAATCAGAAATAGGGGCAGGTCTAAAACTAAACTAAGCTCTCTTAGAACCTGGGGCTGTATGCCATCAGGCCTTGGAGCCTTGTATACATTATTTTTTAGCACATTTACCTTTTCTGTATCTGTTACAACCATACTGGTACCATTATTTAATGGAGCAACGCTCTTTACCTGCATCTTTTTACTATTAATATATCTAAAAAACTTTTTAGGGTTAGTTTTTGTAGTCTGCAGCGTTTCCTCTATTTCCAGCAGACAAATGCAAGAGGTCCTCTGCACTCAACCCATTATCAATATATTTAAGACATTGAGACATTCTGTGCATACAGCTACTAAAAAATGCCTTACCTTGCTTGTTTGTTTGTTTTCTCTATTTCCAGCAACCATTTTCTGTCTGTATATCCTGAATCCTAACTGGCTGGGACGATTCAGCAGAGGGCACTGCCAGCCCTGGGCACTCTCAGATGGGCACAGTGATGGGGAGCAAGTGGCATGCATACCCCATTGATCCAGCTGTCTCAGTACCTGCTGCTGCTGGGAATAGGGGAAGTGCTGCAGACTCTGTCACTAGAATAGCCAGGGAGGAGAAATCGAGCACTGCAGGCTGGATGGTCACCCTGTCACCTTTTTTGAAGAGGAGCTGAAGTGAAGTTTCGGTAAGTTATTTCTTAATAAATGCTTTACAATTTAAAAGTTTAATTTGTCTTGGTGTTTATTTTTTGTTGTACACTAATGAATTGTTTTTTAAAAATGTTGATGTTATTGGTCATTTAACTTTTTTACTTAAGTTACATAGGATGATTCTTAGAGCTTCTACATTTACCCCTTAAGGGAATAAATTGAGAACAGTAATGATTTCATATAATTTTAAATGATAACCATTTCTGTTCTGTGTTTTTAGCTGCAAACTTAATGTCCCAATAAATACACCGAAGGGCAGCCCTCAAGGCGCTAAAATTAGCTTTTCCAAAATTAATTTCATTCAAGGATTTTAGGGGGTGGCATGCTGCCCAACCACATCCACTTTGGTTCAGAAATTTAAATATCCTGTGTGCCAATTCCCATTGCTCTGTCCTAATGATGAAAATTTGAGCAAATTAAATGGAGGAGACAGGGGCGACAAACGACAGTGGGTCTAGGGTAAATCTGCTAGGTAAATGTGGCCCTGTGCTAGTTCATTTGAGATCACTAGATCCAGAATAGCATTTTTTCTGGTAGGCTCCTCAAAAACCTGTGCCATAAAATTGGCATGAACAAGTTTATTAACTTCCCATTCCCGTTCCCATTAACTGATCTGGCCATACTGTTGCTACAGTCAATATCTGGGTAAGTAAAATCCCCCATTATCATTTCTTTACCCAAACTAGCAGCCTTTTCTATTTGATCAGGAGCTTAGCCTCCTCCTCCTCACTTATAGTAGGGGGTCTATAGCATACCCCTATAATTAATTAATATTTGCTGTGCTCTTTACAATTGGTGAAGACCTCCACCCATAAGACTTCTTCCCCATCATTTTCTTACATAACCTTCTCCTTTATATAAGCTTTTAAATCCTGCCTAACAAACAGACATACCCCTCCTCCTTCTATTGCCTCTGTCCCTCCAAAACAAAGTATAGCCGCTGATATTAACGGAGTTTTTTAAAATCATTCTTGAGGACTTCACCGCCTCCTCTGTCATTGGTACCTATGTGTACCAAGACCGCTGTACCTTCCCCAGCCCCTCCCAATAATCTGTCCACTCATTCCACCACACCACATGCAGAACCTTGTGCACAAAGTTCTTTGCACAGCCCAGTGAAGTGTTGTTTTGTGGTGAAATTTTAGACACAGGCTGTGTGGCAGGCACTGGTGCTGTAGTAATGAGACCATCAACTATTTGGTTTAATGCAGCAAAAGAGATCCCTTCCAAGTATAGCAGTACCCTTATTCACTATGTAAAAGTCATATTTTGCAGTATTCAAATTGTACAGTCACTGGCAAGCAACCAAGCACAGGAATTAGATCATTTAAGTAACTGACAGTCTCAGAGCAGGTGCAACAAGCATATTGTTTTCAAAATATTTCAAGAAAATATCCTTTGGTAGTATAGAACCTGTATCAAGCATCAGGTTAATGGAGTGTCCCTTGTCAGCAGAAGTAGTATTAACATTGACAGTGCATATAAATGTGTCTGGAATAAATATACCTGCTTTATCCACACTTAATACAGTAAAATTTGTAGTAGTGACTTCATAAACATGTTTAGCAGAACTACGGCAGTTTTTGCTGATTTACCTACCTTTGAGCATTTGCAACACTGTACCACTTTTGCAGGACATGTTGCAAAATTTGCAATGTGTTGTGTTGAACCACAACGAAAATAGTATTTTATATTTGTATTTGCTGCACGGTTTTGCAGTGAATCCCTTTACTTAGTAATGTATTTTGCCTGTGCATTTTTAGGCCACAGTACTGGATTCACAATCTGTACATTCCCAGCAGTTGCTTGACTGAGAGTTTTAGCCTCTGCCACTGCCGTTTCAATTGTAACTGTAACAGCCTTTGCAAGGGTTAAATCCTGCTCCAGGAGCAGTCTCTCTCTAATGCAATGTGAGTTTGATTTTTCCACTATTTGGTCTCTTAGCATTTCGTCTGTTAGATTCCCTAACTCACAGGTAACAACCAGCTCTCTCAAACCTGCTACAAATTGTTCTGTGGATTCACCATTACGTTGTCCATCTTGACGGAATTTATATATTTCAGCAACCACATTTGGCACAAAAAAGTTCTTTATAGCAGTTTCATCAGGTAATGTATAGAATATGCGCTGTCCCTCTGCTCCCAGGCAGGGGATAAGTAAAGCATGCTTTCTAGCAGCCAAAATTTCCCCTTGGTCAGCAGCAATAATGTAATTATCAAACATACGGATCCAAACAGTAAAAGGTATGGTAGGCTCACCATGGTTTGGAAGAAAAGATGCAGGCTGCTGCAGAGGTAGAAAATACATCCTGTCACCAATCTGTTGTGTTTTGATAGCTGGGAATTAATATAACAGGGCTTTATTAGCAGGCTCATTCAGCCATTACACAACAGTAACCTAAACTCTAATGCTTTACACAGTATATTAAGTATAAACAGTACATCTGCAGTCCATTTATATAAACACCACACCTCCTTTCCTCCCCCTCATTTGCCACTACCCCAGTGCTGCAAGTTCCCCCCTTAGAGTCTGCAGTTCAGATTCCAAGATGAAAACTCACCAACATCTTTCACATGTAAATACAGCATGGAACTGCTGTTCCAACACCACATACATGCGACAAGACACACACTGAGTGATACCAGCAAACCCACTTGCACTTATATTTACACTGGATACTTAAAGTCTCCCAAGTGCAAATCCTCACAAACGCCTTTTTAGTTTTAAACGTCATAAGGTTTTTAACGCTGCTAACACTTAATTCACATGCAATGATTAGATCACATACTATACTCACTTAGCAGCTCCCAGACTTGCTTATGAAGTTACGCAGATAAAGCTTTCAGAGCTCAGAACACAAAGCCTGATCAGAATTTACATGATTAACTCCTCCCCCTTAATTAGCAGAGGGAAAGAGAGAACAAAATGCTGTTTGCTACCAGCAGTTAAATTCCCCCCTTGTTAACTTTTTTTTTTTTTAAATATAAAATATAAAAATAAATGCACTAAATGTATCTAGCAGTCCACCCCAAACAGAGAGAGACAACAGCTGTTTGTCTCAGTCAGAAAGTGATGAAAATGTAAGAGCATACATATTTTCAGGCTTCTTTACCAAAAATGAAATCCTTTGTGGTCCATACAATTTTCAGTTTAGGCGATAGACAGGTGATTGGTGCAGATGATTTTATCACAGCGACACCCTGTTACCAGTAACATTATTCCTCGCGCCTTCTTTTCAATGAAGATTTCTCCTATGGAGGTTAATTAGGATATTGGTAACAGGGAATTGCTAGCTATTAGATGGGAGTTCAAAGAGTGGAGATATCTTTTGGAGGGCACTAAACGTGTTACAGCTAGTGATGGGTGATCTCTTGCACTTCACTGAAAAATTAGTGAAGTTCCTGAAAAATTTGTAAAATGGCAAAAAATGTACAAAACTGTTTTGACACAGGGATTTTGTCGTACCTCAATTTTTTTCCCACAAATCTGACCCTCGACATTCAGTCTTGTATTTTGACGCACAACACATTTTATCTCTGCACAGTGTAATTTTGCAATGCATGAAGTCTATGGTTGTTATGTTTGTGTCAGCTTTTTTCTAACTTCTAAGCATTGTAGACTGTGTTAAGTGAATATGGCATGTTTCGTTTTGTGTCAAACTTGTGTCCAGATTTGCTGTATTGCATTGGAGTCAATGGGAAGAGCAATTCACACACATGTTTCTTAAAAACATGTCTGTGATTTTTGAGATTACCTCTGGTTGACTGGTAATGGTTACTACTACTACATTATGTTGCTGTTTAAACAAAATGTACCATCTATACTTTATATAATACTACTAGCTTACTAACACAAGCACAATTAATGATTAATCTGAATGCATAATATCTGGGTGCTTTGTATCCAAAGTTAAAATGAATTAACCATTTATGTATGTGTACATGTAAAGAATCAGAAATACTAGGTAATGTAATGTTACATGACTGAGATTGAGAATAGTCATAGTTGTGTTATAGTATCCAAATAACTTCTGTACTATCTGAGTAGTAGTTAAATGAAAAATAATCTCCAAATATAGAGGTGTGAACAAATGTTTTGCCATAAAAATAAAACAGCACAACTGTGCCCAAAAATGTAAAATGCTGCTCGAGGAGGAGTGTTTCCCCTCTATTGTCCTTGATATTTTGGAGCTCCCTCAAGATGTTATGCAGCAGGTTGTCCTCTTTTTGGGTAACTGCATGTGCTACTTGTGGGTGTTTGGGGGAGCACTATAAAGGCTAAGTTGATGTATATTTAAGTATAATGGAAGTGCAACTTACAATAAACATTCCCCTGTCCATACCTTCCAACTGTCCCAGTTTAAGCGGGACAGTCCAGCTTTTAACAGACTGTCCCGCTGTCCCGGAATGTGCACTATAATGTCCCGCTTTACAGTGGCTCCGTTATTTTTACCCCATACTATTACCAAAGTCTTGCAAAAAGAGACTAGGGCCCTGATGTCACAAGCTGCAAACCAGAAGATGTTACTAAAACGGGGGGAGGCTGGTGAGTTGAAGAGGGAGGTGGAAAGCTGAAGAGGGAGGCGGAGAGCTGAAGAGGAAGGCTGAGAGCCGAAGAGGGAGGCGTAGAGCCGAGGAGGAAGAACTGAAGGCTGGGAAGAGAGGACACAAGGACCCAGAACTGATTTTTAAAATGTGAGTTTTTTCATCAGAACAAGTTGGAGTGCGGTTCTTTGTGGAAATGTATATATATATATATATATATATATATATATATATATATATATATATATATATATACTGGAGCAGTGACCAGCTCCTTGTTGTAGCCCCCACCCTTCCCAGCTATAGTCAGGTGATCCCACTGGTGTCTAATAAAAGGGCATCCATGATTGGGAGTTTTACTTTGAAAGCAGCAAGTAAGTTGCAGGTAAAACTTAGTCCCTTTGTAAAATGTTTAATGAAGTAATGGAATTCTTAATGAATCATATGAAAATTGAGCGTAGGACTGGCCAGATATGGGATGACTTTGACGTAGTTGGCCAGCTTAAATATATTGCAATATATGGACAAACAATCCCTGTTGTTTAAAAGGGTAAGGCATTTCTTAGTAGCTGTATGCACAGAATGTCTCAATGTCTTAAATATATTGATAATGGGCTGAGTGCAGAGGACCTCTTGTCTTTGTCTATGTATTTTGTGGTCACAGCCTCATTGCACCCCCGCTTAATGGTTTAAAAAATTAGTGGTGAGCACAACTTTTTCTTGTGTGTTGTATATATATATATATATATATATATATATATATATAAAATGTTGCGGCACTCACAGGGTTTTTGTGAATCAAAAAATAAGTAGTTTTTATTATCAACATTTCGATAGATTCACTCCTAAGCCACACAACTGAAGGTAATTAACACAGAGATCGGTGAGTTATTCCGCAAGCTCAGCCACAGCTTCCAGCTACAATACAACATACAAAAATGGGGGTGTTTGGGAGCACTCTAAAGGCTAAGTTGAAGTATATTTAAGCATTGCAACTTACAATGCATATTCCCTGGTCCCCTGTCTCATAAGTAATTCAGTATAAGTGCATGTGTTTATAAAACAGGGGTTTTTAATTACAAAGTTATGATCATAAAGTTGAAAAGCCACCAGAAAGAAAAATTGCCCTGTACTTTCACATACAGTATGCAATGACAGCCTGGGCAGATAACAGATATTTCAGTTGTTAGATATATACATACAAATGTCTAGATGATAATATTATAGTGATACATGTACAAGTAAGCAATTGCTTACACAATATCCAAAAGGCTCCAAATTAGGAGAAGGCTGTCTCCATTTTGAGCAAATAATTCTAATTTTGTGTTTTCTTTGTTCTGTATAATAATAATAAATAATAATAATAATAAAAAAGCAGTACCTTATACTTTATCCTAATAAAGCTAGCATAAATCACTACTGTTGGCAAAACAGAAATAATGGGTTTATTCAATATATACAGGTGTTGTAATTTTTTGTTGATCCTAATTACGCAAAAATCCTTATCCAAAAAAAAAAACAAGATCCCAGGCATTCAGGATAATGGATCTCATACCTATAATTTAAATAAACAGCTTTCACAGTGTTTTTATTTATTTTTCAAAATGTAATGTCTACTAATAGATATTGGTAAAAGATTTATCTGTTAAGGAATTCACTTTACTCAGAATTAAAGATTTATCTGTTAAGGAATTTGTTTTACTTAAGATGAAATGTATTATGAATAAAACCTATTCACATATAAAATATAACCTCTTCAACTACTACTTATAAAAATGGACAAGTGAAAATGGGTAATTGAAAAAGAAATAAAATTAATCATTTGCCAAACATCACATAGGCTAAATTATCCACAAGTGTAATGCTGACAATACATGTATGCAAATAGCTGATTTCTGTAATAGATCAAAAAGTGTCAGCACAGGAACAGCTTTATATAAGCATACACAGTCTCTGTGTATATACATATCTGTGTGTGTCTGTGTGTATATGTGTATGTGTATATATATATATATATATATATATCTTTCCAAAGTACCAGCACTCAGACGTGTGTAGCCAGTGGTGCACGATCAATTTAGGCATACATACTTCTTGATGGATCAGCACACACTGTGTAGTTTGGTGAAGCAATGGTGTTTATTTCAAAAAACACATTCAGTGTCCGTCGAAAAATGCTGATAACAACCCTCAATAACATCCTTTTGAGTCCCCAGGGCTGTGGGATCAAGAGAGAACCTAAGTATGGCAAAGTGCAGACATTGTCAAAAGGTATTGCATAGGCATTGAAAGGCAAAAAATTAGGACAGGCAGTAAGAGGAGGACACAAAGTCAAACCAGGAAGCAAATCACAGGAATAAGTCATTGGCACGTGACTATAAGGTAAGGGCTTTTATTTTCAAATTGTATTTTTGAGAGTGATGTGCATCTAGACACAGGCATGTGCAAACAGACCCAGGGAGCTGTGTGGCAAGATGAGTGGCATGCTGGTCTATCAGTGTACATATCAATACAAAATGAGCAATGTAGTAATAGAATTGAATGAATTCATGAATCCCATGGAAGTAAGTGCAGGACTGCCCAAACTAGGTATGATTTTAGTCAGTTTGCCACTTAATTTTTTAATTATTAAAACAGTACATTTTACTTGACTAAGCTGCATAAATCCATTCTGATGGCAAATAAAATCTATTCAATTTATTTAATGTTTAAGTTTTATCCAGAAATTTCCAGTTACCCAAATTTGTGATAATAGACAAATACAGACAGGAGACCTATTATCCAGAATGCTTGGGACCTGGGGCTTTCCGGATAATGGATCTTTCTGTAATTTGGATCCTAACCCTTTAGTCTACTAGAAAATCAGTTAAACATTAAATAAACTCAATAGACTGGTTCTGCTTCCAATAAGGATTAATTAAATCTTAGTTGGGATCAAGTACAAGGAACTGTTTTATTATTACAGAGAAAAAATACGTTTTTAAAAAAACTGGATTATTTTATTATAAAGGCGAATATGTGAGATGTCCTTTCCATAATTCAGAACATTCTGGAAAACGGGTTTCCGGATAACGGATCCCATACCCATACCTATATTTTAAACGTTCATACAGTTAGGGGCAGATTTACTAAGAGTCAAATTTAAGAATAAAATTCAACCATCGATTTTTTTTTCAAAGGGTATTTTCGATTGAAAATGGATCGAATAGAGCCATTTTTGATCGAATAAAAATTGTTGAATCGTTCAAATGCATTATTCGATTCGAACAATTTGAACGATTTTCACCAAAATCCTTTGATTTTACAGAACTTAGAAAAAATCTCTGCATAGGTTCTAGGAGGTCCCCCATAGGCTAAAATAGCAATTCGGCAGCTTTAACGTGACAAAGTATTGAATTAAAAAATTTTTTAAAGAGACTGCACTTCAAAATTCGAAATTTCTAATTTTTTCAATGCAAAATGAATTTTGGGCTATTTGATATTTGAAGTAGCCAAAATTACTTCAAAATTAAAAATGTTTTCACTTCGACCCTTAGTAAATGTGCCCCTTAATGTAATAGCAGAATATACTAGGGAAGATGATATAAGATATTTATATGGTTTACACATGCCAAACATATAGCACACTGTTATACATTGAACTTGCACTATATTTTAAAATCTATATATTTTCTGATTTCTAAAATAAAAGCAGGTAATAATTAGTGCTGCATTTAACTTTAAAACACTTCTGTTGATGAACAGTGCCTTTGAAAAACTGAAAAACAGTGATTCCAAATTTTCACTTACCTTTTTAAAATATGCATTTCTCGTTTTATTATTGTAACATGATGCTTACAATGTCTATATTTATTTCTTTAAACTGGAGCCTAATTTCAGGTTTCTCTGTCAATTTGTGCAATTAGGTAATAGCCTTTAATAAGCATACCTAGTTAAAAGGCCTTTTCAGTTATGAATAGGTTATGCAGAACAGATGTCATTTTCAAAATCTGCAGCAGTAAGTTACTGCTATTAAGTATGGGAACATAATGAAATAAATCAGTCTAGCTGAAATCCACTGTAGGTTAACATTTCAGCAGTATGTGCCATTGAATAGGTTCCTCGACTTGCATGCAGTAGATTGTTAGGAATACGACATTATATATTTGCAGATGGCTCTACACAAAATACAGCATCACCAATACAATATATCACTGATACTGTATGTCACACTGGTAAGAACAGATTTCTTTTTTTACGGGAGTGCCTTTTATTTAGCTGGAATCACCATACATGAACATGTTACTGGAGTAATTCTAAGTGATAAATCAAGGGAAAATTCTAAGTGATAAATCAAGGGAAAATTTTATTTTTTACTTTATTTCTGGCAATATATAGAGGGTAAAAGAAAAGCAGGCAAGGATTTATCATGCCATCAAAACACTTGCTTCAAAAATCTAGGTTCAACTTAATACTGATTATGCAGCACTACTTCTTAGTATCATTACAGTTTAAAGACAAAATACACCATATATACACCATATATTCAGGGTTTAAATGTATTTTTTGCTTGTATATGTTTTAACCTTTTGAAGTGTTTTGTTGAATGTGTCCAAGATGCAAGAAAATGTTGTTGATATAAATTGTATCCTAACTTTTGTTAAACATATGTTGTAGTACACTGTACCTAGGTTATGGTTTCTGACCTGGCCCCAGGTAAAGGAAAACCTAACCTGATGCCAAATAAGTCAATCAAAACCATATAGTATGCTACAATAGCAGCTGCCACGTAAAGCTGGCCATACACTTGAAAACAATATCATACAAAACAAAACTACAATCATTGGCACTCAGATGGTGGTCCAGTTCATGGTACCTAGACAAATGAGAAAATAAAGAGTAGCCAAAGCTCACAAAAACATCAAAAATACTATGTTGACTAATCTTTAATTGGATAGAATAAACTAATGCCATACACTAAATTATGCATTTGTTAGCAAAGCTTACCATATAGGAAACAGTGTCTTTTATTCTTCAAACAAAATAGTTTTGTTTTTCATGTTGAAATTGCATTTTTTAATAATATTGGTTCCACTGAATATTCACACTTGACAGAAATAACAAAAACAGCATAAACCCTGCATGGCTATTGACTTCCTGCTAAACCAAGGGGCAAATTTCCAAAATTCACATGAAAAGATTGTAGTTCGATCGAATTTTTCGTGAAATCAGATATGCAAATTTGGCCTCTTCAATCATCGAATATCGAATAGATCGAATATATTGAATGATCGGATATTCGATAATTCAATGATCGAAGGAATCAAAATTTTAAAGTTATTTGACTGCCTACTTCACCAGATTGAACCTACTGAATTGCAATAGAAGCCTATGGGAAGCTCCCCATAGGCTTCTGAGGCTAATTCCTGCTCGAATACCATTCGTACGATCGGAGCATCCAATCGTTCAAATCGTACAAATTTTTCAGACGCTCGAATTAAATTTCACAATTTTTACGTGAAATCGAACGATCAGTATCCGATCGTACGAATTCATCGAGAAATTGTATAGCGAGCAAAATGAATGCTTATCAAATTTCGAATCAAGCTAATTTTGGGGAATAATAGTAAATTTGCCCCCAATTGGTTGATTTGGTAGATTTTTTACAAAGCAACTGGAAAGTAGAAAATAATAAGCAAAGCTATTTCTTACTCTCTGTCTACTGTACCTGCTAACCACAGGTCTCTCTGTTTCTCTATGTTGAAAAACAGTATATTTATGAGCATAGGAGGGGGTCTTTCTCTATTTTTCTTCCCTCTCTGCCCATCCATCTTTGTGCCTCCAGGTGTCTTTCTTTATACCCATTTCTCATTGCCCATGGGTGCCTTTCTCTCTCTTTGTCTTATTGCTCCTTCAGATTTATCTCTGCTCCTTCTTGTTTTTGCTGTGTTACTCTTAATGTGTCTTTATTCCCACACAGTTTGTCATTGTGCACAAATAAATGCAGATAACAATGTTTCATTGAGTAAGCCATTTTCAGGTATCTCTCTTGACCTCTTGTCTTCTCCTGTCTGGAATGGTTCTTAGATGTTCCTAGGAAGTTTTGACAACAACAATTTGTGGAGTAGATTTTTACTGAAACAAGAAATAACAATATATTTATAGACATCGCTGAACGTAAAGTTGTTAAAGTGATATTAATTTATCAGTATGCTTTTTTGACATTTCCTAGAAATATGTTTCAAAACTTGTTGAAATCTTTACTTGTAACAGTAAGCTTTCTACCTTTAAGATTATTAAATTATGGTGTTTCATCAGAAAATCACGAGGTGATCCATTCCTAATTCTGACCTTATCGCCAATGTGTAAATGTTCAAGTGGTTTTGTACTTTTATCATAATTCTGTTGTCTCTCACACATGTTTTGCTTCTGTTGGATGTAGGGTCTTATCATTGTGCAGACACTAAGGGGCTGATTTACTAAGGGTCAAAGTGAAAATTCAAATTTTTAAGTAATTTTGGATTTCTTCGACTATTGAATAGCCCAAAATTTGATTCAAATAATTTTTTTTTGAATATTCGAATTTCGAAGTACTGGCCCTTTAAAAATCTTTCGAATTTGACTATTCAGCAGCTTATTGCCATTTTAGCCTATGGGGGACCTCACAGAACTTGTCCTGAAATTTTTTATAAGTTCTGGGAAATCGAACTTTTTGTGAAATCATTTGATTGAATCGAACGATTCGAACGATTTTTCATTCGGTCAAATACGGCTGTTTTTGAATGAAATAGCCATATTCAATCGAAAATTACCCCCCCCAAAAAAAAAATTTGATGGTCAAATTTCGAAGTTTTTTCACTTCGAAATTCGACCATTAGTAAATCTTCCCCTAAAACTCCAATGTCGGTAATTTTGTCTGTATTTGTCTTGCAAGGAATAACTCTGCTGGAGATTTGCCTCCTTACAGAGCTGTTGCTCTTTTTTCAGTGACTGTTTTATAATCTTTACGCCACACTTTGCAAGTACACTACTGTGGTGCTTATACAAATGGCCTGCAGGTGGCACTGTGCATACATATTACTTTCTGTACAACTTGAAAGTGAAAGTAAGACTTACTGCTGTTATGTAAGGGCTGCAAAAACCTGCTAATAAAGAACTTTTATACCCTCCTCATCCTCGGCTACCAAACACAACAAATGGCGACAAGGATGTCTTTTCTACCTCTGCAGCAGCCTGCACCTTTTCTACCAAACACTGGTGAGCCTACCATACCTTTTATTGCTTGGATTATTATTAACATGTATTTCTATAGCGCCAACTTGTTTCGTAGCGCTGTATCCGTATGTTTTATAATTACATTATTGCTGCTGACCAAGGGGAGATTTCTGCAGCTAGAAAGCGTGCTTTATTTATTCATTGCCTGGGAGCAGAGGGACAGCGTATATTCTATACATTACCATAACCTGATGATACTTATGAAACTGCTCTTACAGCTATAAAGAACTTTTTTGTGCCAAAAGTAAATGTGGTTGCTGAAACATATAAATTCCGCCAACGTGGACAAAGTAATGGTGAATCCACGGAACATTTTGTAGCAGCTTTGAGAGAGCTGGTAGTTACCTGTGAGTTTGGGAATCTAACAGATGAAATGCTAAGAGACCATATAGTGGAAAAAACAAACTCACCGCGCATTAGAGATAGACTGCTCCTAGAGCAAGATTTAACCCTTTGCAAAGGCTATTACAATTTCTAGCCAAATTGAAACAGCTGTAGCAGAGGCTAAAATTCTCAGTCAGGGAACTGCTGGGAATGTACAAATTGTGAATTCAAAACTGTGGCCTAATAATGCGCAGTCACAGGCAAAATACAGTGCTAAGGAAAGGGATTCACTGAAAAACCGTGCAGCAAATACAAATAAAAAATACTGCTTTTGCTGTGGTTCAACACAACACCTTGCAAACTATACTAAATGTCCTGCCAAATCTATACAGTGCCGCAAATGTTTGAAACCAGGTCACTTTTCTGGGGTCTGCCGTAGTTCTTTTAAAGATGTTCATGAACTCACTACTACAAATGTTACTGTATTAAGTGTGGATAAAGCTGGTACATTTATTCCAGACAAGTTTATATGCACTGTCAGTGTCAGTACTGCTTCTGCTGACAAGGGACACTCCATTAACCTGATGCTTGATACAGGTTCAGCTGTTTCTATACTACCAAAGGATATTTTCTTGAAATACTTTGCAAAAGATACGCTTGGTGCACTGCAAAATGTGACTTTTACATTGTGAATAAGGGATCTCTTTGCTGCATTAAACCTACAATTAGTTGATGGTCTTAATACTACAGCACCAGTGCCTGCCACACAGCCTGTGTCTAAAATTGCACCACAAAGCAACACATCACTGGGCTGTGCAAAGAACTTTGTACATAAAGTTAAGTTGAGATCAGATGTAAAACCAGTACAAAACTACAGAGCAACATGCCATGCAACAACCCAATCATCTCCAGCTGAATTATTACATGGCAGACAGATGTGCACTAAGTTACATGTTGCAGACGTCAAACTTCCACCAAAGACTATTCCTACAAAATCATCTACTGCTGACATTGTGAAACATCACCAAGCCAAATGCAAGGCTTATACTGACAGAAAACGTGGCGCAAGAGAAGTGCACTTTCAGCCTGGATCTTTAGTCAGAATTAAGAAACCAGGAATACTGAAACAAGGAAAATCTAAATTTACTACACCACTTGAAGTGAGACGCCAGCGAGGACCATACACATATGAACTGTCTGATGGACGCATATAGAATGCAAGTTGTCTTGCTCCTGCTAGATATGACTTTGGAGATGTTCCATTTGATGAAGGACATTTCCCTACTCCTGATGCCAACTGCAATAGGGCAGAGGAAAGTGAACCTATAAGGCATACTGAGAGAATCAGGAAACTACCTGCATGGACCAAGGACTACTGTATGTCATGTAAAGAATGTATATATTGCTTTAAGATACATACGGTTTAATTGTTACTGTTTATATATTTGTCCAATTTCCTACTATAGGGGGAATATGTGGTGTTTATACAAATGGCCTGCAGGTGGCACTGTGCATACATATTACTTTCTGTACAACTTGAAAGTGAAAGTAAGACTTACTGCTGTTATGTAATGGCTGCATGAACCTGCTAATTAAGCATTGTTATATCCTCCTCATCCTCTACTACCAAACACAACAAAATTGCCAGTACCCTTTCATTTAGCAAGGGATTCAGGACCTGTGGCTATTAATGATATACATCCTATATTACATGTGGTGTCAACATAGGGTTATGTAAGGGCTGCAAGAACCTGCTAATAAAGAACTGTTATACCCTCCTCATCCTCGGCTACCAAACACAACAACTACTCTGTAGGAATCTTGGGCTTGAAGTGACATGCTTGAATCCAAACTCTTCTGTGAATCTATCAAGTCTTTTCCTATAAATAGAACCATTATCTGTTCTTACTTCTCTTGGTATTCCATATCTGCAGAAGTGTGTTTTAAGTATTTTGCCTCAAATGATGTGCTATTTTTTTAATTTTCCAACTTCTGGATACTTGGAGTATTCATCTAATATCGCCAAATTCAGCATGAATATATCAACTCCAATTGTATCCCAGGGACCACATGGCATTTTTCTCTGTAAACCTTGCATTGTTTACCAAAAGCTGGGCAGTTGTTAAATGAATGGGTATTGCTACAATTATTACAGACTTTGAATTTGGTAAATCTTCCCTTTGCCGTTCTTAAAATTGTGTTAGCCCTTGGTGTGACTGAGGATATGGCCACTCTACTCACTTGAGAAACCTTCTCTTAACTTCTTATTCATGTTAGCACTTTGAGCTGCTGTTTTGTGAGTTCAGCAGCTTGACAATTTTTTATAGATTTTTCCAATGTAAGATTCTGTTCCCTTAACAATCTTTCCTGCACTTTTTGATCATTACATTCATTTGTCTCTAATTAATATCTCAGCTGACCAAAGTTACATGTTCTGCTTTTCAGCTTGAGGTCTATTATGTATTCCTCTATGCTTCCAATAGGAGACTGCACTCTGTAGTTGAAGATACATGTCTCACATGCCTCATTAATTTTAGGGGTGCAGTAATCTTCTTCCTCTGCTATTGTTAGCAAAAGGCCACTTTCTGCACACTGGGCAGTGTTAGTGTTAGTAGCTTTCATGTATAGTAAAAGTCTCTGGTTAAAAATGTTCCATGCTTCCCCAACATTTCCCACAAACTTAACTGGAATAGGTCGATGTAGACTGTCTGTCTTATCTGAATTTGGCCTGCTGCATCCTCTTTATCTCTTGCAGGTTATGACATGGTTCAGGCTCTGTCTGCTGAGTGGATCCACTTCTGGTACCTTAATAATGAGCAACTTACTATATTTATTGACAGACAGTGCATAGAAGAAACATGGCTCTCTGGCTGTACAGCTCAGTCCCTCTGCTTGAGGAGCTGGCCCCAGCTACGTATGTGCTCCTTTTTCTATGACCAACTTTATTAACATCAACAATTCTCAACACAGTCCTAATGAAACAGAGGATATGAAAATAGCAGAGGTGAAAAGTATCTACTGTATATAGACAGCTGGTCTCTGGTGGTTCAGTAGAATACTAGCCATATTACTATTGAAGAGTGGGTACGTGAAACAAACATTTTACAGTATGCATAGTAGTGTTGTTACAAATGTATGTTTAAATTGGTGATTCCCAAAATGTGAGAACCAGTGCAAATAGGTTGATTATTTGGCAGAATTGTCATTTGCTCTCCTAGATACCCTTATAAGCCCAGCTTAAAGATTTCTTAGACTAAAATTTGGGGAGACTATTCAAGCCATTTACAATGGAATTGTGATTTTTTTTTCCTATCAATATCAAAAAAAAAATTTTTCTATATTTTTAGAAAGCTCTAAAAGTTAGAAGCCATAGGCAGCAAATCTGGGACAGGTAGAGAAAAAGGGCCATGACTGAGGGACGAGTAGGGAAAAAGTAACAAGTGTGGAGGCAATGGATTTGGGCATTGTGGGAGTTGTAGTACACGGAAAGAAAGGGAGTAGGATAAAGGGCTTAATCTTTAAAAAGCAAGGATGTGCAGGAAGACATCCTTACCTTGTGGAAACACATGAAAAGTGAGGGTTACCTCCCTCCCACCCAGAGGAGATGGGAGTGTATAAGTTGTCACAACTTTAGGCATAGTGAAGCTGCCCTACTAGGTAGCCAAAAAGAGGGGTCGTTATGTTAAGGTAAGGTCACATTTGGATAGGCCTGGGGTAAGGCTTGGGGAAAAGGGGGCACAGTAGGTGAGAAAGTAAGTGGTGGATGCCTAGCCTTAGGTTGGAGAGCGGGTTAGTGGTCAAGAGAAGTGTTGTTAAACTATGGTTCATTGTTAAATGCAGCCTTAAGTGGCTAGTGGGTTTTACACATATGTTAACATATCACCATGATATGTATTTGTCATAATAATGTTGGTGTTTTGTGATGAATAAGGTTATACTAAGTTAAGGTAATGTATAATAAATTCAGCTGTGGCCTTTTCACCCAATATGTTGTGTTGTGAATAATTTGATGTGGAATGAGGATGGGACTGACTCGAGTCATACGTAAATCATGAGATTAATAAGTATAAAAACCTCTAAAAATCACTGAGAGCTGCTCTTATTAAAGGCAATTTGGACTTTAAGGGGCAGATTTACCTATGGTCGAATTTTGAATAAAAAAAAAATTCGAAATTCGACCATGGGAATAGTGGGGAAGCAAAATCCTTCAAATTCGACTATCGAATTCGAAGGATTTTACCGCAATTCGATCGATCAAACGATCGAATATAAAAAATTTGAATCGAATTCGAATCGAATATTCGAACAATTTTAAGCAATCGATCGAATTTTTTATATTCGATCGAAGATAATGATACCCAATTCAGTAGCATCTATCTGGTGAATTAGGTGGTCGAATTTAAATTTAAAGGGGACGTTATTTGACCATCGAATATTCAAATAAAATTTGATGTGAATATTCGATGGTCGAATTTGCCTAATTTGCATATTTGAAGATTTGAATTTAATACAAATTAGATCGATCTTAGATTCTTCATGGGAATTTCATGGGAATTTTGTAAATTTGCCCCTTGGAGTTTTTCGGATTTTTCCTTCACTAACAATTGTCTGAAAGAACTGTAATTGTTGTATTTCCTCCTTGAAGATATGACCTGTACAAAAATATTTGTGGTTATAAAGCCTGGATTCTTACTCCAATCAGCGTGATCTATAAAACCAATATCAAGTCAGAGACCTCAAGGAAGTAAGGTGTTGATTTTGTTAGCATGATTGGGGCTATGATGTGTTTTTTAAATTGTCGGGGAAGAGGTGCTAAAATAGCATTGTATGTGGCAGACAATTGGTGCCACACCCTCCCCGCCTCTGTCAAAACTTGGTTTTTCCATTTTCACATGTGTTCTTTGACCTCTCTTTTCAACCAATCCTCCTCCCTGCCAGAATGTGAACTTAGCAGTCTTAAAACATGTGTCCTTTTTCTTTTAGGTGTAGCACATAGCACTGACAGAGTAGCTGGCACTTCTATGCTGAGCCATACATTTGCCATGAAAGTTCCGAGCACTCCTCACTGCACTCCACTGCATACAAGATATTACACGTAAAAGGAAATTCGATGTGGCTCACCAGGTTCTTTATTGAGAACAAAGGGCACCTGCCCGAAACATGTTGTGTACCTCTGTGCCCCAATAAAGTTTATTGCAGACAAGACTACTGCCTATGGATTGGTTCCACATATAAACTTATCTTTAAAGATATTACACGTCTTATGTTTTCGTATTGGGTCTTTTGAATGAACCATTTGCTGCCTCATTGTGTTGCTAGGTTTAAAGCATCCCCAAAGTAACATATATTTGCGACTGCACTGCATGCTCAGTTAGGTGATATTGAGAAAATAATCTTGTTTTTGAAGTACTTTATGTGTCAAGAGCATAATTTTACCTAACATCAGTTACATAATAGTAACGCTTGTAACTAAATGTTTTTTTTAAAAAAAGCTTTACATTACAACAAAAAGCAAGTAAACATACAGAGAATATAAATAAACTGAATAGCAATAGGAATGATTAAGATACACAAGTTATTGACTGCAGATGTTGTTTACTTGTGTTAACAAAAAAGTGCTTTATTGACACATTAAAAAGATAGGCCCTGTCACAGTGACAAATAGATTATACATTAAATTCAATAACGTAGATACAATGCAAAGTGATTATTATCTTAAACATTAGCATACATGGAAATCTATTTAGTCCTCCATGTATTTAATGCACCAGTAAGCTTCTCATAATAGCATTCAATTCATTTATCACAAAGCACTAAAATTGTGTGACAGATATGAAACCCAAAGCATACAGTTCTAGACAATTCAGCTTTAAAAGAACCAAACATTTCTATTTATTTTGGACAAAATTAACTATTCATGCATCTGATTTTGGAAACTGTTTACTGAGCCTATTTCCTATGCAATAATGGCATCCAGGACTGCCATAAGAAATCTTGGTTAACTAGCACGTAGGTAGTTTTTGCTAGAACAAAAGGTTGAACTTGATGCCTTTTTTTATAACCACATGGTGTTTATACAAATGGCCTGCGGGGGTCACTGTGCATACACAGGACTTTCTGTACAGCTTGAAAGTGAAAGCAATAGTTACTGCAGTTATGTAATGGCTGCATGAACCTGCTAATAAAGCACTGTTATACTCTCCTCATCCTCGGCTACCAAACACAACAAATGGCGACAAGGATGTCTTTTCTACCTCTGCAGCAGCCTGCACCTTTTCTACCAAACCCTGGTGAGCCCACTATACCTTTCGCTGCTTGGATCCGTATGTTTGATATTTACATTATTGCTGCTGACCAAGGGGAGTTTTCTGCTGCTAGAAAGCTTGCTTTACTTATTCACTGCCTGGGGGCAGAGGGACAGCGTATATTCTATAAATTACCATCACCTGATGAAAGTTATGAAACTGCTCTTACTGCTATAAAGAACTTTTTTGTGCCAAGAGTAAATGTGGTTGCTGAAAGATATAAATTCCGCCAACGTTCACAGCATAATGGTGAATCCACAGAACATTTTGTAGCAGCTTTGAGAGAGCTGGTTGTTACCTGTGAGTTTGGGAATCTAACAGATGTAATGCTATGAGACCAAATAGTGGAAAAAAAACAAACTCACTCATTAAAGAGAGACTGCTCCTAGAGCAAGATTTAACCCTTTGCAAAGGTTATTACAGTTGCTAGCCAAATTGAAACAGATGTGGCAGAGGCTAAAACTTCCAGTCAGGGAACTGCTGGGAATGTACAGATTGCGAATTCAAAACTGTGGCCTAATAATGCATAATGTCACGGGCAAAATACAGTGCTAAGGAAAGGGATTCACTGCAAAACCGTGCAGCAAATACAAATAAAAAATACTGCTTTCACTGTGGTTCAACACAGCACCTTGCAAACTATGCTACATGTCCTGCAAAAGCTGTACAGTGTCGCAAATGCAGAAAGGGAGGACATTTTGCAAAGGTGTAGTTGTGCTAAAGATGTTCATGAAGTCACTACTACACATGTCACAGTAGTAAGTGTGGATAAAGCTGGTACATTTATTCCAGATAAGTTTATATGCACTGTCAGTGTCAGTACTGCTGACAAGGGTCACTCCATTAACCTGATGCTTGATACAGGTTCAGCTGTTACTACCAAAGGATATTTTCTTTGCAAAAGATCCTCTTGTTGCACCTGCCCTGAAACTGGTCAGTTACTTAAAGGATACAATCCCTGTGCTTGGTTGTTTACCAGGGACTGTACATTTGAATCAAATACTGCAAAATGTGACTTTTACATTGTGAATAAAGGTACTGTTATACTTGGAAGGGATGCCTTTGCTGCATTAAACATACAATTAGTTAATTGTTTCATTACTACAGCACCAGTGCCACCACAAAGCAACACTTCATTGGGATGTGCAAAGAACTGTACACAAAGGTAAGTTGAGATCAAATATAAAATCATACATAACTATAGAGCAACGTGCCATGCAACGACCCAATCATCTCCAGCTGAATTATTACATGGCAGACAGATGCGCACTTAGCTAAATGTTGCAGACATCAAACTTCCACCAAATACTGTTCCTACAAACTCAGCTACTGCTGACATTGTCAAACGTCAACAAGCCGAATGCAAGGCTTATACTGACAGAAAACGTGGTGCAAGAGAAGTGCCCTTTCAGCCTGGATCTTTAGTCAGAATTAAGAAACCAGGAATACTGAAACAAGGACAATGTAAATTTACTACACCACTTGAAGTGAGACACCAGTGAGGACCATACACATATGAACCGTCTGATGGATGCATATGGAATGCAAGTCGTCTTGCTCCTGCTAGATATGACTTTGCAGTTGTTCCATTTGATGAAGGACATTTTTCTACTCCTAATGCCAACCGCAATAGGCCTGAAGAAAGTGAACCTATAAGGCATACTGAGAGAATCAGAAAAGTACCTGCATGGACCAACGACTGTCATGTGAAGAATGTATCTATTGCTTTAAGAAAGATACTGTTTAATTGTTACTGTTTATTATATTTGCCCAAATGCTTTCCTACTATAAGGGGAATATGTGGTGTTTATATTAATGGCCTACGGGTATCACTGTGCATACACAGGATTTTCTATACAGCTTGAAAGTGAAAGAAGGAGTTACTGCTGTTATGTAATGGCTGCATGAACCTGCTAATAAAGCACTGTTATACTCGCCTCATCCTCGGCTACCAAACACAACACCACAGCTACTATAATACAAATTCATCAATTAATTCTACTGAAAAGCAGGGTTTTAACTATCGAGGAAACAGATCCTGAAACTGTTGGGGGTCTATGAACGATACAAGGATAAGCAAGGATGGCGATGTTTATGGGAAATAAGTTAACAGGCCCAGCAATCTTGTTGTTGGGCTCAATAAAGGGTCATCCTACTTGTAAAGTGGTCAGCAGTGGCTGGTGGGCACCCATTATTGTAAGATGCATTAGGAAGGCCTTTAACTGTAAAAAGCAGACATCCTCATAAGGTTGCAATGGACCAATGCACACTTTATTTACAGCTTCTTGCAGAATAGAAGGTTGGAAACAAGGGCTCTGGTTGCTGACTCAAAGATAATAATTACACAATAAAGAAGTCTTCAAATATCCTCTGTACTTCTCATTCACTTCTCCTTCAGTTTCTAAAGGGTGTCCAACATACAGTGCCAAGCTTCCTCTGGCTGTCTCACTACAACCTGCAGCCTTAACTCTGAAATCTCTGAACTGGCACATAATCGCACAGGGGCTCTACCCAAGGGTGTAACTAGAGTGTGCCGTGCTCCTCAGCCAATAAATCTTCAGAGGGGCCGGCGCCTCCTGCCCCCTTCCCACCCCACCTCCACCCACAACTCCACCTACCCCACCCTGACTCCACCTACTCCCCAGATTCTGCCCACTAAGTGCACTAAGTAGGTGGAGAGGAGGGGGGTTTCCTATTAGCTATAGAGGAAGCAGACCCACCATTCCAGGCCCAAGTGCCCCCCTCCCTGGTCGCAAATCCCCCTTGATAGCAACGCCCCTCACAGGCACATACCTTATTCATGATGTGCAGGTCTGGACAGGGGAGAGCGGAAGTTAGGAGTAGAGGACCTCATGCCAGGGCCCGGTTTCATTGGTAGGCAGCACGATCCTAGCACCTGAGAAGGGCAGACAAATCTGGACAAATCAGGGCCCACTGGGATTTTTCCTGGTATCCTGCTGGCCCAGTCCGACACTGGAGTCAACTCCACAATCAGGCCAGACCACACTCTCCATTAGGTCAATTAATTTTATATTTAATGTAATGTTGGGGAATCATAATATACATTATCAAATGATGCTGGCTTTAAAGCTGCACTGCATTGCACTGCTTGAAATGTAAGCTTATACATAAGATAATTATGATTGTGAACCTGGCTTGGCCCCACTCTGGTCCCAATTTGACATAGATCTTGAGAAATATACCCTCTCTACTCCCTATATTGCAGCCCTGATTTCATGTGACACCTCCTGAAAACCTGAATTTTATTAAATTAATTACTACCATACAAGACCATCCTCGCTATAGCACTACATCTTTCTGCCCAACATGGGGCTCAATCGTTAATTTGTACAGTATAGCTTGAATTCAGAGCTGTCATGCTTTTATCTGTTGAACATTTTGGTGTTTCCTGAAAAAAATGTGGACCACGGATTTGGAATTAATTTTTTCACCTGTAGATATTGCCACTACAGTCACCCATTTGGGGAGCATGTGAGTGCCAAAGTGAATTCTCTGTGACTTTGGGGTATCGCCCTGTGACTTTCAGCCAGAGATGTCCTAGTCTACTGTTACAAACCTTGATAAAAATGCTTGTCTCTACAAAAGATTATAACAGATTAGGCCAGAAATATAAAGGGTTAAAATTATTGTGGTATTGGATCTTCACTAAGGAGATACATATGGTATAGGTAATCCTATGTAGAAAATATAGGTTCAAAGGCACCTGGTGGCATTCCTTTCTTTAATAGTAGTTATTGACTTCCTGAGCATTATTGAGAATGCATTTGCAATACACTGCTAAAGATGCACATACAGATTGATTCTCTGCCTGAGTAACGAATACTGGAACATGATACCTGCCACAAATAAGGCACTGACTGAATCATTATTTCAGAGTCTTGCTCATTCAGAAGTTGAAAATCTGTCATTACAGGGAAGCTCTGCATGAATTTTCACTGTAATGCTCTATAAAGCAATGTGATGAACTAATGTATGACAGAGACTAGTGTGGGTTATAGGAAATAAGTTAAAACATATCTAAGGTCCCTTGAGGATCGTGGCTGGGAAAAATTTCCTTTTGCTGTTGGGACTTACACACGCAAGGCAGAAAACATTATAATTTATGATTAAATAATATAAATTAAATTAATTAAAAGTTTTTTTATTTAAATAGGAGCCTAACATTTCGGCCTCCTCTGACGTCTTTCTCAAAGTATATATAAATATATATCAGTTTGTGGGGAGAAAAACATTCATGTGGTTTTTTTTTTTACAAAAACACACAAACATGGGAAAAAACATTAAATTACAGAAAGTTACATATATTTTCTGCCTTAAAGGAACAGTGCAGTGCAAAACAGGTGTGTTTTCTTCAGGTAGACTACTATAGTTTATATAAACACATTGCTGTGTAGCTTTGGGGCAGCTGGAAAAAGGAAAGAAAGCACAGGATTCAACAGATGTTGTCACAACAGATAACAGATAAGCTCTGTTGTATACAATGGGATTCTTTAGTACTTATCTGTTATCAACGGTGTATCCTGTGCTTGAATAGCTGCCCCCACGGCTACACAGCAGCTAGTTTATATGAACTATAGCTATGTTTCTGAAGCAGACATACCAGTTGTCCCAATGCAGGGCATCTGTGTATTATTTTGTCGTTCCTTTAAAAAAATTTCATTTTTTGGTATTACTGTTCCTTTAATACAGAAAAGACCTTGCATTAGTTAAGTATGGGTAGTCCTAATATAACATCTTGGATTTGAAACCTGCGGCTACTGCACAAGTTGTAAGAGGTCTGCTCTATATAAGCCTATGCTTTACTGCCTTGCTATACTAGCTGATCTGGCTACAGGAGTTTACAGTCAGTCTGCCTATATAATTCCCAGCACTATCCATTGTATATTGACTTGATTGGATTGTTCCTGTTGGCTCTGAGTTCTGATTGCTGCTGCTGTTTCTTGGTCTTGATTACTGCTCCCCCAGTTTGGTTCTTAGTGCTGATGCCTGGATTTGACCCTAGCCTGCTTCACTTTAAGATTTTAACATTTCCAAAACATTTCCATTTTACAAGACTTTAAAAATTCCAATATTGTTATCTGGTTTTCATCCGGCCTGCTTGACTATGTATATTTCTGTCCCTACTGGCTCTATAGTTAGAAACAAGTATGCAACTTGTTATGCAGAAAGATAAGGGCTTTCCATAATGAATGTGGCTAAAAAATTGAATATTTTATATACTGAACTTATTGCACCAGGCTAAAGTTTAAGCTTCTCAATAGCAGCAATGATCCAGGACTAGTGTTGGGCGAATAAATTTGTGAAACGCCAGCGAAAATTCGCCTGGTGAAAATTCGCAAAAAAATGAGTTGCGCGTATTTTTTGACGCGACGGAAACGACGCGACGCATGCCGAAAACGACGCGATGCGCGTCAAAAACGTGTCGCTGGAAATTCGCAAAGTTTTCGGCAAAGCGAAACTGGCTAGATTCGCCCATCACTATCCAGGACTTCAAACTTGGGGGTCACCATTTTTGGAGACACATATCTTCTCTGCTAAAGGGCTGTGGTTGCCTTGGGCTGTTACAGAAGCCCAAACATAAAGTACATCTTTTACATCCTTAGTTAGGTTTTTAGTTCTCCTTTAAATCTACTTAAAAACAATTTAAACATTAGGGGGCAGATTTACTACTGGTCGAATTTCGAACTGAAAAAAATTTGAAATTCAACCATGTGAATAGGTAGGGAATTAAATTCCTTCGATTTCGAATTAGAAGAATTTTACCACTATTCGATTGGTCGAACAATCGAATTATAAAATTTTGCCCGAACGATCAAAGTTTGATTAGAATGATTTTAACCATTCGATCAAATTTTTATAAGTCGATTAGAATTCACCAAAGGCACTTCGGTAGGTTGAAACTGGCGAACTAGGTAGTTGATTAAAAAATTAAAGGGGAAGTACTTCAATAGTTGAATATTCGAATAGATTTTTATTCGAATTGGTCGAATATAAAAAATTCACTGGTCGAAGTCACCTAATTTTCATATTCGAATTCAAATCTTTTTGAAAATTCCATCGAATTTCAAATCATTCATGTGAATACATGAGTTAAGTAAATCTGCCCCTAAATAAGCCCAATAGGATTGTTTTCTCTCCAATAAGGAATACTTATATCTTGATCTTCATGCTAAACGTATACGTAAAATTAATCAATGGGTTCTAGATACACTGCAACTCTCTCCAGTGATACTAATGAGTTCAGTAGAATATATACTAAATACAAATGCACCATTTACCAGGTTAGCATCCCTTTATAACACCCCACATTTATAATATAGCAAAAGGGTTTTTTGATTCATGCTCCAATATTTGATTCCTTATGGCTGCAGATTCAGGTGTCTGTGTAGCACCTTAAAATAAAATAATCCAGGAAGGCAGTATTTTTCAAACTGCAATGTGTTTATTAGCAGTGTAGTCACACTACGTGCTTCAGGCAGAGCACTTTATCAAGTGTAATGAAAAGTAAGGCATTGTGGGATTAAATACCTTCTTGTGGAACAAATCACCTCCCCCACTTAAAGTGACAGAGTGAAATTGTGAACATATCAGCACAGTTTTTTCAAAATTAATTTTTAGTCCATTAAGTCCACTTACTCCATTAGTAAGTCCATCCAAGTGTTCAAAAATTAAGGAGACTGCCCCATTCGGTCTGTCCTTGTTTGCTAAAAACAATTAGTCCAATAAACAAGAATAGGTACAGCCCCAAGGATACCCAAGGATGCACAGAGCATGTAACCCAATTGTTTTATGTAGACACGGTGCATGTAGACACAGTAACTACACAAAATCAGCACCTGTGTGAATTTCAGATGTCACATCTCTGAAGAGTTACAATGTGCCATTGGTGGAAGAGTTTTTATACCGAGTACTTCCCACTCCAGTCAGTTGAACTGAAGAAGCTGCTTGGATGAGTAGTGAAACCTCTTCAATGATTACTCATCAAGTTCATTTGTTTTAGAATTACTTATATTAGATATACCATGACCTGGATGAATGAAAATCTTCATAGTCATACAACCAATCAGATATTTGCTTTTGTTTTCCAACTTGTAGGTGGCTTTTCCAATGCAATTGCTGATTGGTTGCTATAGGCAGCATCACCACTGTTGTTTGTCTGCATTGTTATTAAATATTCCCATTAGTCCCATACATAATGTCCCACATATCTATCTATTTAGCTTAATTTAAAAGACCAGTTTTCCTATTGGCTGTACATGTATCGTTAAATCTCAGCTATACAATTGGTGGAAATTATGCAAGTATCTATAGGTGACACTTTCTTGGTAGATATTTCTATGGCTTGTTTTATTTTTCACACTGTTGTAAACAAGAAAATGGCTATGAGTAAATTGGCTTCATGGTGGATTTTCATGAGTTATGTGCTGAAATGCAGACTTTTATAGTCACCAGAAAAAAAAACACATAAATAGTTTTCTTGCAACTTTATGATTTCTCTTACCTACATTAGTTCATATGGGGGGGGGGGGTTATCCATTATTCAGTATAATATTTATAAGGCCAAGTCCTTTTATGTTTGCATATGTCTGCATTGAATGCACAGGACAGCAGGAGTCCACACTATAAATCATAAGATAAAATAGCTAAATGCATCCAAGTGAAACCATGATTGCCTCCGATATTGAAATGATACAATTGTTTTTGCTGTTTTCTCTAAATTAAATAAGGCACACACCTACACACATAGGAACAATGAATAATTTTATCAAACCTTCCTAACAGCCCAAAAGGATTCTGTAATTTGTTCTTGGGAAATATATTCTATACAAATGTGAGAAGAATGAAAAAGAATGAGAAGAGCACAGCACATTAGAAAATCATTATTTGGTGTATTTCTTTATGATAGGGTCTGGAGCCTTCTTTTTTCAGCTATCTACATTTCAAAGAGCTATACCGCCACCTACTGGTACGTATGTATATAATTCCCCTTGGAAAAGTGATTTGTGAGAGAAGAAAAAAAAAGAGGAAACTGTTTTTGTTATGATATGGGGAAACATGCATGTTAATTACAGATACTGCTGTAGATTAACTTCACTACTGTCTTGTTACCTCTTCTTGCTTTGTTTTCCATCAGCTGTGCTCTCCCCTAACTGAAAAAGTATTGATTGTAAAACTGAAGTAATGCTTACACTTCTACAACTGTAACTTGAGTAACTATCAGTGTCCCTTTCATTACAGGTATGGGATCCATTATCAGGATACATAGCTATTATCAGAATTACAGAAAGACCATTTCATATAGACTCCATTAAAAAAAACAATTACAATTTTTTAAAAATGATTTTCTTTTTCTTTAAAATATTATAACAACACCTTGT
>CM044432.1:49393364-49404406 GCA_024363595.1 Xenopus borealis | reverse complement strand
ATATAATTAGTCTTATGTTGATACAAATTACAGAAAGACCCAGTATCTGGAAATCCCCAGGTACCAAGCATTGTGGATAACATATATGGGAAGCTTAGAGCAGTGGTTGTTTGACTTGGTTCTCACCCCTCATTGGGGGGTCCAACCTTTGTTCAGGGCACATTCAGACAACTGGTGGGTAGATTAAGAGGGATTGTGATGAAATAGGAAAATACTCTGTGCAACAGTAAGGACATCATACCAGCTCAGCATATGCTTTCAATTATTAATTAACTGATTACATAATAAATATGTATTGATTAAACTGTTCAGTATGGTTAGTTATGGCTAGTTTGGTGATGTGACTGTGATTGCAGGTAATTTGTATATAAGTTTTATTATGTCCTGGTAACATAGGATACATTACAACAATTTTCCTTTTTTTTACACTTTCAAATATGTTGCTGATGATGACTCATTTATGATCTCATGCATTAAAGGGGTTGTTCACCTTCCAACACTTTTTTCAGTTCAGTTGGTTCCAGATACATAAAGTGGCAAATTCACTAAGCGGCTAAGATGCTTCGCCACAATTCGCCGCACTTTGCCAAACGAATTTTCGATTCAATAAAATGCGAAGTTGCGCTCAGGGAGGCGACAAGTAGCGAAGTTGCACTACCGATACTTTGTCAGGCAAAGCGCATTTATGCTAGTGATGCCTAATTTGCATACGACACAAAGTTAAACGTGTAATAGTAGTATATGTTACAGCCACTACACAAGCCCAGAAAACATTTAATAAATAAAATAAAGTTGTCCTATTGCCCTACATGTGTCCACTGCATAGATAAGTTGCCATATGTTAGGAAATTTAGGGGGGAAGGAAGGTAACCCCCCAAAAAATTATGCAATTTTTCAGACTATCACCCTAAAAAAAGTAAAAGACACCAGTGTTTTTATTTTGGGAATTAGAATTTTTTTTTTCAAACTCCTATCTTTTGTATTGAACTTCACCAGGTCTGACCTGGCGAAGTAATGTCTAGCACAAGAGGTAACATTCAGTAAAATGGTCATCTTAGTGAATTAGCGTAGTGACGTCCCTTCGTCAGTGCGCAACTTCGCCTGGCATAAGGGTGCGAAGTTGCGCTAGTCTTTCTACTTCGCTAGTGAATTTTCGCCAGGGACATTGTTAGTGAATTGGCGAAGTAGCAAAATGACGTCAAGCTGGCGAATAAGCCAGTCGCGCTTTATTGAATTTGCCCCCAAAGACTTTTTCCAATGACTTTCAATTGCTATTGTTATATTGTGGTTTCGGTACTGTTATAGACAGGGGCATTTCAGGGTCTGTTGCCACCTGAGGCAGTAGTCCCAATGCCTCCCCCTCCCGCTCTGCTCTTTCAACCTTTAGCGTGTCGAGGGGGGCACATTGCTAGTGCAGTGAACGCTATTGCGCTCGCCGCACTAGCAGAGCTGAATTTCCTTTTAAAGAATGGAAATTCAGCTCTTAAAGTTACAAGAGGTGGCTTTTTACCACCCCTGGTAACCTGAGGCAAGGTTCTCACCTTTCCTCATAGCAGAAGCAGCCGTGGTTATACAGTATAAACATGAGAGGCTGCATGGTATTATTCGTGTTAAATGAATGTCAAATGCTTGAGCCAGCATTATCATTCTTGACAATTGGCACTGAATTCATGCTGGGGTTTTCTTTTCCTTCCTCTGGATCACAACTTGGGTATATGAGTATATTTTAAGTTGTATATGTCACAGCAGTGGTAGGACCTTGCCAGAGTACTGCACAGGTAAATTTAGAAGAGGGAGAAAGGAGGTTCTCTCTTGTGACTGCACGGTGGGTCGATTGATGCAGACTCTACTATTGCTTGTGCTAGATGGCAGCCTGCTTGGATTTCCTATCATCAAGACACTGCAGATTCAGGGTCGACAGCAGAGCTGCTGAACTTCTCTCATGGTGGGAGATGCAGCTTTCCTTACCTTTTTCTTCTGACTCTTCACAGCTTTCAAATGAGGCTCACTGACCCCAGCTAACAACAAATGCTAAGTACTACACATTTATTTTGATTGGTAGTTTTAATTACTCATCTGTCTATTCAGGTTCTCTTATATTCAAATTGAAGTCTTCAGATATAAAACCAATGCATGGTTGCTAGGGTAATTTGGACCCTACATCCAAACTGCTGACCTTGCAAACTTGATTAAAAAGCTACATAACTCCAAACCACAAATCATAAAAAATTAAACACGATTGCAAATTGTCTCAGAGTATCATTCTCTACCACATACTAAAAGTTAACTCAAAGGTGAACAGTCCCTTTAATGATGTTGAGTATTGGGGAGGAGGCAACTGCAAGTACTCCAGACTTTTTGCTGCTGCTTATGCAGTCTTTATCCCAATGCCCACATTTTTACTACATGCTACAATGGGTTATACCAGGTCTACTGTAGTATAAAACAATCAAATTAGTTATTGGCAATTTAATCTTGAAATCTGCTTGCACTTGGACTTGTACTAAAACCTTTTACTGGTACATACCTAGTCCAGGAACCCAGCAAGCTGTCACTTTTAAAGCCCCTTTTCGCAAAGAAATACCATGTATTTACAATACACATAAATTATTTACTAAATATTGAAATTATATCTAACTACAGTTGGACAGAGTGATATCCCAATAGGATTTTTAAAAGCACATTTATTAGGGAGTCAATTTCCACTTTCCTTAATTGATAATGGTTAGTGATGGGCGAATGTATTCGCCAGGGGCGAATTTGCGGCGAATTTGCGCGATTCGCCGCTGGCGAATAAATTAGTGAATCGCCAGCAAATTTCGCTTAGCAAAAATTCGCTGGAAAAACGAGTTGCGCATTTTTGACGCGCCGAAAACGACGCGACGAGCCGAAAATGACGCAACGCGCCGAAAACGACGCACGTTGGAAACGATGCAACGCGCCAAAGTTGACGTGACGTGCATCAAAAGCGCGAATTTTTCGGCGAAGCGAATCTCGGGAGATTCGCCCATCACTAATAATGGTGAATTTCACTTTACCAAATTCTTGCAAGCTGTAGTTTCATTCTTTATTAAACATGCCCCTAAATGTTTACTACTGAAAACATTTAGATAGATCTGTTTAATAAAAGTACTGCAAATATTTGAAAGGCATGATTTCTTATAAGTCTAAGGATGCATCAAATCCTTTGCATTTTAAGATAATCGCTGCTTAAGCACAGATGGATCAATCAAATTCACTGGGCCACTGACTGAGTCACTTGTGCTTAAGAAGAGATTTTGCTAAATCCTTGCATGTTGGTGGACTTTGAAGACTAGTGTTTATACCATTAGAAAAAAAGGATTAATTAAGGATTAAATGCATAGAGTGCTTATTAGTTCAATTACTTTACTTTAAAAGTAAAGTACATGATATGATCTTTGTAAGCTTTATTTACTACAATGATTTTATTAAAGGGCATAAAGATCGGTCAAAGTGACAGAGCTACGAATTGATCCATCTCCATTGTTAGGAGATCTACAAAGAATATACTGAGAGGGGTAAGCTTTAGACTGACACCCACAAGCTCTCCAACCCAAAGCCTGGGGCCAAATGTGGCCCCTAAAGGATTTCTATTGCTCTCCAGAGTGCAAAAAGGCTTAATAAATGTCACTGTATGACATCAGTTTAATTTCATCAGTCCCTCAGCCTGCTGTATGAGAAATAATCAGCCTACTGTATACCACTGGGTTGTCACCCGACCTGTATTTTTAAACACCTCTTTAGTCCAGGGCTGGTATTACAAATTTACCAGCAATAGTTGCCAATTAATTTGTAAAGCCCTTAAAGGGCAAGGAAAGTGAAGAATAGAATAAGGCTAGAAATGCTGTATTTTGTATACTAAACATAAACATGAACTTACTGCACCACAAACCTAATCAAACAAATGATTTATGCTTTCAAAGTTGGCCACAGGGGGCTGTCATCTTGTAACTTTGTTATACATCTTTGTCTGACACTGGCACTGCACATGCTCAGTGTGATCTGGGCTTCTTAGGGATCGTCATAAATGATCAAAAAACAAAGCTGCTTGAGTTCTACATGGCTGGTAAGTAAGGCAGGGGCTCCCCCTGCTGTTCATAAGTATGATTTCCCTGCCAGAAGTTAGGGACTGTCTGACAATTCCTATCCACAGCAGTAAATGTAGGGAGAATTTCACTGCATACAGTCAGGTTTCTTAATAAAACGGTACACATTTTTAAATTAAAGTATATTGGAGATAGATTTCTTTTTCATTAAAGAAAGTAAAAATGGGATTTTATTTCTTTGCCTTTCCTTGCCCTTTAAAGTGGACCTGTCACCCTGACACACAAATCTGTATAATAAAAGTCCTTTTCAAATTAAACATGAAATCCAATTTCTATGTTTTATTAAAACATTCATAACTGCTTTACGCTCATTTAAAAATGTCAGCTGTCAATCAAATATTGTCTCCCCCCTCCTCTATGCCCGTGGCATAGAGGCAGGGCAGACAATTACTTTCACTTTCCATTCAGCACTTCCTAGATGTCACTGCTCTCCACACATTCCCCCATTCTCTTCACTGTTTAATTGTGTAGCCAGGGCATGGGGATGGACATTGGGTCCCCCATTCTGGTGCATAAACAAGATTCTGAGATGATACAAGGCTTGCCTTAATAACAGTGTCCACAAAATGGCTCCTGCCTGCTTGCTATAATTTTGAATTCCCAGACTGAAGGAAACAAGAATCAAATAATTTAAATAGTGTAGATAAAGCTCATTTTGCTTGACTAATGCGATAAAATAGGATTTTGAATATTTCTTTTGGGTGACGGGTCCCCTTTAAGATTATACCTTAACCCAATCCTTAAGCCCCCAATCTGTCCCATTTTAGTTTTATCTTTTCCCAAATCTGCTCCATTACCCATTCCCTGTCCATTGATGCTCCATCATCGCCTTCATCGTTGCTAAGCCCGTTTTCACAACACGCCTCTTTCATTGCATGAAAGAGACTGGTAAGGGCTTTGGTTGGCAAACCAATATACAACTTACCACTACTACAATAATACATTGGGCAGCACTGTACTGACTGGAAAAAAACTACTGAAATGTCAGTAGTAGTGTACTTATGTCTTCATCTTCTTCAAGTATAAAGTCCACTGCCCAGCAGACTTATTTGACTAGTGCCAAAATGTGGAGAAAACACCACCATGCTGTGACATGCATGCACATGCTTATTTCTGTGCAAAATGTATGTTTACACTAAAATCTTTTCTGTCTGTGTCCATGTGCCACAACTATTAAAAACCTTCATTGTGTTTTGCCTTAAAGCAAGTAACATTTTCACACATTTAAATTTATATTTAGCCTATCATTTACTCTAAATGCAATCAAAATATTATACACTTAACGTATGTGCAAACAACATCCCCTCTTATCTTATTCAAGTTGCTTTCCTCACTGTGAAGATCCTTTTTCATTGCCAAAGGTGATTTCTCCTTTGCTCTGAGTTTGCTCTTTCCATGTTCCTGATACTAAAAACTTTCACAAAGATAACAAATTGCACTGCACTTGAACAATGGGGCTTTAATCTTCTTGTTATGAGTGATTGAAAAACCATTGTTCTTCTTTCTAGTCTCTAGCCTTTCAGCTGGTTCAGCAAGGCCAGACGGGGAGATTCGGGGGAGATCTGTCGCCTGGCGACTTCTCACCGCGACGAATCTCCCCCGAATCTCCCGGAATAGCTAACTAGCGCTGCTCACTCGCTCTGCGTATAGTCGCAGCGGCGCAATTTTAAAAGTCGCTCAAAGTTGCCTCGCCAGGCAATTTTGAGCGACTTTTAAAATCGCGCCGCTGTGTGTGAACAAGCGCAGGCGACTTTACGCAGAGCGGGTGAGCAGCGCTAGTTGCCTATTCCAGGAGATTCGTCGCGGCGAGAAGTCGCCAGGCGACAGATCTCCCCCGAATTTCCCCGTCTGGCCTTGCCCTTAGAGTAACCATGATAAAAACTAAGAGTTAAGAGTCTTAAATTGATTTTCTACCCAGAAATTTTGCATTGCTGATTCCTCAAGTCAAACATTTTGAAGTTGGTTTTAATCAGTGTATACATTAATCAGGTATACACATTATCAGTAGTAAAATATGTAGCACTCTATTGCCATATCTATATGGTAATACTTTTCAAAGATTCAGACTCAAAGACTCAGACTGACAGAATTTTAGATATTTAGCTATTTTTCTTGTGTTTTTTCAGTGGTTTTCTTGCCCAAAAAAATGTGGTAAGTCAAGGCTGCTGATATCCATTAAAAACAAAGCACATCTGAATGTGTTTTGAATGGAAAGCTGTTGCTCAAAGTAACAAAAATATTAGTGGGAATCTTTCAGCTTTATGCAATAAAAGGTGCAAACCTTAGTAGACCTTTAGTAGTAATCAATCAGCAGGTAGTATTTACTGGTGACCTGTTTTGAAGCAAACATCTCATTGGCTATGTTTTGTTACTATATATGGGCAAACTTTGTACCTTTTATTACATATCAGGGTTTGTAGTCAAGAAAATTAATTTGACAAATAGTAAAATGCCCAGGACCAACAGAAACAACAACAACAAGTGGGGACAAATCCATGACATTTCTTATGTATTACTGGATACACTGGGCAGATGATGAAGTAAGCATTTGTGTTTGTATTTGCGTGTGTGTCCTCCCCTTGTTTCTATCCCATGAGCACATTTCTCTAAGGGGTTTACTGGACCTGTACAATGTTAGGGCTGTGCAGAGAACACACACTGTAAATCGGGGATCCCCAATAGTGATGAGTGATTTTGTCCTATTATTCGTCGCTGAAACCGAGAAAAATTAGCAAAGTGCATTGATCTCAATGGGAGTCAAGAAAATGTTTCCATGTGACAATTTTTTATGCTCAACAATTTCTTTTGCTCCAAATGCATTAAAGTCAATGGGCATTTTTTTCTTAAGGCAACTTTTTGTCCAAATTCATTAAAGTCAATGGGAAATTTTCTGTGGCAAATTTATGTTGCAGTTTTGTTAAAATATTCACAGATGGCAAAATGCGGTGTAAATCCATTGCCAAAGGTGATTTCTCCTTTGCTCTGAGTTTGCTCTTTCCACGTTCCTGATACTATTTTTTCCATGGCTGGAAAAAAATGTACCCATTACTAGTGCCCAACCTTTTTTTACCCATAAGCCACATTCAAATTCACTTGAGGAGCATCACAAGCATAAAGAAAGTCCTTGTGGGTGCCAAATGAGGGCTATGATTGTCTATGTGGCTGCTCCAGGAGCCTCTATTTGGCAGTACATCGGTGCAAATTATTATTATGCAACCAAAACTTGCCTCCAAGCCAGGAATTAAAAAAAAAGCACCTGTAGCAGTAGTAGCAGTAGTTCTATAGTTTTCAAAGAACTGGAACAGAAAAGTTAATCTGTGTTTGTTATTTCTACAATTTTAAAAGATTGAATAGTAATGGTAGCATTTTGTATTATTCTTTTTCTAAAAAATTATAGCAAAATATATTCTTAATGTAAGGAAAATGTATATGTATTTCAGACTTATGTAAATAGTCATTAAAATCAACATAGGCAAGGAACCTACAACGGACCGTATCTTAATAAGAGCTATGTATACTGTTTCATACATACACAGTGCCCTCAATGACCAAATGAATCATGAAAACATTTATATATTGTTGGCTGGCTATAGAAAACAATAAAGCCACAGGTATCTAATATCTGGAATGCATGGAAAACAATAAAGCTACAGGTATCTAATATCTGGAACGCTTGGACCTGGGGTTTTCTGGATAAGGAATATCTAGCAGTACAGCATACCAGAGGGGTATCACATAGGCCTGATGTGGATACCTCACAAAAAGCCTCATTCCGAACATCATTCACCGCAGGTAGTAAAGACAGAACAGTTGATTTATGTATCAGACAGTCCTTTAGAATCATCAGTTGAAGGATAGAACCTATCAACATAGCAGAACTACTACTTATAAAGCATGTGTAACCCTTTCTTGACCATAATATTCAGGGCCATGCTGAGGTACTAACAGAATTAAGCCCAAGCCTCAGCTAAATGCTAAAAGCAAATGTAGGTCATCATCAATGCTTAAAATATTTTAGCGTCAGGAAGGATTTTTTCCCAATCTGAGGCAAATTGGAGAGGCTTCAAATTGGGGGCAGGAACTAAAAGTGCTGGGGGGCAGGAACAAAAGGGGCGGGGATCAATGTTAAAGGGGCGAGGAGTGTCATAAAAGAGGAGGGGTCATGGAAATGCAATGCAAAATGGGCGGGCCGTGATGCTGAAGGGGGTGGAGCCACCACAGCGTCGGTGAACAAATACCTTTAAAGTGAAGGGCCGAGGGCTTTTTGCAAGGGTATTACAAATTACTGGCAACTACATTGCCGGTAAATTTGTAATATCGGCCCGGGATTATTTTGCCTCCTATAGGATTCATTATATCTTAATGGGGATGATTTACAAGGCACTGCCTTCTTATTACTGGGAAAAAGCATATCATTATAAAAATTTTGCTTAAAAAGGGCTCCATGGAAGATTCTGATTAACTGGTTTCCATGGGTCTCTTACCTGTATTTCGAATGTGTTGCCTCAGAAAAGCTGCTAACTCAAAATGCTCCCATTACTTTCTCTTGATAATTCCTAAATCACAGCTTTTACCTCATATACCATCATCATCATAATATATGGATACAGGGACCAATGCCTTTTGTCCATTTTTGCAAAGCTAATTATACAAATGTAAAATAATTGTTCACGTATAAGCAAACATGTTAATGTGATAAAATACAAATATGTTTACAAAAGGAAAAACTGCATTTATAGTTGCATTTTGTTGAAATTCTAATCTGATAATACAATTACTGACAGCTGGGAAAACAAAGCTTAATGTGAGATGATAGTCTGACTGGCTCATACCATCTGCATATTTATATCTATTTATGAAGTGGACCAGCTGCATCTACTAACATATTCTTAATGCCTTCGAAATATCTAGGTATTTGTCTTTATTTGTCAATGTCACTGTGTGCCAGCAAGTGGATTGTTCTGAATCAGTAATTTTACATTTAGAAAAATTATATATTTATATGAATGGAGTTTTTTTTTTCATTTACAATATTTGTTCTACATTGTGAATCAAGAGTCTCTTCTGCTTATTTCATTATATATAGAGATTTAGCCCATAGTTGTTTGTTTCCTAAGTAGTTTAATAGTCTTGTTTTATTATTTACATAGTCTTGACATACTGCCTGTACCAGATCATACTGCCCCAACCAGATCTAGACATGCCATGACCTAGACACCCAGATCTAGACATGATCTAGACATGCCCTATGGGTGAGTTAGGAATCCCCCCAGTGGTACAGATTTTATGATATGTTAACATGGGATATACTTTCCAAGTTTAGCCTCAGGAGGGCAGCAACCTCAATGGTTAGCCTTAGTTAGGACTCCCTCAGAAACTTTTAGCAGAGTGGGAGGTGTTGAGGCCTAGAGCCTAAAACGGGTTTTTGAAGGTGGTCTTGGAATCTTAGAAATGAGCAGGGTTGATAGGAACAGGTTGGTCTTAGTAGGACTAGCTAGTAATAGGCTAATTATAGGCTTGTGGCACAACAGACTAATTACCATGTGGAGTTTTTGCCCTATCAAGGACAGTTTAATAAAGTGAATGTGCCCCCAGATAAACAGCTAGTAGTGCATAAATAGGGGATGCTTGCTAGCAGAAGAGAACACCAATTGGGCCCTTCAAAAAGGCTTCACCAACTGTCAATGAGCAGAGGTGCTGCAATGAGAGAAATATTTTGTGTCACCTTAAGATATATGCCCGTTTATGAATATAGCAAAGGCTTGAACATTTTTTAATTGAGTGTCCAGTCACATGAACCCATATTAAAAGGTGTTTTCCCCATTAATGGTAGAAAATGTAAGGAAGCAGCCATATTAGTTATCTTAGAGTCTTTCAGAAGAGAGTGGATGGTACCAGGAGCTTGGGGTAGGGAGGTCACAGAGAAGAGACAGGGACCCTGTGAACAAAGGTTAACAATTGTTCTTATCTCTAGGCACTCTAGGAGCAAAAGATACTTAGTGACATTCTAGATTCAGCTGGCCACAGTCACTCCTAGAGATTTTATCAAATGACTTCCATTAATGTCAGATTCAGTTTCTGAACATGCAACTGCAGAATTCCCACTTGCATTTTTGCAACACATTGCATACCTGAAGGTATGTGAATAGCTAAAATGCAAGAAGACAGTTTGTATAATTCAGCTCTCATTGATAACAGTATACATTTAGAACAACAATTTAACCCTGTAAATGTAACAAAAATTTTGAACATTATCATCAGATTCAAAATAAACTGTTCCTTCAGGCTACACGATAAAACAAAAAACTTAAAGAGATTCTATCATGATTTTTATGGTGTAGTTTTTATTTCTAAATTACACTATTTACACTGCAAATAATTCACTCTACCATGTACACTTTAATTCCTAACCCAACAAGTGTATTTGTTTTAGTTGTAATATTGTGTAGGCAGCCACCTCAGGTCATTTTGCTTGGTCATGAGCTTTCAGAAAGAGCCAGTGCTGCACCATGGAACTGCTTTCTGATGGACTATTGTTTCTCCTACTAAATGTAATTGAAGGGTTTGCAGTGGGACATGGAATTTTACTATTGAGTGCTGTTCTTAAATCTGTGAGGGAGTTGTTATCTGGGAGTTGTTACCTTCCTATTGTTTTGCTGATGGGCTGCTGGGGGGGAGGGAGGGGATGATATCACTCCAACTTGCAATGCAGCAGTAAGGAGTGACTGAAGTTTATCATAATGCAAGTCACATGACTGAGGGCACCTGGGAAATGGAAAATATGTCTAACCCCATGTCAGTTTTCAAAATTAAATATAAAGAAAATCAGTTTGCTCTTTTGAAAATCGTTTGAAAAAGTTTGCTGAAGCAGCACTATTAACTGATGCATTTTGAGAGAAAAAAACATGTTTTATC
>CM044432.1:49352117-49368565 GCA_024363595.1 Xenopus borealis | reverse complement strand
ATATTCTGCGAGCGCGAACAGCGGATGTTCGCGCGAACAAGTTCGCGCCATCCCTACTAGCCAGATTGAACCTACCGAATTGCAACAGAAGGCTTTTTTTTCTATCACCTGCTTGAATACCATTCGTACGATCAAACGCCTTGATCGTTCGAATCGTACAAATTTTCGAGCGATCGGAGGAAATTTTACGATTTTTCCGTGAAATCGAACGATCAGTATTTGATCGTACGATTTCATTGAGAAATCGAATATCGAGATAAAAATAGCCTAAAACTACTTGATAAGCATTCGATAGTCGAATGCTTATCGAATTTTGGCCGAATTTGAGGGCTTTTAGCGCCACAAAATGCTTAAGACTCGAGATGATCGTTTACATTTTTTTTTAAATCTACAGCAAGGTGATTGACATGGCTCCTGTGTAAACTAAAGCAAATAAAAAGAAAGTTATTTTCAACATCACACAGTTTTGTTATAACATATTGCTATGGAAGAGTACAGATAATGTGGCACATCCTTATTGCACCCCTATTTATAATTTAAAACATGACACAACAGTATGAGCAAAGTCTCTTTTGATATTAGGAATTATGTGGAAAGAAGGCACACTTAATCCATGGATCAGCACTGTCAGGGTATTCAAGTCTTTTACTCCTGAGACTGGAGTATAATTCTTGAATTTAGAATTAATTACATGTAAATAACTTTATAGATCTAGGCCCATAGGCTGCATCCACTAGACTTCTGTTGGTTCTGTATGTGCGTAGAGAAGGCACGTGGGCAGCCAAGCTTTCTAAACTAGGTCGGTTTTGGCCTGCACCAGTGACCTCACTGGTCCTGCAAGAATCCAGGTGCACACAACCACAAGCCTTGGCTGCCTTCTTCTCCCAGAAAGTGCGCCCAAACAGACACAGTAGAGCAAATAAAAATAAATATGAAAAGAAAATAGAAATGGGCCACTGATCAATCTGGGCCCCTATGCTAAAGAGCCTTCACACAGGGATTCTGAAATAAAAGGTTGAACAAAGAGTAGCCTTGCATTAATTCACCCCTGATTATAGAGTACTTCTTGCTGTTGACATCATAAATCAGTAATGACATAAAAATCCAATATACATAAGTGAGATACATAAATAAAAAGATTTAAAAGTGAGTAAATTCAGTTAACTATAATATGATTTATAAATATAAACTATTATAATATTATAGTGTAATTTACAAAATTCTGGCTAAACAAGTTTATAATTAGGCGAACTGCCCATGACAAAATACTATAAAACAAAAAGAAACATTGTGAAAAATTGAAAATGATGAAACCTATACTAATTTAGAGACATCATCAAAGTAAACAAAGGTGATTTATTTTAAATGCTATATATCTATTTTTAATTTTTTGAATACTATGTTCCATGTAATGATCACATCTTGTCCCCAGTGTATAACTTCTATACTAATGCCACAGCTGTAGTTTTCTCTACCAGAAGAAAACACCAAAAAAATGCAGTTTTGGATTTAATTTTGTACCTGACAGGTAGATGCTTTTACTGTCGGTTCTGGGCCCTTTCAGATTTTATTTGTGTTTTTGTGTTACCTCTTTCAGCCAAAAGTGGTAGGTCTACTGGTTTGAAAAGCCTTTAGTCTTAAATATGACCATCATAATCTGTATGACTCCCTGCTTGCAATAGATCAGAGTAGGCCTTTCTGCTGAGCTTATCCCCACTGACCCATCTCTATTTGCTGACAAATGATTAAACAGTATACAGTGGCAAATCTAAGACTGACCAGGCTCCACAGCAAAAACGTCTTGCAGAAAATCATATTTTTGATTTACATATTTTTGCCTAAGGCAATACTGTTATGCTTCTGATGTCAATATAATATGCTGCTTGAATTTTCACCAGGGTTTTCCCTTCCAATCTCCCCTGTCAAGTAATAAGCACAGAGGTATTCTGGACTAATGCTAACTGCGGCTTTCATTTGATTATTTTTTTCATAAATTAGTTTTTATTATAACAAAGTTTCACTTAATGATATCCAAATTAAGCAGCTCTCATTTGTTCAACCTTTTATTTCAGAATCCCTGTGTGAAGGCTTGTGAAGCACCACCACAGGGCATTTCAAGCTTTGATGAGAATCCACTATGATCACACCTTTTTCTCAGCAGAAAACAAATAAATTTGCATGAAGGTTTGACACTGCTGTCAATGTCTTGTCAGATTTGCTATTGTGAGAGAATAATGTAGTATGCTTTCTAGGTTAATTAGAGTGATAGAGCTCTGTTAATAGCCTCATTATATTTTCATGTTATTATAATCAAAAACTAGTTTTTTCTTTAGAACTATTTAAACTATAATGTATTAACTGTTTAGTAACTCTTGATTTTTTGTAAGCAGAGAGAACAGCAATGTATCAAAATGGGGACAAATACCAACTAGCGTTGACACATAGCACTGGGTGCCAATTTTATGGTGGAATCTGTTAAGGATGACAGAGAGTAAACTGCCATGTAAACAGTCCCCCTCATTAAATTTATAACTTTAAATTTCAAGTTTAAAAAAGAAAATTGTAAGGATACCTGGAAGGTTTCCAAAGCCTTCCTCCTAGTTGCATGCTGCCCAGCATAGGTCTGTTGTAGATATTGTAGATAGTTATTGGGCACACTTCTAGTCTGGTTTCTCTGTTCCTTGACCTTTGCCTGCCATTTGAGCACCACCGTAATGCTGCCTGAGCCAACATTTGCTTGTCCTTGAACACCATTGTGTTACTGCCTGAGTCAACATTTACCTGTCCTTGACCACAGCTTTATCACTGTCTGAACCAACCTTTGCCTGTCCTTAACCACCATTGTATTGTTGCCTGAACCAACAAATGCCTTTCCTTGACCACTACTTTATCTCTGCCTGAACTGACCTTTGCCTGTGCTTGACCACTGCTGTATTGCTGCCTGAACTGACCTTTGCCTGTTACTGACTAATTGTCCAGATCTTGACTCACCCTGTTCCTCCTGTCACACTTCCCAGTTCCCTTGTATTCCCAGAACTCTCACCTTGATTATCTCACTTTAAGACCTGGTAGAATCCGAGTAGTGGAGGGCATCTCCCAAAGGCAGCTGTTATGTGCAGAAGTGTGAGCCGTGACCAGAACCTTGGAGTCTGTTAATTAATGTAATTATGCTGACTTTTTATAGAACAAATTCACTAAATAATGTGAAAAATCATGGACACTTCTAGAAAATCGAATTAGGAGAGCTACACTAACTACACTACAATTAAAAAAATGCCATAATGTGAGATAACTTTTTCTAGTTTATCTAGTTGTCTAATTTTGGGGCAAAATGTGCTGATCTTTACAAAAACAAACAAAGACATCATTATTATTCACCCCATCAACAAATGGTATGGAAGCCCACTCATTGTCTATCTAACTTGCCGTCCAGACACTGGTTTGGAAGAAACTGGCAACATTGTTTTTTTCTATTAAAGCAGTTGTTGCATAGTGGAAAGGCACCTCTTTAACAATGTAGGGCAATGCATATGCTGTCACAGAGCTAAGAATGCCTTAACTGCATTGCAAAGGGTATTTGTTGATTTTCCTATTTTCCATATTCACTCTTTATTATTTAAGGATTTTTTCAATTAACCTAATAATGACATGCAAGCTTGGTACAACGAAAATCTGGGTATAATTAGCTATTTAACTGGATGCAGTCCACCAGGCTGGCTTTTAAATAATCTCTATAATCTTACTAGCTTCTTTTTTAAATAGCATTTGCCCATAGAGATGTATTGAATGAATTCAGATATGTTCTTTGTTTAGAGTCTGGTATTCAGTCCAACCTAAAAATTATGTATATTCTATGCCCTAACAATATTGGGAGTGGATATATAGCTGTGATACTGTCCAACAGTCAATCAAATCCACGCCATAGTGTTTCATTCTCAAAGAACTACAATTTGCCCTTGACTTTTCTTATAAGTCTACTTATTCTGTTCTGTTGCCAGCATTCCATTAGCCTGGTCATATAAACTAGTTGAAAACCACTCTGCTTAATTTCCACTATGAAGTCTTTGTCACTGTTTGTTTGCATTTGTCCAATTCCATGTGATGTATAAAGGTTTCTATGTAAATGAACTAGGACAACATATTGATTGGGTGTTCATTAGTAAAGGAGACCTTCTCTGATCTCTTTCTGGTTTCCATATAAACATTAAGGCTAGTGTAAATACACTGCACGTTTAATTTTTCATGAGCATAGAATAACTGAATCATATTAAGCTTGCTGTTTTATTTCTGCATTGCAAAGCATGCAGCCTCAGGCCACTTGGATTAACTTTATGTACATCATATTAATTTGACAATGTGCAAAGGCTAACTATCAAAATAATGAGTGTATAACATAAACCATAATAGGAAGCTTAAAAGATTTCCATAACTGTAGCCTGGAGTAGAAAATGGAATGCTAGGTGAGGCACATGCTTTGAATTAAAGACACATGGAAGATATTTTGCATAATGCAGGTTTTTTTCCTCTCATTTGGTAACTTTTTCCAGTAATACTTCCCCTTGAAGTTTAGTTATTTTTAGGCCCCCTTTAGCGCTCAGATTTCTGTATTAACCATTGACTCATAGTTCCAATAAATAGCATAGGAAATAATTGTTCACCTATAATCTCACCCTAATTGAGCTACTTGGGTTTCAGGATCAATTATGAAAGGAAAACAGACAGGATCCTCTAAGGGGCAGATTTACTAAGGGTCGAATTTCGAATGGTAAAAAATTAGAAATTCGACCATCAAATTTTTTGGGGGGTTACACAAGGCAGAGACATCATGTATACAAGATCATGATGTTCAGGTATCATAATAATGTGTAAAATATTTTCAGAACGTTTTCCTTTATGCTTGAGGTGCTATGGAAAATCTTGTTTTCTTTTCTACATCTTTTGGTCCTACCCGTTGGTACAGCCATTATATGAAAAAGTAGAAAATCTATTAAGCACTACATCAGCAAGGATGTGCTCACATTTTTGCAAACCAATGCACAAAATGTTAAAACCATCACAGGTTAATTAACCAAATTATGCCTGCTATTCACTTGGCAATTGCCACAAAATGGAAGACACCTCAATATGGTGGAAATTTGCATGAGAGTCAACCATAGTATGGATTTGAATCTGGAATTGCCTTTATTCAGAATAAAACTGCATATTTAGACTTTTAGGCACCATGAGAACTTCTAGGCTCCAATGGAAGTCTTTGCCCTGGTGGGACATGAATGTCTAGATAACAGTTTTGTCATTGTTTTGGTCTACTAAGCACTTATGGGTTATTAGTTCTTTACAGAACTATTGTAAATGTGTCAATGTTAGCCATATGTGAGTCAGATTCCTTACAATGCTTCCTTGCCTCCAGCATTTGACTGTGCTGTGCACTGTTGTGGGTGTATAGTGCAACTTTGAGATCAGTTTATACACTGCTTCTTTAGTTCTGGCTGCACTAGAGATTTTGGGGTAGATTCATCAAAGAGTGAAGTTAAGAGGGAAGTTCCGCCACTAGAGGGAAATTCCGCAGCTCTCCATTCATTTCTATGGGATTTTGAAAGGAGTATTTATCAAAGGGTGAAATTTCACTTCACCCATTGATAAATACGCCTTTCAAAATCCCATAGAAATAAATTGAGAACTATAGGATGAACTATAGCAAACAGGGGAAAGTTGTGCCCACCAGTTCATGTAGGAGCAGTGACCAGCTCCTTGTTGTAGCTCCCACCTCTCCCAACTATAGTCAGTAGTGATGGGCGAATCTACCCAGTTTCGAATTGGCGAAAAAAGTAGCGAAACGAGTCGCGGCATGTTTTTGACGCGCGTCGCGTCAACTTTGATGCATGACGTCGTCTTCAACGTGTGTCGCGTCGTTTTCGTCACGTTGCGTCATTTTCAACGTGCGTTGCGCCGTTTTCGTCGCATCGCGTCAAAAAACGACGCACGACTCGTTTTTTTAAGCGAATTTTCGCTGGCGTTTCGTGAATATATTCGCCAGCTGTGAAACGCGGGAATAACAAAATAAACTATAGTTAGTTCATATAAACAAACTGCTGTGTGGCAATGGTGGGAATTGAAAAAAGGCTATATGGCACAGGTAAAATAGTGGATTGCAGATAATACCATTATGTTCTACAAAGCTTATATGCTATCTGCTGTATAGCTTGCGCCTTTTCTTCTTTTGAATGGCTGCCCCATTGATACACAGTAGCTTACTTTTAAACAAAAGTAGTGTTTCTGAAGCAATTTTAGAAGGGCATTATATTTTTTATTGCTTTAAAACACTTTCATTTTATGATGTTACTGTTCCTTTAAAGGTCTATCTCTGAATGAATAGTTGCAATAACTTTAATTCATATGTATAAAGAAAATAGCATCTTAATTATAAAGTTTAGTTCACCTTCTGTCTGAAGTTTCAACTATATAATTCCCCATGAATAAAGATTACAGTAAAGATATTCAGAGTGCTTCAGGTGCCAAAATGACTGCTCAAGGATAAAAGTCATTGATATTTCTTGGATAAGTCACAAACCTTTTTATAAATGGTAGTCCACTAGCTGCTGCATATTGTATGAATGAAACAAAAGTGCGAATACATTTGGCAATATGTCAAAACCATTAAATGTTTTTGGGAAACAGGTTAAAAATTTACTGCACAAATTAGTATAACATTTTATTTTATAGAAAGGTATTTTTTAATGTGCAAAATTATAATAATTTAAAGAATTACAGAACTGATGCTGAAAAGGAGGCAATTAGTTTTGTTGAAGTTTTTTTACTATAAGATCCGAATTTCCAATGGAAAAAAAACCTTTTGGAATTTATTAAACCCAGAGGGTGTTTAAAGTAAGAATGAAAAAGTACTCCAACGCAGACCTGCCAAATTCATGTCAAAGTCAATGGGAAAAGTCCTAAAGATATCCCGAACTGCGCTGGGTTTTGTGCAATAATCTGAAGATTTTGTGGATTTGGGGAAAAAATCGGGTGTCAAATTTTAAAAAATTGTACGATTCAAATTTTTTTACAATTTTATCGAGTTTGTTCCCACACAGGAAATTTTTGGAAAAATTTGATTGATAAATAAGGGTAAAAAAATCTGTCTGGATTTGGTCTGACTATTTTATTGAAAATTATCCGAAATTTTTGGAATTTGATAAATAATCCCCTTGCTCTTCCTCTATATAGTCAATTTATTCGAAAAACAAATATCAAAAATAAAAAAAGAAAAGTTACAGATCACAAATGTATTATTTTGGGGTTTATGTTTGAGGTTATGGGACAGAATTATCAAAGCTCAAATTTCGAAGTGCAAAAACTGCGAAATTCAAATTATTGTCATGATCAGAACGGTAAGTAATTAATTATTTAAGTATTCATACCTAGTGATGGGCGAATCTGTGGCGTTTCGCTTCTCGTTTTGTTGTGGGCGTCCGTTTTTGGATGCCGGCGTCGAAAAAATGGACGCAATGGGCGCCGGCGGAAAACGAGAAGCCAGCGAAATTTCGCCAGGCGAAATTTTTCTGGCATTTCGCAAATTTCTTCGCCCATCACTATTCATACCGTGAAGATATGCTGTTTGGAAAAAGGTGTGATATGCTGTTTGGAAAAAGATATGCTGTTTGGAAAAAGGTGTACAACTAATTTGAATTCTCCCCTCTGTGCATGCCATCATTTTCCATTTCTATTTGCCTATTGTGTGCACAGCAATTTTTGTTTTGAGCATTTTTAATTTTCTTATAAACAAATTTCAGTTACTCTTAACTTTCTCTTTTTTTTTTACACACTGTGCAATGTGTAACAGTTACTGTCATAATTCTAATTTTAAATAAGTGAAATAAATCACAATCCAAATAAGACGCTAATGACAAGTACAATCTCAGCCTGGAGAGTCAGCTTGATGTAGTGTGACTCAAGCAAGCGCATAACTGTCCAGAAATGTAATATGCTTTTCTTATTTCAAATCAATACAGTCACTGATTCATGAAACACCAAGGGGCAAATTTACTATTATTCCCCAAAAATAATTCATTTCTATTCGATATTCGATTAGCATTCGATTTTCGAATGTTAATCGAATAGTTCTAGGCTACCTTTTATTCGCTTATTTGACGTTCGAATTCGATCAGTCGAATAAATCATTCGACTGAACTGAACACTTCGATCGTAGGAATCCTATTCGATCAGGACTTAGCCTCAGAAGCCTATGGGAGTGATCCCATAGGCTTCTATTGCAATTCGGTAGGTCCAATCTGCCGAAGTAGGCAATCGAATAAACTTAAAAATTTAAATCCTTCGCTGGTCGAATGATCGAATATCGATCGATCGAATTCTAACGAACTTCGAATCCAAAAGATAAGACACCTTCAAGCAGTACTTAAAATTGGGCAATGCACAATTACAATTTGCAATGCAATAACATTTTAAGGAAGAATGCCATATTGCGAAATACACTTATTTATTCTTATTTGTGCAAATTGTTTTGCTATTATATAATTTAGATGTATGATACATTATAATACATTTTTTAGTAAGAGGTTTTATTCCATTCATTACATAAGGACCTCCCATTCCCGCAATGTTGCTGTGACCTTAATATGCTTTTACAATGATATTATAAACTCACAATCCATAAAATTGCAATTCCACTAAGAGTATGCATTCACAAAACAATCATAATTCATACCTCCATTATGATATCGCAGTGTGCTCACTAACACATTGTGCACCCATGTCCTGGCATGGTTTAGTGATGATATTAATACTATGTCCTCAAGAATCAGAAACACTAAGATATATTGTAGGGGCTATAATGCCATATCTTCATCATTCTTCTAAGAATTTGCTGTTATTGCCATAACAACAACTTTATACAACCCAGCTCTTAGTCAGGGCCCAATGGTGGAAAGTGAGGTGCCCATTTTTGTATTTAATTTTGTAAATGAAGCCCTGTGTGTTATCATGTAGATTTATATTCTCTTTGTTAAATATTGGTTGGTAGAAAAGTTGGTTTGTTTTAAGAATGTATATGACATTAAAGGGATACTGTCATGGGAAAACATGTTTTTTTCAAAGCTCATCAGTTAATAGTGCTACCCCAGCAGAATTCTGCACTGAAATCCATTTCTAAAAAGAGCAAACAGATTTTTTAAACAGGTTTTTACTATTGAGTGCTGTTCTTAGATCTACCAGGCAGCTGTTATCTTGTGTTAGGGAGATGTTATCTGGTTACCTTCCCATTGTTTTGTTGTTAGGCTGCTTTACTTACACTATATTTATTATTTAAATGTTGTTTCCTTCAGTCTTAGAATTACAAAATCACAGAAAGCAGGCAGCAGTCATTTTGTTGATACTGTTATTAAAGGTCCAGTAACATCAAAAAATGAAATAGTTTTAAAGTAATAAAAATATAATGCAGTGTTGCCCTGCACTGGTAAAACTGTAGTGTTTGCTTCAGAAGCACTACTATTGTTTATATAAATAAGCTGTTGTGTAGCCATGGGGGTAACTTGTCAAAGGAGAAAAGGCTCAAGTTACACAGCAGATAGCAGATAAGCTCTGTAGAACATAATGTTATCTGTTATCCATTATGAATCCTGTGCCATATAGCTGTTTTTCAATTTCAGCCATTGCTACTTAGCAGCTTGTTTATATGAACAATAGTAGTGTTTCTGAAGCAAACAGACCAGTTTTAACAGCTCAGGGCAACACTACATGATATTTTCTTTACTTTAAAACACTTAAATTTTTTGGTGTTACTGTTCCTTTAAGACAAATTTTGTATCACCCCAAAATTTTGTGTATGCACCAGAATGGGGGACTTAATGCCCATGCGCCCTAGTGTGAGGAGAGAGGGTGAATGTGGGGAGAGCAGCAACATCTAGAAATTGATGAATGGAAAGTGAAGGTAATTGATTGCCCCACCTCTATGCCATCGGCATAGAGGCAGGGAATGTAATATTTGATTGACAGCTCAGATATTTAAACACCTTTATAACAAGTAGGGATGCTTTAATGGCGAAAATAATTTAGGTTTCATTATACAACTTTTTATGTGTGGGTGACAGGTCCGCTTTAAGAAGTTCAATAAAGGGCACCCTAATTAGGGTGTTTAAACATGAATATATGGTTTGCTCCAGACAGAAGTAACACAGTTAATTTGGTTAAGGCTTGATTTACAACCTTGTGAAATAGCTTCAAATGTAGTCAGAAAATGACTCAAGAAATAACAAAAAAAGGATAGCAAGTATTGTTGAACTAGAGTGACCTCTAGTTAATAAATGACGCTAGCTAGAGTGTGTGGGTGTGATTTGTATCACTCAAACATCATTACAAATCATGTACTAGTAATCTAATGATAGTTTTGTGTAGAAAGCAGATGCGACAATTCCTATATTTAATAAAACGTTAGGCATTTCATGTTGAAACATGACTTCCAACAAGCTGCAAGTCACTCTCGAAGCACAATGATGAAGGTGACATGAAGTTTGTCACGCATATTCTGTATGATAAATGCTGTCTTCCTTTCACATTGAAAACTTAAAATACATGGCTTTTCTTACATTCCCACAATTTATTTATTTAATTTGCAAACAATATTAGCTTCAAATCAGGCCCTGTTTATGCATAAAACCTGTGCTTTATAAATTTCCCATAGCATGAATTTTCAATTACTTCAAAAATTTGGATGCTTTCAAAACATTTCTGTCCAATCACAATGCCTTGGGGGGAACAGATGTTTAACCTTTAAAGATTCAAAAGACAACACAACACTGCTACAATGGCTTTCCATTGGCTGATAAAGAATCACAATAATAACAGGACAGAGGGAAATTAAAAAAACAAGTGCAAGCCATTAGACACCTCTCTTAGTGATAGTGCGGGTTATAAATGTGAATCAGATGGCATTTTAAATAATGGATGTTGACCAAATATTTATAATATTGTAAATGAGCCATAAAACAGGCAAATCACCACTGTGCCTTAAGTAGCTCTGCTGTCATCTGTAATGTGGGAATCCTGCATTTTAACAGGTGGTATCCAGTTTACTTGTGTAACATTTCCTAATTTAAAGCATTCTTTACAGACATGCAAGAGAAATCTGGCTTGAACATGATCTTAGAACATCTGCAGGCTTTACTTGTTCTTGCCAATTTACTCTGGCAAAACAGAGGCCACTTAAATGTTATTACTGCACTGTAAAATGTCTACGGCAAAACTCAAATCCAATGGCACTGTCTGATGGACTTTTGGGAGAAGCAAGGAATAAAAAAGGCATTCAGAGCATTCAAGTCAGATCAAAAGTTTTATTGTAATGGTATTACAACTAATCCCTTGGAAACTCTTTAAAGCAGATCATTTCCAAAATGTGTAAAATCAAGTTATATTACAAAATACCAGCAGGCGAGTGTTTCAGCTTCCAAACTATAAAGCTAGTCATGTATCTGCCAGACTTTGCTACTTCTTACGGCACTTGTATAAGGGCAAAACACCAGCTAGATTTGACCAGATATGAGTCAGATATCAGTCTAGCTTAAAAATACAGCAAAATGTATATTCCTCTTATGACAGGTCTGCACAAGCTATTATCATGATCCAATTGTTGGAAGTTAGAAGACAGACAAGACATGACATTTCATTATCACTCACCTTTTCCTTATGTTTCCTTATGACAACCACTCTCATAACCCCTTATACACTTCACTGCTTCTGTAACATCCAATAAATGTTGCTACCTGTAGTCCATGTTAGATTCTTCCTTTTACCGTTGCTCTGGATGTTTAGGCAATACAACAGCAAGCAAAAAGGAGAAATAAGCGGGGTAGCAGTAGTAAATGTAAACTATTACCCCATTTTCTGCTGGCCTCATTGATTTGGAACCACATGGATCAGAGAGGAAATAAAAACCTTAAATGATATGATGCTTGCAGTCAGTTATTTGATAATCAGTAACCCAGATTTTACAATCTGAGGTAGGCAAGCAGGAGTGCTCAGACTTTGTTAACCTACTATTGCCACCAGGCTTCTGTCATGAGATCTACATTAATAAGAAAAGTGGGTTGTCTACAGTACAACACCACAAGAAAAATTATCACTTTCCAGCAGCAAACAAGTGGCAAAGCCTCTTTAAGATAATCCTGGCCTCACAAGCAGGGCCAGAACAAGGGGTAGGCAGAAGAGGCAGCTGCCTAGGGTGTAATGATATGGGAGCGCCGGGCAACTACCTCTAACATTGCCTACCCTTAGTCCCATTCGCTCTCAGTCTCTTGCACAGTCCTGCCTCCCCTCCCTCTGTCTCCCTCCCTGCGTCCCCTCCCTCTGTCTACCTCTCTGTGTCCACTCCCTTCCCAGGTGCGTCCCCTCCCACCCCTCCCTCCCTACATGCTGTTTTGGCGCACACATTTACTTGGGGGTTGCCTAGGGCACCCGGTAGTCCAGGCCCAGTCATCTCGAGAGACAACGGATATCCAGTGGAGTAGCAAAGGAGCATATCTCAGTCGGGCAAGTCACAGTTTACCAGGAACTACTGGTAGACTGTGACCGAAGTTTTGGGCACCTCTGCTTTTGCATGAATTTTAACAAGAATTCTAATAAATTAAGATTCTTTTATATCTCAAGTCCCTTCTTGCAGGTCTACATGTTCATATTTACAGGATTTCATTTTGCTTAATAAATCCCCTGATTACCGTCCAGCAATTAATTCTAACATGATGAAAAGAACCTCATGGACCATTTCTTTCTTTCACCCTTTAATAGTCATTATAATATGATTATATAGTAAGACTTCAGATCAATTGGACTTATGACATATTTTTTCTCTTGAAGACATTTTATTAATTATTTATAACTGATTTGACTTCTTACGATATATACTAACTTAATCTTCTTTCAAATATAGTGGGTGGTTGACTTTTGGCTTTTCCTGCCTGCTTTTTTGTAGCCATACTAATGCAAGAAGTACACGAAACACAGAAAAGAATCGCCAGCACTCGGGCTAACCTACGCTGTAGCATTGACCAGCTGCTAGAAACACCTTTGTGCAGCACTCAAAGATTGTGGGTTGACCAGCTGCTGTTAAAGCAGGGAATTATTTATAGATATTTGTTAATTGGCGTGGGAGATGAGTCCTATATCTTTAGTTAGTTTTATCCACATATATAGTTGATATTCCTTAAAAATGAAAAGTTTTAAAACATAAGTCTGCGATGCTGTTATCTGCGCTGCTTAAAAAATCAATTTCATGAATATCCAACATTTCATATCACGGTACATTGTCAATAATGGATGATATTTTGTGGTGGACCGTAAGGGTAGTTTGTAATACAACATGCTCCATCAGTTACTTGGGATTTAAGATAAAGGTAATATGGATAATTCTTCAAATCCATTAATAAAAAAACTAAAAGTAGGAAAAACCACATTTAGCCTGAGCTCTAGAGAATAAACCGCTGATTTTGTTTCAGCCTTTTGTATTTAAATCACACCATATACACATAATGGAATATTTACATTAGTAACTGTTTATTCAATTTGACTTTGCTGAATTGAATGGAATTCCAGACTACATAAAAAAAAGAATTAATAGCACAGTTTACACAACACGGTTTCCAGTATTTTGAGAACATGTCTAAATGGTGACTGTGGCAATCATTTCAATTATTATTTTCCAGACCTTGATGCCAAATGCCTGTAGGGTGCTCTAATCAGAAAAATGTCTTATAATGAGGTGTATGAGGCCTTCTCATTATGTGAATGATTAGTTTTCGAAAAGCTTTATCCTGCTGTTTTTCCATTTGACTTTCTCAAGAGTGGGTGTTGCAACTTGAAACCACCATCCACCAATACAGATACAGCAATTTACTTTAAAATCAGCCTTGATGCTGTTATTTTTTTTGTTGTATTTGTGCATCTTGGAACTCCTTGTAAATCACTGTAGCGGATAAACTTAACAGCACATAGGCATCATATTTTAATTGGCCACAACATGGATGCTGTTTTGTCAGGGACAAGAAAGCCAGTGATGTATTTTTATTATAGATATAGTCACACTTGATCTAGCATGAAACCTGTTCTGTCTAATAAGAAATGTATTTTGTTTCAGATTGCAACATTAATGTGATACTAAAAATAAATGCAAATGAATAGACACACATAGATGCATAAAATGTCACAAATTGTGACATGCATTAGCTTGGGGTCCTAAAATAGAACATGGTGTTTTTCATATACGTGTTTTTCGTATATGTGTTGGCCTGTCTATTTCAAGGATAATTATACACTTAAAATTTTCGACATTTTTTAAAATTTTTTTCACAAGCATACATATATGGTACCTTTCTGTAAAGGCTATGGGGGTTATAGGATTCTTTTTACATTTGTAATTGTGTATGTCCTCACATTAAAGTGGCAGCACAGGGGGTGATAAAAGCTGTCAAAGTGGCCCTTAGAATATCCTTCATATCCTAACTGTGCAGGCAGTTTTCACCATTTAGCTGCTGGTGGATAGTTGTAGCAGTCTCAGAGGAAAGAACATATACTTTTTCCTGGCAAAAAAATGACAATCCACACACTTCCTGCTTACATGATGCTCATGTTGGAAGGCTGGATGTAGCAGGTAGTAGGGTAAGCAGATTTGGGTCAGGGATAATGACGTATGGGTTTTGCGCTGGTCTGCAAAAACAGACCCACATAGGTCTTTACCTCCACATCTAGTATAGGGCCTTTTCAAATACCTGTCTTACATTTGTCATGCCAGTAATTAGATATTAGATGCATTCAGACAATATCTGGCAACTCAACTATACAGTGGTAACATGTTTAGGGCAATAGGAAAACATTATTTTATTTTTTAAAAGTTTCCTGGGCTTGTGTAGTGCAATGTAGTGGCTGTAACATATACTTCTATTATACTATGAAATACGCGCCGTATGCAAATTAGGCATCGCTAGCATAAATGCGCTTTGCCTGGTGAAGTAACACTAGCACAACCACGCTTCCATTCGCCACCCTGAGCGTAACTTCGCATTTTAGTGAATTAGTGTAGCGCTGGTGAAAATTCGCCTGGAGAAGTGAGCGAACGTTAGTGAAGGCAACACTAGCGCATTTTTAGCCGCTTAGACCCTTGGAGAGATCCACCAATCTTTGCACACAACACAGTGGAATCTTTTGCCATTAGCAGTAAAGCAAAGTAGAATATTGTCCTGAATATATAACCAGGCAGAAATTAATAACAAGAAGTATTCAATGGCATTGCAACAGTAACCCAGGCAAAGGAAACCAATTAAAAGGAACTAGAGCAACTCAACATCCATGCAAAGGGTCTTGTACTATTTCCCTTATGCTGCAGATCTTAACAAGTAATGTAGCCAGCCTCCTACATTCTCTAGAGTGCAGGCTCTAATATAATAATGTTTAGGTGATATGTGCCCTTAAAACACATCTTCTTCTAAGTTGTACTGGATTTCATTTTGAGCAGAGTATCCTTTCAACTGATAACACAGCTCCCTTTTATTAGCATTTAATACAGGACAATGCATAGCAGAATTTGCTTGTTGCAGTTAAGTATTCTATATATAAGTACCCTTGTTATAGTCTTCATCAAGGATCTAGCTGCTGTACAGTTGGAACACTGACTCATATAATTCCTTGCTACTTTCCAGATAGAATTTATAAGGCAGATACGAACAGTTTAAATTGATTTATGCAGCTTAAACTAATATGAACTCTCTCAGGGCATTTGTTTTTCATCGATGTTCAATAAATTTGACATATTTAAGAAATCTAACCTTTAGGAATCAATCTGGAATATCTTGAGAAATTATTGGAAATAGTTAGGTCTTCATCCATAATGTAATACTGTTAAAGCTACTAATGCACTAGTGCACTAAGATGATCTCTAACATAGATATGTATGATCTTGTTGAACCCTTTTTCTAGTTTCTGTTACAGCTCTGAACTATATAAATAATAAATAATACACCTTAGCATATTTACTCTGATTAAATAACAATAATCTATCAATACCCTATTAAAGTAACGCTGATATGAGAATCAATATTTGCAATCAATCTTTGTGTGAGTATATTAAGCATAAAATAAAACCTAGCTCTTGCTTTCAGACTTCTTTGTTATTTGTACTAAGCTGACTAAAGAAGCATAGAAAGTATTGTTTCCCATTAGCCCTGGATGGTTGGTTTTTAACTGAGAGTCACTACAACCTGACACAGCCATTTATATTGGTTGAGTAGATATAGGTTTATTTTATGAACTTGGTTTCAAGGTATATTCTATGCATGGAAGCAACAACAACATTTGCAGAAACAACACACGGCTAATGCTTTCCTAACATTTACATGCTTAAAGCTACGGAAGCTGTTTATTGCCAATAGAATAGCAAGCTATAACACTATATTTAT
>CM044432.1:49282231-49297873 GCA_024363595.1 Xenopus borealis | reverse complement strand
TACCCATCACTATACAGGTATTATAATTATGCAATTGTGTACACGGTACCTCTTTCTAATATATTTATGCTTGTATACACACTTTGTGATGTCACTTAATTAGAAAGAAGGAGCATTCCTCCAGAGAACTTCTATATACCTGTGAACTAGGTTACACCTAAGAGAACACTTGAGAAAGGAGACCTCCGAAACATTGTGTGTGGATCTCAATAAACTTCAAGTTTTTTTTGCACATTTGCCAGAGTGTGTGCCATCTGATTTTCTATTACATACAGATTACTGAAACCAAGGATTGCAGCAAGATTTCCAGATTCTGTACCACCCTAATACACGCACAGGTTTTGCAGTACCACTGATTGAAGATTAAATGCTTTACCTTCTCCAATAACTCTTAAGTATAATGATGGAAGAAAAGACATTGCTCATCATCATGTTGCCTAGCCATTCACCTCCCTCCTTGAATGCAGTGTCTTAGTTTTTGCTTGTCCGTTTAAGGGTCAGTCCTCACGAGCAGACTCGGGGAGATTAGTCGCCCCAGCAACAAATCGCCTCTTCTTCAGGGCGACAACCTCCCCGAACTGCCTTCTCTCTGCCCTCCTCCTGCTAAAACTTCCTATTCAGAAGTTGGCCAAAGTTGCCAAACTTTGGCAACTTTGGAAAATGAACAGCCGCGTGTGAATTGTCGCAGGCGATTTTCATTTTAGATTTTCATTTAGTGATGAGCCAATCTGTGGTGCTTGATAAAGGGGATCACTCCAAAACTTTGCATGCTGCAATATTAAATAAATTAGCAAGGTTTACCTGCTAGCCGTTCCTGTTTGCTGGTGATTTTCTCTGGAAAAATTTGCCAAAAGCATTGTAGTCAATAGGCGTCCAAAATGTTTTTACGTGCAACGATTTTTCACTCCTAATGCATTAAAATCAATTGGCATTTTTCCTGTGGAGACTTTTGTTTTGGTGACTTTTTTGTCCAAATGCATTAAAGTCAATGGGTGTTTTTATTTTTAAAGGTGACTTTTTTGTCTCAGAGTCAATTTTATCTTGGTGACTTTTTCATTGTGGTGGATCTTTGCTGCAGTTCCATGACTGCCCAAAAAATTGCTTCTCACTACTTACAACCAGCTCTGCTGAACAGGTTCCTTGGGTTGGATTTTATATGTACTGAAATGCATTATAAGGGAGACAACTTTGATTGTAAGCTAAAGTAACAACATATAAAATGTTATAGGCATTCTCTATGGCTTGCAGATGGAGCAGAAACTAGTGTAGTATGGTTCTGTTACTTCATTATTCCAGTGAAAAATGAATGAATGAAATTTTGGTTTTTATGCTAAACAAAATTCTGTTTCATTTGTAGTGTTCATTGTATGTTTAGCTACATGGGGTAACTATTGAAACAGATGCAAAAGCATTATTTATATTATTTATAATATTGAATTTAGAACATGAAAATAACCCCTTGCATGCTGACAAGTGTCAAAAACAATGACCCTCAAACTCTATGTGTCATGGTTTCGACACCTTAACTTATAACTAGTCCTCCCTTATATCACCTCAAGGCAATCTAGATATTACTGAAAACTCAGCCCTGGCTGGGCATCATGACCCTTCCCCACAACTAAAAAGTCATTTATATTGTGCTTGTGCATATTTCACTTTCTTCTTTCAAAAGATCTCCTACTTTCCACAAGAGCCTGAGGTACATTTTGATTTGACATCAGGATACAATTTTCTCTCTCCTAGCTTTTATACCCAATTCATTCAGAATCAAATAAAAATGCAAATGATGACATGTTTATAGAACTATAAATGCCATTGACATATGTAAATTTACCTTATAAAAAGCATTAAAATTCCATGCCCATTCATATATCAGTGAATTCCATGCGCACTATATTTTCTGTAAGCTCCGAGATCATTCAAGAATAAAACTATATTTTTTTAGAAACAAGGATGTGTAAAATAAAACTGTTAATTGTGCTTTTGTAGAATGTCAATTTTGAGTGTGATATATAATAGGATAACTATTTGCCTAAGTAAAAATGCTTTATGGTTGGCATTTCCAAGAATCCTGAATAACATGTACTGTTACTATACGGTGATAGAAAAGCATTGCTTTACTTAAACTTTAGAAATCTACCTGCACAACATTCATACTTACAATTCCCTGTAAAATCTACTCAACAATTTTCTCTAAAATTAATTGGTGGCAAAATAAAGTTTACATGTATAATGTAACTAGTATCAGATAGCAAGAAGATTGAAATTAAATATGAAATTTATTTGGCCAAAACGAATTTTCAGTCACTAAAAATATCAACTTCTGAGAGTAATGATGAGTTCAAAGCAGAATGTGGTGGGAAAAAAAGTCAATTTGTTGTGTTTGTTTTAAAGGAGGTAAAAATAATTTTTGATAATTAATTGAAAAGCATATACTTGTTTTTTTACTGCTCAGCGAGAATGCCCAAGTATCTAGCTATACTTATCTGAGCCATGTATTATATCCCTTAATAACTCAAGAGTCTGTGACACAATGGATGGCACAGTATTCTACCATTATTGGGGACACTTAGACCATGTCCACGACAAACATACCATTGTGTTTAGCAAATTGCGCAGGTACATTTTGTTAGTTGAAGCTTATTTAATTGTTAAGTGACAGATTATGGGAGTATTGTTGAGAGGAGAAGGTAGTTTGAAGGTCATCAAGAATGTAGGACTTACTCTTAAAGACTCTAATGGTCAGCCTCTCTTTGGGGGAAATCTATCAAAGAGTGAAGTTCCGCCACTAGAGGGAAATTCCGCCACTCTCCATTCATTTCTATGGGATTTTGAAAGGCGTATTTATCAATGGGTGAAGTGAAAGTTCACCCTTTGATAAATACGCCTTTAAAAATCCCATAGAAGTTAATAGAGAGTGGTGGAATTTCCCTATAGTGGCAGAACTTTACTCTTAACTTCATCTTTGATAAATATACCCCTTTGTTCCCATAATGATGAAAGGAACCTTGGGCTTGCCCAGACACCATTGAAAACAATATCAGAATTGGTGTTAGTATTTCCAGGTGCCGATATGCCCAAGAGTAATAGATGGAATGATGGATGTATATAGCAATATATAGACAGTATGACAGACAAAGAGCCATTTTACCCTTTATAAATACTTATATAGTAAGAACACAATACATGTTAGCTATTTGAAAAAGCCCAGTTTGTTATGTGAAATTTGTTATTGAACATTGAAAATCCAAATATTTCAGGTTACGTATTCTTATGACAGTCCCTGTTGTCAACCTCCGTACCTGACCTTAAAATCCTAGTCTGGAGCACCTCTTCCTCAAAGATAGTTCACTGGCAACAGTTTTAGCAACCATTTTAATATGATGCCCTTAACTCTAGCATGTACTATCATACTGCTAATGGCTCAGTGCACGCTGCTCTATAGTTGGTTTTAATTACGTTACACATTTTGCATATCTGTATTTTCCAAACATCACATCCTAGATTATACATTTCAGCTCAATAGGATAGTTTGTTTAAATAGTTATTTTAAGATAATCTGTTTGTCTATATGTCTTGATCAGACATCATGTTGGTGTTTTATAGATATTTATAATTAATACTTATAATAATATCAATAATGTTTTGAAAAACCAACAATGTAGAATTAAACAGATCATGGAAATGGTTAAATAGACTTTTTTGTTTCAGAAACAAACTTAAAAATTATCCAGCTGCTTTACTGATGTCAGGCAAATGTCAGTTCTTGACATATCCTGCGTCATGTCCTAGAGTAAACTGCCTATGAACATACCAAGGCTAGTACTTTCAGCCACAGCACTTGCAAAATGTGCTTTTTCTCTTATCTTGGACCCAGTCCAAGAGATTAACAGTACAACAGCTGGTATCAGTTATCATAACTACAGTGTCACTAAATGCACAAATGGCCATTCTTTCTTTGGCTCTGTATCTAATTATTTATTAATTTCCCAGAGGCCCTAGTTTTAAATTACACCTTTCTTCCTGGCATTGTCTTCGTTTTGGAAATCATTAAATGATGAGGCAGTTTCATGGATTGTAGAATGTTAGATATTCCAAGAAGTAGCCCATGTTTTGAATCAGATGCAGCCTTCATGCTAATCATAATACTTTATGGTGCCAAACAGATCTTCATAACATTGTTAAAACAATAGGTTGGACGCCTACTTGGCACTAAAGGATTATCTTTAATCTTCTGCAGTTTATGGTCTCCTGTTTCATCTGGAGGAACAGATTTTTACCATATACTGATTTTCATTCCAAGACATGCTATGAAAAGCAAGTATGATAATCATAAATGTAATACTTTGGAATAAAGTAACTCTATTTTAATTGTCATATAAAGAGCAGTGATTCCTGTTTTTCTCAAGTATCTATTTGAAATCTTGATTTAAAAATATATTTTTTAAATAATTTAAAAAAATAACATGGTGGATTTTTTTTGTCTCTGCTCTAAAAATAAGTAACTGATAATTCAACTGCCCCATTGCATATCTATACAAATGATAGAGGGGATATTGAGGTCCTTCATAATTTTTATTCTTACTTTCTTGACTTGAAGGGATCAAAGGCATTAATACGAAAGGTTTAAAACCCTTGAACCTCACAACCTGCACTGTTGAGTGGTGGATGTAGATTTTAAAGTAGACTTTATCTGAAGTTTAATCCAAAGATTGGCACCCTAATCCAGAATCAGTGCTAAGCACCCTGTTCTAGGCTCTTACTTCTGCCTAGAACAGCCACCTTTCACCTTGGGAGGAGTCCTCGGCTAATCGGATGCCACCAGGTCTTAAAAAGAGAGGTGCAAAGCAACAGGTTCTGGATAAGCAGAGAGGCACAAATGTAAAAGCAAAGGCTTTGGGCAGACGGTCATGGTACAAGGCTTCAGGCAAAAGAGTAGTCAGATCAGGCGGGGTCAGGGCAGGCAGAGTACAAACGTAGTCAGGCAGGCAAGGGTCAAACCAGGAGATCAATCAAAAGGAGTCGGTTACCAGGGAAGGGTTAGGATACAGAAGTCATAATAGTCAGAATCAGGCAGGGGTCAAACAGGTAGTCAAATCACAGTTATTCAGAAGCTCAAAATAGCACAGAAGGACTAGGAAATTGATCCTATAATGGGCAATGAGAATAACACTGAAGTCCCTTCTAGTGATGGGCGAAACTCCCGCGTTTCGCTTCGCCGAAAAATTTGCGTAATTTTCGGCGCGCGTCGCGTCGTTTTAGGCGCGGTGCGTCAAAAATGACGCGCGACTCGTTTTTGGCGGCGAATTTTTCGGCGCAAATTTTTGCTGCCATTTCGCGAATTTATTCGCCGGCGAAATGCGGGAATTCGCCGCGTATTCGCCCCTGGCGAATAAATTCGCCCATCACTAGTCCCTTTAAATATTTAAAATTTGGCGCCATTGTGTGCTGACATCATAACGAAAGAAACCAGCACAGGATGCCGATGGCATGCCAGCTAACTAGACCACCAGGATGAGTTGTTACATTTAGGTTGCCAGCTCAGTTGTGGTTAACATACAAGAGCTGGGGGGGGTAAAGATAATCAAAGAAAATCAGTATGTAAGGATAAAACGCCACAAGAAGCTAAGGATCATATATCCTATGCTGGAAGTTGCTGTGTACTTTCCTTGTGCCACTGAGAACAGTGTCAGATGGGGTGCCAGGACCCATCAAAAAAACCTTAGACCATGTGTCCACTCTCAGCATTATTTTATTTTTATCACTCTGATGTTTTATTCTCCTACTCCCATCTATTTACATACTATTCTTCCTTACAATTCTTACCAAGAAACAGACATACAAGACCTAATGGTTGAGTGAGCAGGTGAGCCTACTGACACCTGGGCCCACCAAGAGTTTTTATAGTACCCTGGGAAGCCAGACAGACACTGAACAAGAAGAAGACAAAAACCTGTTTGCATTCCATAAAATGTCAATTCATAGCGTGATTTTCTGAAAAAGTGTATTTATTTCCAATTTTGTGTATACACTAGAGGGCAAACAATTGGGTGAAACTGATAGGGATACCAATGGAGTAATAAATAATTTCTGTTTATTTTATTATTTATTTTTATTATTAATTTATTATTAATTTATGTTTCTGTTTACGCTTTCAGGCAAAAGAATAGATTAATAACACAGTGTATGTGAGTAGCACTAGTCCTCCACGTGATTATTTTCTTTACTAGATCACAGCGAATGGATAGTTAGAGCATTCAGGTCCATGAACTGCATATATCTTCTAACAAACATGGATTTTATGTCAGATGTCACATGAATGACTGCAGAAAATCAACATTATTTTTCCCCCATGTTGGAAGCAAAATTAAGGCAAGCTGGCACTGAGGTAACAGGAAAAATAAGTCAATTCTTAAACTGAAGTAAAAACGAAATAAATTTAAATTATAAAAACTGTGTACATATATCTATAGACTCTTTAAATATATACTGTATACATTTCATTTGCATGCTTAAAATTTTTGCACAAAGCTTTTTCTTTTAAAGAAAATTGATACAATTTGGTCGCCTTCTGTCTCACTGCCATTTGCACGTATATAGCTTTCCTTAGGTTCAGGCTGAGGCATATCATTGCAATTTGTGCTTCTGTGAGGAACACTCACATTAATTCTAATTCTCTTGCTTTGATGTTGCTTGAACAAGGCAAGAGAAATGCTCTTGAAAATCCTGAAAGTCACATTCTTTCTCATGGAAAGTATACTGATTCTATTCTGGTATTTATTACACTTGAAATAACTTTTTAACTTTTGAAGGCCTTCATTCTCATAAATATAAGTTGGCATGTACAAATCTGCTGTGTCTGTAATTTATCTTGTTTTGCAGTAATTCACATTTTAAGGCAAAAAGAGTGAAAGTTAAGATTATTTAAAGTACTGTACCATCATCTATTGCATCACAATTTCCACATTTGAAATATGGTTTCTTAAATTTTTGAATGGTTTTATAACAGTATTATTGACTTTTTAGGGTGAATGGGCTGTGAAAAAAGTATAAAAATCTGTATTTCTGTGGCGCATTTTTAGATCTTTATAAATTCAGCCCCAGCAGAGTTACGTATGTAATAAAGGATACTAAGAGGAAAAATTGTGATTACTTTTGATCATGTTTTTTTTTTATCAATAGCATATGCATGAAAAATATCATGCTAATTTGCAGGGGAAAAAAACTTGATTGCAACAAAAATTGCATTGTTTCATTACTTTTTTTTTACAAATTTGCCTCTTCAAAAATACAAAAAAATTGCTTGAATGCTGAAAATACATCTCCAACTGACATTTCTAGAACCATGTTAGGTTTTAGCTGCTATTTTTTTAATTCAAAGTTTTGAGATTTTTTTTAGTTGGTGAATCTCAAAAACTCAAGTTCAAAAAACAAGAAAATAAAGAATTCATTTTCCCCACAATTTTTTAAACACAGTAAAAGATGTTAATAAATATATGAGTTTTTTTACTTTGACTTTAGGAAAAAACATCTTGATTTTTTTTTTACATTTCATTTGGTTAGCAAGATTACAAACCATAAATTTTCCCATAGTTACATTTAAGCAGGAATTACTTTTTTTGCATTCAACTCAAATTTGAAAAATTGGATAAATTATTACCTACTAGGGCAGGTCTTCATAATACTGCTCCTGAATGTTTTTCTTTACATGTTATTGATAAATAGCAAAGTCAGACAGTAAACAATAGCAACGAAATGAAGCATAAATCCTTTATGTGCTGCTCAGAGCAACATATTTCCCTATTATGTTTATATGTGTAAGGCTATAGTAAAATGAATGGCACTGTTACTCCAAATAGTAGCTTTACCCCAAATATTTGCTCCAGGTGAGTCATATTGTTCTCAGGGGGTAAGCCCTCACAATAGTGTGGAGGCAGGGTGTGTAACTGAATACAGTACACAATAATTGGACACCAATGGTACTGGAACAAGGAACATTATTGGATAGGAATATACTCACCGCACCATTGGTAAGTTCCTGTATGGTAGGAGAGACAACGCACAGTGTAGATAGAGTCACTCCCAGCATTTAGCAAAATTTGCAATTCAATGACAGTTTAAGGAGCAATATTAAATTGTGAAATGCTAATTTATATTCATATTTGTGCAAAATAGTTTTCTCTTTGAAACTTTTATTACATTCAAACACATGTCCCTACTTCTGGGCAGTTAGTACCTAGGATTCTAGTCCCACACAACACACCTCATGGAGCCTGTGCTGTTCGGATAATTAGCCCTTACTGTATATCATTCCTAGAGAGATCTATGAATGTGAGTAGCCTATCACTAGCTAGACATGACCTTGTCTAGGTTCCACTGGAATCCCTTCCTGCCTCCCCAGTCAAGGGATCAGACAAAAAGAACCCTGAGTATATTTGTGCTTATATATTATTGAACACAGCCATCTACTGATTAAACCTGAGAAAGCTTGGGGTCATGCTTTGACCCAGAAAGAGAAGCCTAGCACTTGTATAACTAAGGGGCTCTTGTATAGCCAAACTGTAGGGAACTGCACTATAAGTGAGGATTACATTTATCAGTCCCCTACACATGGAATCCCGAACTGAAGAACTGTACTTTGTTACAGAAGGATGCAGGTTTCTTGAGGTATTCTTATTTTTAGAGAATCACTCTGTGCTTTTTGTTTACACTTTTTAGTCTAATAGCAATTTTTTGCATATGAAAAGTACTGGGAACTGGGATTTACAGCACAGTGCCTCCACCTAGGGAACAATGAAGAGCACACCTTAGGAGATTTCCTCTAGCAAAAATAAAACACACAGTTTGCAATAAAACAAATATTAACTTTATGTAAACTGTGTGGCAGGGTGTTTGGAAAACACCACTGTCTTACAGCTCTTACACACGAGCATCTGAAGCTGCTCTCCCCTGGGTTCCGGTTTTATGCATTCAGCCGCAGGGGAGCGCAGGAGCAATTTTGTTAATGGGACTGTACTCACACAGGCGCATGTAGGCGCTGAACGCAGGAAAAATGCAGCATGTTGCGGCTCAACCTGCATTTGGTGCCTACATGTGACTGCGTCAGTACAGCCCCATTAAAAAAAACTAAAGCGTCGGCTCCTGCACTCCCCTGCTGCTGAAAGCATAAAATCAGAATGCAGGAGAGCGCAGTTTCAGGCGCTTGTGTGTAAGAGCCCTTAGAGGAAAATGCACGTAAAAGAGTGCATTTAAACTGCATTGTATGGGTTTCAAAGGAATGATCGGCTCAGGTAGGGTTAATATTCCCTCTCAGCAATGTAATTAAGTGGCAGCTGAGAGAGAAGCTACCTGAAAATGTAAAAGGGCTGTGTTCCCATAGCTCAGAGCTCTCCAGGGAAGTGAGGTGCCATGAGAGACAATGCTGGGCAGAAGGAGCTTTGCTGCCAGCAAGAGAGTTCCAGATGTCTGGGAGAGGACCATAGAAACTGCTCCCAGGAGACAGAGTATATCAAGTTTGCCCAGAGAGGATTCTGGGACTTGTGGTCTGCTGAAAGCCAGTGGGGGCTAAACAAAGCATGAGTAAAGAGCACACTAGTGAGGGTGTGAATTGGGACTGTGTTTATGTTGTGTGATTCCCCATGTGAAAGCCAGTGGGCTGACGATTTTGTGTTTGTTGAAAATAAAAGCCAGCAAAGTGGCAATTGAAACTTTTCAAGGTGGTAAGTCTCCATTTCTGTGCTGAAATCTGTGAACCTGTGTGGACTATCAACCCCTGGCACATTCTCTCAATGGCACAGTCCCACACTCCACTCCGGGTGGAAAAACAAAAATAGTAGCCACTCCCATGTGGCAGGTACACAGACAATACCTGTCCTCACCTTAGGGAACACACAGGAGTTAGAAACTGTCTCTCCCTGATGCTAAAAAACTTTCTCAAAGTAGAGCAAAATGCAGCCCTTACCTTTTCCTTTCCAGGTACATACCTTCTCTGCTGCCTACCCCATGTCCGGACCCTGCTCTCCCCAACTGCCTGTTCTCTGTTCCAGTAATTTTAAGACTCCACTCGCTGTTCCACTCGCAACTTCGTGCCCAGCTGGCACCATGACTGGATGCCTAGATTGCCTGGCCGCCCTGACCCGGCTCTGTTCAAGCAGCACTGTCACACTCCACAGATTTGGGTCTCTCTGGCTGCTGCAGCAGGGATCCCTTTTTAAACTTTGCCAGAGACCCTGTACATTTGGCTCCAAAGTCAGACACTCCCCCTCTCCCAGAGATGCACTGGGGTGCCCAGCCAATGCCTGTAAAACATATCATTTAAGCAAATTATTAAATTACAAATTGGTTATAACCAGCTGGATGGTAAGTTAGCTGGTTTATCTGCTTACAACATAGCTAAAGCTAACTTTATAAGTTTACAAAAAATAGTCTATATGTAGCAGACTTAATAAACATTACCTCCTTTCATAGATTATAAACAACATAGATTAACACAGCCTTAGAGGTTCAATGAATTTTGGGCTGCATGTGTTGAGCATTGTTGTATTGGGAGGGGGAGGCTTCACTAACGAATGAGAATGATTGGCTTCTGAGATGTAAATTATGAATGGCGTGATCTCTGGTAACTATTTTTTACTGGCTTAACTAATATTCTATTTCGCAGATGAGACAAGTGAAATATAAAAAAGCAGATCGCATAATTAACCTTTTTTTGCTGCTATAATAGTGATTTACACTTTCAAGTAATTTGTATAGAGCTAAGCTAATTCTCCTATGGATCCATAGTCTATTAGGATACAAATTAAAACTTTGAAATAGTCGTTTCTCCTTGGGTGACATTCACACAGAACTACCATTTCCTGGAAGGATGAAGCAATATTTAGGAAATCATTTTGTCTTATTCAGTTAATGTTAAGGTCATTTGTAATGCGTCCAGTCTTATAATAACTCATCATGAGTGAAAAATAACCTGCTTGAGTAATAGCAAGGACTTCTTCATTTTCTCATCAATCAAACATGTCATGCAATTTAGGCAGCCAGCAAATGTAGTGTATTTTCCTTGCTGAAACACTCTTACCATATTAATAATCATTCTTAATTATCTTTTAATGGTGCCTCATTATTCTACATCCATTTAAGGAAAGCCTGCTTTAAGGTCCACTCAGTCACAATACCTTTGCAAACGAATGACTCTTCTCCATAAAAAAACTGCCCTGGTTCCAAAATGAAAGAGAGATGTCAATATCAAGTGCTGCTATGGGGGCCACATGCAGTCACCAAGATGTTTGCTGCAGACACAGACTAATATGTAATTATCTGTACATCGACTTTCTTTACATGCATCTGCAGCATTTATATTTCTAATGTAATTATAAAAGCCGTTATTGGAGCTACTCATGCCATTGTGCTTCCCCCCCAGAATAGAAATAATAACCTTATGGAATTAAAATAGATGTTTCAGATAGATGTATATGATAGATAATAGATAGACAGACAGACAAACAGACAGATAGACAGATGGATGTCTATAAAGACAGACAGAGAGATGGTAGATGATAGATAGACAGATGGACGGACAGATAGACAGGTGATAGATAAATAAAAAGTCTGCTTCTATTGAAATTCCTTGTCAAATTGAGTGGATTCCATTTTAAATCCCATTTAAACCTTTTTGTATATATTCCTTTAATGGACCAGTCATTTTTTATAGTGTACATAATGTATTTTTGGCATTTGTTGGCTAGTGTAATTAAAATACATCAGTCTTTTATTTATCCACATATATCATTTTGCCATAACAATAAGAGGCGCATTTAAAACATCTGAACTAGGGAGCCCTAAACAGACCTTAATAATATTTCATTAATAGAAAACAGTTGCAAACTCTCCTAAAACACGTCCCTAAAGTGAAGAAAATGTGTTTTCTGTGCTGCTATATCCAAATTCTGTACTATCTCTTTTGAGAAATGGAAATGATCTGTATCTCCACTTTCTTCGATTTATAAATAACAACCAGGGTCAAAGTGTTTTTTTTTCCACTTAAATATCACAACAATTTTGCTAAACTATTCACGCTTCACCATGAACAGACTCTGCTTTTATGGACCCGTTATCTAGTTCTCAGAAATGTGTAATTATATGTTAATAGAATTGCTAAAAAGGTTTCTGGGTTCCTGCCAGTACTGTAGCATTTCAGTCTCTGGAGAAGATACTGGATGCTGTATTTCTAACTTACATTTTATTGTTTTCTTTACTGCCTTCTCATACTCCAAGGCTTACCTACTGGTTTAGCTGAAAATATATAATTGTACTGCTTTAGACTAGTGATGGGCTAATCTCCCGAGTTTCGCTTCGCCGAAAAATTAGCGAAACGAGTCGCGTCACGCTTTTGACGCGCGTCGCGTCAACTTGGACACGTCACGTCGTTTTCGACACACGTCGCGTCTCCATAGATCATAGGTGGAGGGTGATATTTGCTTTGGGTAGACTAAGTCTAATGTTACGGCTCATTAAGTCCTATATTGGCAAAAGTTGTAATTCACCTGTCTGAGCACACTGTCTGAAATATGACCCATAAATGAACTGACACAAAGCTTGATAAATAGCTGGTCAAGCCTGAAATGTTGCTTCACTTGTTGCACAATTAAACTGTTTTTTTTTCATTACATCGGAGTGCAGCTGAAATATAGGACCAGACATGAGCAGACAGAGTCGACACCCAACGCTACAAAGAAGTGGTGAGAGTGATTGTGTGGCACAACTTTGTGTGTTTGTGGTCTGACATAAGAGCTACTAAATGATGGGCTCACAGGCTGCATGGTTCAGTACTAAATAATTTCCCACTTGCCATGGACGAAGCACAGACTATTTAAAAAAATATTCATTGCACTCTCTTATCAAATTTATTGAAATAGTTGAATTCATCCACATTAATGGAAATCAGAGATTAAGATTTGTTTGTTTAGCATTAAACTATATTTTTTGGTCTACTTTCACATAAAACATAAGGGATATGCTAACGGTGTCATTTATGGGAGATCTTACATATAGAAAGTAGACATATCAGATATATTTTAGTCCACTTGCAAAAAACAGTAGCTGTTTTTACTCCAGTTACAAAGTAATACAATATAATAGTAGATGAGATTGAGAAAAAACTTGCATTCATCCATCACCTCAAAATGTGTCTGACCCAGAGGTAGGGTAAATGCATTAAAGGCATGCATGCTGTAGTCTAATGAAGGCAGCACTCCAGTAAGAAGGAATGGCATATTTATTTGGTAGGCAGCTAAGTATACAAGGTATTTAAACCCTTTCAGTTTTAATGGTTCCATGGAACTATACAGGTAGGTGTTAGCTGAAACTCACAGAGGAGTTAAATTGTCATCTGGTCACAATGGTACCATAATGGCTGCATTACAACTTGAATCTTTTTTCAGTTTCTGCTAACACCTAACAGAAGAGTTAAATGGAACTACCATTGGCCATGATATTTTTGTCCCAGTAACCCCTTGCAATAACTACTTCCAAAACCACTTATCCAGGATGAGTTTAGATGCAAAGTAAGTTGCACATACCAGACAAGCAGGTGGAGGATGAGCAGCTGCTTTGTCTCTGGTCCCTGATCACCAACATAAACAACCATCATGGGTAGAGCTCAGTCTCACCTATTGCCTAACTGTGCTTTGCACACAGCTCAGCCTATAAGATTTTCTTTTCAAAATTTCACAGGATTTTCAGTGCAAAATCTCCTGATGACATCACTCGAGTCACCAGGTAGGGATTTTTTTCACTAGTCAGCAGCACCCCTCTGCCCCTCTTCCAGATACACTCAAATAGATGCATTGGTGAGTCAGATGTTTTTTATTTTTTTCTTGTAATGTTTCATTTAATTTTTTAGGCAAACAAGTTTTGGGGCTCTTAGCCTCTCCAAGCCTTAATGTATTAATGTATTGCATGTTGCCTATGGCATCAATCCCACATAGGGCCTATAATAATTACACTGCTTTCAAGGATCCGCCCCCATTTCCAATATTTTTAGTTTTAAACTAGACCCCTTAGTACATCAAAACCTTTTAGCCATTAAACCCCGTTGTATTCTATTTGCTCATATCTCACGTTCTTTCATTTTCTGACCATACTTAAAGGAACAGTAGCACCAAAAACTGAAAGTGATTTAAAGTGATGAAAATATACAATGTAGTGTTGCCCTGCACTGGTAAAATTGATAGGTTTGCTTCAGAAACACTTATAGTTCATATAAACAAGCTGCTGTGTAGCAATGGCGGAAATTGAAAAAATATGAAGCAGATGGTTTACAGTACTTTTTGATTTCTGCTTTATTAGTCTAAGTTTCTTTAAATTTAGTTTAAATGATGTTAAATATTAGGAGATCACTAGAATATTACATAACCCTATGCTCACTGACATTCCCAAACTATAGATTTCATGTAAGCAGCTTTGACAAAGAGTGCTATATTCATCAAGGGAATGCATGTCTTTTGAGGGGCAGAGAACTGCAGCAGTTTCTTAAGGAGTATGATAGGACACAATGTACAGAAAACATGGCAGATTGTATCCATTTTTTTTTACTTGGCACTTGTCCCTACACTTGACCCTGATTATTTCATTAGTCATCATATTCACAAAAAATATTTAACAATATTACTTGCTATTATTGAAATATTTCAGTATTTCTGCTTGAGTTTACTCTGTAAAGACACTTTGCAAGCTGGAAAATAAGTAGTGTTTTAGCAGCTAAATATGTATTGATTATATAAAGGCACGTATACTGTATCTAAGAAAAATCTCCAGCTGTGTGCATCCTCGCAGGCTGTGCTTGAAATTATTTTCTCAAATTAAAAACTCATTAATATTTAATAAACAAACAGTCCCCTGGAGCCGTGACTTTTCATTCCCTAAGAGAAAACGTGACACCTTTATTGAGTAGGTCAGATGACTGCTATTTCTATAACCACAAGGAAGAGTTCAGCACAATTCTTACACAGCATCAAGAATAACAGTAGGCATAGCAGCAGTAAAATTATGAAAGCAGATTAGACACCACTTTATTTATCCTTCACTTGTCTTTTATTCAACGTATCATTAGTGATGAGCGAATTCATGGATTCACAAAGAAATTCTGAATTTTATCATTTGCAAATTTTTCGCAAACTGCTCCGGAAATTTGTCACGAAAAAACGCCCATAAGGAAATATGTCCAATGACTTTAATGCATTAGGACAAAAAAGTTGCCATTATAAAAAAACACTTGTTGACTTTAATGCATTAGGACATAAAAAGTCACCATAAGGAAAAACTTGACTGTAATGCATTTTGAGTAAGAAAAATTGTCATGCACGTAAAGAAAAGTTGCGTGTAAAATCACCCATTGACTTCAATGCAGTTTGCAAATTTTTTCCATTAATAATGGCATTAGCAGGTGATTCACTCGCTGTAAGTTGGTTAAAACGAACGATGCAAGTAATCTTGGAATCACTACCAGGCTGACTTTATGTCCAGGGTTCCCTTGTGTCAGTGTGTGATCTTACTTAATTATACTATATTAATAATGGTGACGTAAACATAATAAATGTTTTGTAGATAATCCAATGGGTTTTACAGCTAATATATAGTTACATAGTT
>CM044432.1:49218756-49238637 GCA_024363595.1 Xenopus borealis | reverse complement strand
AAAACGCCAGGCGACAGAATCTCCCCGAATCTCCCTGTCTGTCCCTACCCTTACAGAGTAACTTGTTTAGCTGGGTAAATGTAATCACTTATGATCTGCAAATGAGGTTCCACTTGGAAAACTCTAGTTGCAGTCATTGAGAAAAAAAAATGCATTCATTAAAACATCTTGCAGGGCCAGAAGTAGGGGAAGACAAAAGAGGCACGTGCCTATGGTGAAACTATAGGAGGTCACCAGGCACATACCTTTTCTTTGTACTTACTGCTAGTCCTGGCCCTTGGTGTGGGGAAACTAAGAATATGTTTCATTATTACAGAGAAAAAGGAAATAATTGAAAAAAACTGGAATTATTTGCTTAAAATGGGAGATGGCCTTCCTGTGGTTTTCTGGCTATTGGGTAGTCCGGATATGAGATCTCACACCTACATAAAACACAGCAGAATGTTGTTCCTTGCAAGGCTTTTGATCACTCCTCTATTCAGTACAACCAATTGCTCTAGCAGCTTGCAATCTTTTTATAAAATAATGACTAATGTAAATCTCAGATATGAAAACATGAAAGATTTCCCAGACAGAAATTGGAATAACTTTAAGCTATTATCATGTCCTGACCTACTTTCTCTGCTACTAACTTTTTCCTTATTCGCTTTCATTTTTCTGTGCCGGTTTCTTTTCACTCTCTCTGTCTCTGTCTCAGTTTCCCTCCCTGTGCTGTACATCCCATGAAACCAGAGTGGGGGTCCAGAAATTACCTGATCATTCCTCTGTTTTTTTTAATGTGCCTGACAGATCTCATTCCTCTGATTCACTAGTTCAAAAGTTTATGCAAGTGTTTGCCTTTATCCAGAATGACATTTTGTGTGTATATATATATAGATATATAGATATATATATATATTGCCATTTTGAAAAATATTTTAGTGACATCCGCTCATTTTATTGTATATCAGTTGGTCCAGTTAACTCTGATTCTTATGCCTTCTTATTGCTTCTTTCTATATTCCATTGTACATTGTGTATTGTATATATGATGAATATTGCTAGTATTGTCCCTTTTATCTTTATATTTGCAGCATTTGATAGACTTTTATTTGGGTCGGACAATATGACTCATCTGGAGTGTGCAGGGGGATTTCACTTTTTTCAGTTTTGTCTTAAGAGAATTTACTGCATGCTACACTAGTCTCAATTCTATCCACAGTTCAGTGCTTCCATCTCAAGGAATTCCAAAACTCCCTCTTTCTCTTTCCATCCCCCTCTAAACCCTGTTTTCTTTATGAGGCAAGTAAGGGATACAATTACACTTATAAAAAATGGAGGTTTGACAAAACAGTCTCCATGGAAAATAGGAAATTGGAGTTTTGCAGAAATGAAAACCAGATGTCCCTTCCACATGCACATGCAATCACGCTGACCCTAGTCTAACAAAAACCCAAGTTATATGTTTATTTAAATAGTTAAAGAATACAAAGTGCGTTTGTGTCCCGTCTGGAACTTACCAAAGCTATATTTTACAAAGTGAAATCATGCATTTTAATAATGGTATGAACAGCGAGCGCAAAGACTGTAAAAAACGAAAGAAACAAAGTTCCCTTTCAGTATGCTGTTCATGGAGCTTGGGTCATGTGAAGCCTTACCATAGAAAAATAAGCAGATCAAATGTCCGTTACAGAACGGAGACCATTCCACAACAAAGCATTTGTTTTAGCAATTCATCAGAATTTTTTGTTTAAAATACTAGGGCACTGGATCATTACATCAAGTATGAGCTTGATTGGGCGGAAACCACTTGCTCCTAATTAAGAACAATAACTTTAGGGGAAAGCAGGAGAGATCATTTTTTAGGACCCATGCCCTGTGCTTCGATATATTTTCTTTTCAACTCCCAAGGCACTTAAGGCTGAACATAAATAGGGAGTAAGCACATCTGGTTGTTTTGCCTCCCACTGGCACCAGTGGGTGTTACCAAGAAAATAGCCATATGTGTTTGACTCATAGTGAGATGAAGCCTTAGCAATGTAGAATTCCTAAGTTAAGCTCTTATTAAAATAAAGATTTATTCTGGAACGTAGCTGCTCTTGTTTATAAGTAAAGAGTTTCTTCTTGTGTGTCATGCTTTAAAACACACGTGATGTATAAAGCCAAAATAGAACGTTTGTAATCTAGGGACCTTTGCTTACAATGGTGTGTCTCTTGTAGAAATACAGCAAGAATTGTCTTTAGTGGTTGCAAATAAGGGTGACTATCCAGGGTGACATCTATATTGTGGTAGTAGTTAGAGGTGGGAGAAGGAAGAGAGAGCAGGTATAGTATGGCCAAAAAAAGTGCCAGTCTAACAATATGGTATGAGCAAGGTAAGATGGCAGCATGTAACTCTTTAGAACTAGGTTATACAGTGGTTTATTGTGGTTATACTGTGGTTTTACAGTGAATGACTGTGACTGGTAGTGGTATGGCCCCTTAGAATTGATGCAGCCAAAGGCAAGAGTGCATGATTCAGCTCTGCGGTGATTAGTGTGATATCTCATTCATTAGTGACAACTTTAGATTTATTGGATTATGTGCTATCATTAAATATGAATCTGTGCTGGCTGCGCAAGGAATATTTAATAGAATTCATTAGAGCAGCAGGAAACCTTCTAGTCTGCAAAAGAAAGTCTTTGTTCTACCTATTAAACAACATTGTATAGATGTTTAAACAAAAAAATAGATTGCTATTCATTTGTTGCCACAAACAATGGAACTGGTCACTTTGTTGTCGACCTTTGGGCAATATTTGTATCACTGCTGAGTTTCAACATATTATTAAAAAATATCCTATCGTTTCTACATTTAAAAGCCTGCCAAATATAGTCAGATTGTTGGAATCCTTGCAGGGTCATTGTGACTTCTTTCCAAACCTTATCTGTATTAACATATTGTTAAATATGCATTTTTTATAGACCTTCTAAAACAGACCAGAATTTATACAAAGTTAATGTTCTGTATGGGAACATGGAACTACTAACCAGTTTAGAAAATTAGTTTGCCACAGGGCATAACCTGTCACTTGCTAATATCATGCCCTTAAGAAATATTTTCCTTACCAGACTATCAAATACTCCTTACAAATATTAATGCCATGTCTAAACCTCAGCATTTGGAATGCCATTTGCAACAGAAACTATGATAAATATTTTATAAATGCTACAATGGGATAAAGAAGCAGCAAAACAAGTTGCACCCATAATGGTAACTCTGTCCATGCACATGCAGTTGACTCAAAGTATATAGTTTGATAATTGCTCTAATATCCAGCTGCATTTAGGGATCAGCCAAACTCAGAACTCCAATTGTAGCTTTGCATCACTTTCTGAGATACCTTCATTTGCAGTAATCGGGCATTTTGAGAGGCTAAACAAATTTCTTAGGTGCTACTACTTTGAAGGAGCTTCCAAAAATCTACCCATACAATATATACAATAATACAATAACAATAGGTGATCTATCTCTTCAAACCAGAGATCCCCAACCAGTAGCTTGTGAGCAACATGTTGCTCTCCAACCCCTTGGATGTTGCTCCCAGTGGCCTCAAAGCAGGACCTTATTTTTGAATTCCAGGCTTGGAGGCTGTCAGGATCGCTTACCTTAGCTCCGGGCGGCACGTCCTCTCCCTGCGGCGTCCTATCCACAATGGCGGCACCCATGGCCACCACGCTGCGGCGCAATGACGTCACGCGCCTGCGCGAAATTCAAATATTTAAAAGCGCATTGGACGCCATTAAGGCGCCCAATTATAGGATTCTATTGCTATTGATCCTGGGTGTTGTTCTTGATCCTGTTCTTGTATTTTTGACCTTGTTTCCTGTAACTTTGACTATTACCTGGACTTTGTTTTATTTTTGCCTGCCAATACAACTTTTTGCCTGGACTCGTCTTGTTTCCTGCCTGATCCTTGCCAGTGTTACGCTATTGGACCTTTGACCCCTAAGCTTCCTCCTTGGTCCACTACTTCCCTAGGGCGCCTACTAGGCCTACCCGTGACAGAGGCAAGTTTTAGTTGTATAAAAACAAGGTGTACTGTCAAACAGAGCCTCAATGTAGGTTGACAATCCACATAAGGGCTACCAAATGGCCAATCACAGCACTTTTTTGGCACCCCAAGAACATTTTTCATGATAGTGTTGCTCCCCAACTCCTTTTACTTCTGAATGTTGCTCACGGGTTCAAAAGGTTGGGGATCCCTGCTTCAAACCATAAGCTAGGTTGTACACCATATAGAATTTACCAGTTGGATTCCATGACTCCATATAATAGTGGTTATAATACTGATATGCCATACAAAAATAATTGCAATTAATTGTGGTGGTACTAGGTGCAAAATTAATCAATATAAAAACTTAAGAGAGAAAAACACTCAACAACAAAACAAAAAACCATCTCTACAATTGAGAATTACGTATCTAAGAGTCAGAAGATGGCTGCCATGAACTCCACTGGACAGAATCTGCTCCAAGGGGTAAGTAAAGACTTAGGGGAATTTGCCCAGGGTATCAACTAGGCTGGGGGAGGAGGGAGGGGCTCTATGTAGAGTAGAGGAGTAAGGTTTTTTTTTTATTTACAGTTGAATTCTCCTTTAATTGCTCACTTACAGAGCACCTATGCCCATGGGGCTGCTGGTTTCTGCACAACAATTTTGGTTGAAAGTTGAATCTTGGTCAATAATAGCAGAGCCTCTGTATGGCTGTAACAAAGTTTATATAATGTTATTTAAAGCTTGCAAAACCAGTGGATGTTTACCAGATCTGGAAACTAATACAGTGGGCCAAATGGGGAAATCCAGTTGTTTGGATCCTGGGCCAGCAAATGGAAGTCTTTTTTGCCCTGACATCTAATAACTACCAAAAACACATTATACTGCAAGCAGTAAAGGAAGTATAAGTTCTTGATTAAACTTACATTATTTATTATGAATCTGAACACAAAATTGATCTTGACTGGCACAAGATGATGACTGATTTATTTAGGTTGGTATTGTGCTTGAGTTTAAAGAACTGGAAATTAATGTAAAATGCAAAGCCAGTGTCAGGTATTGTCACCAGGACATCTGAAAATGTGACTGCACCTTTATTTGATTGCAGGCAAGGAAGGTTGGCTGGATCTTGCAAACAGGAAATATATGTCATTTATGATCATGAATTGTTATCATCCAATAATTAAAATTATTATAAGCTCAGCTGGTGACATCTCAGAACATTCACATTAACATAATGAGTGTCAAGGATCTGCATTGTGATTCTCCGCTGACCGACTCTCAGATGTTATCTTGTCAGTTGACTGAGACACAGCAGAAAATGTTCAGTTATTCAGAGACACATTGAAAAATATATTAGTATGATGGCGTCTTAACCTTATATCTAGGAATATGTAGTTTTTTACTAACTGTATAGAGACATGTAAGGGCTCATTTACTAAAGCAGGGTTTTTTTTGTATCTTGCCCAAATCTTTATGAAGTCCTAAAATAGACAGTTGCTCTTCACTCTGCCCAGAGATGGGCAGCATTTGGGTGTGCCCTGGAATGCTACCTAGAGGTGGCCACAGGGCTGGAACTAGTTTGGGCACCTGTGTTGCCCACCTCAGGCACCTCCTATAGCCTTTGCAATGGTCGGCAGGTGCATTCACTCTTCAGCACATGAGCAAGCATTTACATGTGCACCCAAAAGCAGTGACAACATAGCCAGCAGGGTTACCTAGGACACCTGGCCCACTTCGCCTAGTGCTGGGTGGCCATACACTGCTCAATAAGATGCCAAACTAATTTTTTGGCATCTATCAGACCATATATGGGGACCTTACATGATGGCAGGTATGCTTAAGGTGGAATACTTTGGTTTTGTACATATATATTTTAAGATTAAAGGAAAACTATACCCCGAAAATGAATTATTGAGCAACAGATACTTTATATCAAAGCAAGTGACATATTAAAGAATCTTACCTACCTGGTATATATATTTAAGTAAATATTGCCCTTTTACATATCTTGCCTTGAACCACCATTTCATGAGGGTCTGTGTGCTGCCTCAGAGATCACCTGACCAGAAATATTTCAACTCTAACTGTAACAGGAAGACGTGTGGAAGCAAAAGACACAACTCTGTCTGTTAATTGGCTCATGTGACCTAACTTTATAGTTTGTTTGGTATGTTTGTGTGCACCGTTGGATCCTAGGATCCCAGGAGGCTGTCCTTATTTTTTAAAATGGCAATTTTCTATTTATGATTACCCAATGGCACATGCTAATAAAAAAGTGTATTATTATGAAAATGGTTTATTTACATGAAGCAGGGTTTTACACATGAGTTGTTTTATGCAATATCTGTTTATAGAGACCTACATTGTTCGGGGGGTATAGTTTTCCTTTAAGAAATCTATTTTTATAAAAAATCTTTGAGTTACAGGGTATTTTTGATTTGACAGGTTTTGATTTTTGATTTTGCCTTGTGATTCTGAAGGTTTATGCTGTTTTAATTTGGCTCTTGATTGGCCTTATATGTTCCCAGTTATTAAAGGGATCCTGTCATGGGGAAAAAAAATAGTTAATAGTGCTGTTGCAGAAGAATTCTGCATTGAAATCCATTTCTCAAAAGAGCAAACAGATTTTTTTTAGATTTCATTTTGAAATCTGACAGACATGGGGCTAGACATATTGTCAATTTTCCCACCTGCCCCAAGTCATGTGACTTATGCTCTTACAAACTTCAATCACTCTTTACTGCTGTACTGCAAGTTGGAGTGATATCACCCCCTCCCTTTCCCCCACCAGGCAGCCTAACAACAGAACAATGAGAAGGCAACCAGATAACAGCTCCCTAACACAAGATAATGGCTGCTTCGTAGATCTAAGAACAGCAATCAATAGTAAAACCCATGTCCCACTGAGTACTATTCAGCTACATTGAGAAGGAAAAACAACAGCCTGCCAGAAAGCAGTTCCCTCCTAAAGTGCTGGCACAAGTCACATGACTGGGGCGGCTGGGAAATTGACAAAATGTCTAGCCCCAAGTCAGATTTTAAAACTGAATATAAAAAAATCTGTTTGATCTTTTTAGAAACGGATTTCAGTGCAGAAGTCTACTGGAGCAGCATTATTAACTGATGCGTTTAAAAAAAACATGTTTTCCCATGACAGTTTCCCTTTAAGGATATTTCTGTTTGGTAAATGTGAAAGTAAACAAAGGAACAAATAACTGTTGGTAAATATATGGATGCTCTTGCGACAAAAGTCTCCTCACATATCTTTAATCAACGATGGATGAAAAATTAAATGGATAGCCGAGAAGATCTTTTGGAAGGTGACTAAATATTCTAGTGTATGGCCAGCTTAAAGGAAAAATATAACCCCAACATTGTCTATAGATACAGAGAGTTCTGTCTTTTACTTCCCACACTTCTTCCTGTTAAAGTTAGAGCTGCAGTATTTCTGGTCAGGTGATCTCTGAGGCAGCACACAGACCCTCACAAAATGGGGACTCAGATTAAAAGAAGTAAAAGGCCGATATTTAGTTAAATATATATTCCAGTTTGGTACGGTTCTTTAATATGCTGTATGATGTAAACTATTTGTTTCTTAATTATTCATTTTGGTGATAAAGTTTTCCTTTAATTTAAATAATAGTCTGCCTTTTATTGGTGCACACTGTGATCACCAACTGTGTGTCAGGAGTCGGTACTCTGTTCATCAGTGGAACGTTTGGATCAGTGCTCTTCTGTATTGTGCAGGTACCAAAGTTTAAACAGTAAACAAATAGAGCAATGGGACAGTGTGTAACTGTCTCCTTTCCTTTCATCTACAGAAAGAGTGACTGTTAGGCCTAATCAGCCACCTGAAAAAGTTTTTAATAAAACATACAAATTCTATTTACAGAAATGTTGTTTATACAAACTGCAGACAATCAGTTTATAGATACAGGTACCAAGTTAGTATATTGTGCTATTCAAACCCTTCCTCTCGTGATGTATCACTATAACCTATCATTTGCATTTACATTTTCTCCTATTCCCGTTATATGATACATTGTTTTCAGCAGTATAGCAATATTAAACAAACACAGCAATATAAGGCACCCCGTTGCCTTTCATTTTGTACCTAGATAAGGTACAGTCAGAAATATATATACTATTTATGCACAGCTTCACTGTGATTCCCTGCTGATCCTCTCAGCCTCTTACTGGTGGAATGCTCGAAGTTTTGTTTATTTTGTGCTTTTAGAAAATGGCAAAATCTGCATATGCTGTAGAAAGCAACAGAGACGTTTATCTTGAATTCTGAATCATCTGATGGAGAGGAGACAAAAGAAGCCATCAAACTATCAGCTCAACATTTTTGTCTTTTGTCTAGCTATGCAATGTGTATTTAAATTCTGCAGAACAAAAGAACACAGTAGTAATTACATTTACATATTTAACTGATCCCTTAAAAAAAGAAAAGCCAATCATGGTTGAACGTTCAGTTTTCTATATCCATCAAACCAGCTGAAAAAGAGTGCAAATTAATTTAGTATGACCAGCATTTCAGAAGAAAATTCTTTGCCTTCTTTACCCTGCTTGTCTGTTTGGGGTGCAACTTTTTAGTTCCTATCATAGAAAACTGAAAACTGTTATAAAGGGCCCTGGCTTACTGTGCATTTTGCATATTATTACTTTAATGCCTGTAGGAGACTGAGGCAGAATACAGTTATTGATGGCATTATAAATGGCTGCTCGTTGGTTTGTGTAGGTATTTCATTCTCATAGCCATTTGTAGAAATATTACAGTGTTCAAATTGGAATGGTGTAAAGGGTTTTGATTGTGAAGAAAAGGGTGCCCTTTGGAAGAGTGAAACAAATTGGCCAGATTCTAGTGGCGCATGCAATGATGACGTGGTTTTACTGGTTTTGTTTTTGAAGCAACTCCTGATATTTATGCAAATACTTAAAAAAAAAGTGGGGTTTGTCTAAAAGACAGAAAAGAAAAATGTAAACGTTGTGTTCCTATTTAAGATTCTAGGCCTCAGGGGTTTGTCTGGGTGCTTTGGGCTGTGTTACTTCGTCAGGTATTACCATCTTCATGATCTCTACATTCACAGGAACTTCAGGGCCTAGGGCAACTATTCTCTGGGGCTAAAAAGATATATTTTACATTGATAAAACCAGTGCTATCACTCTTCATTTGCAATGAATGAGAAATTAAGATAACCTAGGTTACATTGGAGTTATCATACCAACACCAGCATGCCATCTGTTTGGCACTCAAAATAATGTTAATGACAACTGCCCATACAGAATGGCTTGCATCATTTCCCCTTGATGTTAAAAGGACACGGTATTCTGTGGTGTAAAACGCTCCACCCAGCTTCCTTTCCTTCTTAAAACTGTAAACTTAAAAAAAAAATGTATAGAGCACTGAAACTGACTTCTTTTTAAATGAAGGGTTGCAATGGTAATCAGTGGCGTAACTTCACGCTGGTGGGCCCCGGTGCAGGATTGGCACACGGACCCCCCTATCGGGCTCTCCCCCTATGAATTGTACATTAGAGTTCTCGTAGCCAGCGGGCCCCGAGAGGGCTGGCCCCTGGTGCAATTGCACCCACTGCTCCCCTGGTAGTTACGCCACTGATGGTAATCTATATTATTAAAAAAAATAAAAACATTTATTCTGTGGCTGTTCTGCAATCAACGTGGATTTATACTAGTTTAGTTAAACTGTCATGGGATTTTATTTTTAGTTAACAGTATATGGTTTGTGTTTGAAAGAGTGGAGATGTGTGTGTGTGTGTGTGTACAGTATGTATGCTGGGTTTTTAATTTGGAGGGGTTGAACTTGATGGACTCGGTCTTTTTTCAACCCAATTTAACTATGTAACTATATGTAACTACGTAACAGTAATGCTCCAGCAGAATTCTGCACTGAAATCCATTTCTAAAAAAAGCAAACAGATTTTTTTATATTTCATTTTTGAAATTACATATTGTCAGTTTCCCAGCTGCCTGCAATCACGTAACTGCAAGTTAGAGTGATATCACCCCCCTCCCTTCCCCCCAAGCAGCCTAACAACAAAACAATGGGAAGGTAACCAGAAAGCAGCTCCCTAACAGAAGATAACAGATCTAAGAGCATCACTCAATTAAATCCAGGTCCCACTGCTTCACATTGAGCAGGAGAAACAACAGCCTGTCAGAAAGCAGTTCCTTCCTAAAGTGCTGGCTCTTTTTGAAATCACATCACCAAGCAACATGACCTGAGATGGCTGCCTACACACCAATATTACAACTAAAAAAAATATACTTGCTGGTTCAGGAATGAAATTTGATATTGTATAGTGAATTATTTGCAGTTTAAACAGTATAATTTAGAAATAAAACTACATCATAAAAATCATGACAGACCAAAACTGTATGTCTAAATAGGACACTACTGGAAATGACATTGCCATTCAGGAGGATGGGAAGATACCTGCCATATTTTTTCACTTTGCTTTTTCATTTGAAAGCAGATCCATAGAGTTTTAAAATCTGTTAATTAAATGAAACATTTAGGTGGTCCACAATGACATCTTGGGACCTCACTGCCAGCATAAAAAAGCAAGCAGCATGTTGTGATGACATTATAAACTATTAAGACAAAGACAGACTTGCTACAGTAATTCTCAGAGCCTTTTGTGCTCATGGACGTATGACTCATTGTTAACCTATCTAATCCATCAAAGTGCTAGCATTGTGCAATTCCCTTGAAGGCACTAAAGTGATAGGAAAAGTCAGTGATAGTGTACAGTCCTTTACCCCTGTTAATACATTACTTTCTCATTCCAAGGAAAGTTATTCCAGCCATCCCTAGTTTCACAGCTGTAGAATCGGCTTGATTGATTGCAGCTGCATTCACAATGAATTTTGGTCAAAATCTGGAACACATGTACGCTCCGGAATTTGGCTTGCTTTCTTTTGTGCTCCAAGCTTTTTTTCCAACATGGTGGTCTAATCTGTATCTTTATATCTGTCTAACTAGGTTGGGCACACACAAGAAGAACCATGGAGAATCACATGGAATTGATCTGTTATATAAATACAGAAATAAAATGCATAACTGGTGTACTTCAAACCAAAACTCCCCAAAAGGGAAATTAACTGTATGGTTTGGTATTAACATGCTGATTATCGGTTAATGGGGCACTAAAGGCAACAATGTTGTCTTTCTTATTCAAAATTCTTATCAAAATTGGGTATTTTCCTGATGTATTTTAACTATTTTGTTTTTCTACTTAGGTGCATCCAATTTTTTATAATGCTGACTTATTATAATAACCATTTCTTAGGCCTTTAAGAACCTTATCCTCAGTAAGGAGCTGCATGTCATCAAGGGTAAAAAGCAAAAAAATTAAACAGTACTTTGCATATAACAACAATGAGCTATTGTCTAGAACTGCAGCTTCAATCAATCACTGCATTTGTCACTTTGAGACAAGTTGTCATGTAATACTAATTCGAAAAGCAAAAGCCAGGGCAAGTACTAAACAAACCAAACAAAGAAGAGTTTTGAAGTGTAGTTCCTTTACAATATTTTTTGTATTTTGTTCCTTAATGTACCGTGATGTAATTTTAATGAGGAAGCATTATGCCCTGAACACAACTGCACTCATTTTGGAATTTTGTGATACAGAAAATGTTGTTTTGTCTATACCCCTTCTGTCGGAATTCATACTTTCCCCATGTCTAATGAATTGTGCATATAATGCCATAGAACCAAGGCTAATCCAGTCTGGCACACATGCAATGCTCTGATACTTTTTAAACACAGTTTTAGCAGTTTTGTTTTGTGGTAGAACAGAAAATCTCAAGAGCATGTTAGGGTAGTTAAATTATAGAAGAGAACAATTTGATCCAGACTGTCCTGTAACTCCATAAGGTTTTATCTATAGGTAATGGAACACAGGACATTTTGTAATAGAGTGGAAGGGGAGCAAAATGTGCTTATTTCCTGAAAATAGTGGCTCTTTTTTCTTAGCAATAAATCACTGTCACTGGGATATTGTAAGCGATTACCGATGAAAGTTAGGGGGGCAAGTTCAAGCAATTTGCCCCCATCCCTCAGAGCTCAAAATTGTCCTTCAAGAATTAGGCTGCAGTTATCATGTGGGCAGACAAATCAGCTACAAATGTATTCATAGTATTTAGCTATAATCATTGGCACAAATGTTTGGACCTCACTGCCAGCATAAAAAAGCAAGCAGCATGTTGTGATGACATTATAAACTATTAAGACCATTGAATACCACTCATGCTTGTATTGGGTCATCTGCCATACAGAAAAAAAGAATAACCCACAAATACAAAGGTATTCAATACATTGGCCCTTAGGACACTTTCGGTCTGATAACTGAAGTCCAATCACTGATGTATAATTGCTCCATGTATCTGCACTCAGGCTAAAGCTGTGCCTCTCCACATCTATGCAGAGCTGAAGATAAGAGCAGATCCATCTGCCTACAAAATACACTTGGAGAGGAGGACCGTGTGCCAGATCTGACTTTGAAACGTGTCAACCCATAAAGTTATAAAGGAGCAAATGTGTATTGTGAGCATAACTAAAATTTGAAATTCTTGTTTTGTAGACAAGCTTTCCAAATGAAAAGAAAGTGAGCTTGACCCACCATACAGTGAAAGGGTGAAGGTTCAAGGTTCAAAAGTAACAAAGCTTCAGAGAAGTTAACAGGAGAAGCCTACACAGACAGAACAGAAACTGCTTAGGCTGCCCTGATAAATGGAAAACTGAAATAACTAGATGAAGTTTTAAAATTGCTATGAGCAGAGTTGAATTCTTCTGGTGCAAGACCGTTTCCACAAGATAGAAAGCTACTGGAGACATTAGAGACAGACCACAGAGAAATGCATTGAAGCTGTGACTAGATCCAATTTCTTGAATCCACTTGCTGTATACGTGAAACAAACATGAAGAGATGCTCTAAAGCCCGATATTTAGTTGTACGGATAAAATAGTGGCATAATAATCTACTCTGTAGTGGTCAGTTGCATTAGACAAAAGTCTGTGTGTAAGCATAATATGAAACTCCGAGAAGTCCAGGAGTAAAATCTTTAGAGGAAGAAGTAGAACACTAATTTGTTTCTGCAATACAAGACCCATGTGTGCAAACCTGTTTTATAGATAGATAGATAGATAGATAGATAGATAGATGATAGATAGAGAGAGAGAGAGAGAGAGAGAGAGAGAGAGAGAGAGAGAGAGAGAGAGAGAGAGAGATAGATAGATAGATAGATAGATAGATAGATAGATAGATAGATAGATAGATAGATATTACAATGCAACTTGGGTCAAGCTGTAAAAGTGAGGAAAGGAAAATAATATAAATTACCCATGATCCATTTGCAAGTGATAGATGCCACATTGCTAACGACAAAAGTTTCAGTTCAACACAAGAATGATGAAGCCAATCAGTCTCTGAAATCTGCATGCCAATAAAACAAGTAAACTGAAACCAAAGCCAAGTAACCAAGAAAAAGTTTAAGCATACTAAGTTACAATTTCCCATTAGCTACCATAACCAACAGGAAGACAGACACATTCTAGCAAAGACCCCAACGAAAAGTCAGATAATTGACTCATAAATCGTCAGTTTAGAGGAAAGCACTCAAATAGCAATTGCTGCTAGGAAAATGTATTCACTACACATCACACAAAATGCAATAGTTCAAAGGACTGCGGTTTGTTTTATTGTGGTGCTCTATCCTGAAACCTTGTTGCATAGGTAGGTTTCAATAAGCCATGCAAACAAAAAATTCAGATGGCACACACTTCAGAAACATTTCGGAGGTACAACCTCCTTTCTCAAGTGCTCCCATTTGTGTAATTTAACTCACAGGTATATCAAGGTGCAGGGGTGGAACCCCTTTATATTGTATCATTACTATATCACAATAACTAAATAGTGACAACCCGTGATAAACAGTGTTCAAAAGTTGACTTTTTTTTTCGAATTATATCCATATTTGTGTCAAAAAGTTTGTATGTTTCATACTGTGACTGTGAAATAAACATAACATAAATTAGTTGAAACAATCCCAATTTGGGGTCATACTGAGTCAATATTAGTTTGAATTACAAAAGAAAATCCATCACAAGTTGATATCCAATTTTGAAAGGGAAACTACTGCACTGAAATCCATTTCTCAAAAGAGCAAACAGATTTTTTTATATTTCATTTTTGAAATCTGACATGGGGCTAGCCATTTTGTCAATTTCCCAGCTGCCCCAGTCATGTGACTTGTGCCAGCACAGAATGGAACTGCTTTCTGGCAGGCTGTTGTTTTTCCTTCTCAATGTAACGCAGTGGGACATGGGTTTTACTATTGAGTGCTGTTCTTATATCTACCAGGCAGCTGTTATCTTGAGTTAGGGAGCTGTTATCTGTTTACCTTCTCATTGTTAGGCTGCTGGGTGGGGAAAAGGGGAGGGGTGATATCACTCCAACTCGCATTACAGCAGTAAATAGTGATTCAAGTTTATCAGAGCACAAGTAACATGACTTGGGGCAGCTGGGAAATTAACAATATGTCTAGCCCCATGTCAGATTTCAAAAATAAAATATAAAAAAATCTGTTTGCTCTTTTGAGAAATGGATTTCAGTGCAGAAGTTTCCCTTTAATTGTTACTGTTGTTTTTCAAAATTGGATATCAACTTGCGTCAAAAGGAGCAAATATGTATTGTGAGCATAACTAAAATTTGAAAGTCTTGTTTTGTAGACAAGCTTTCCAAATGAAAAGAAAGTGAGCTTGACCCACCATACAGTGAAAGGGTGAAGGTTCAAGGTTCAAAAGTAACAAATCTTCAGAGAAGTTAACAGGAGAAGCCTACACAGACAGAACAGAAACTACTTAGGCTGCCCTGATAAATGGAAAACTGCTATGAGCAGAGTTGAATTCTTCTGGTGCATGATGATACCAACAACTCCTCTTTATTAGCTAAGCTTTCTCCTGTGGGATGAGTAGAACAATAGAACTCCAACTCCAGCCTGGGTTTTTTCAGCCTGGACATTATCAGCAAAGCAGGAATTGTAACTTAGCTTAGTGTAATGTATTGCTTTATGGTATAATATTGAATATAAGGACATGATGATATTATATGATCTAAATATTCACCCTCACCTCAGTAAATTACTCAAACTCTTAGGCTAAGGGCACATGCTCTCAGCTTGTGGTTTTTTTATTTATTTATTTATTTTTTTGCACAGGCAGGTGGAGCGGAGGTTGTCCTGATATGTGCATACACGTAAGGGGAAGCTGTACCTTTCAGTGCAGATTGATGGAGCTTGGGGAAGAGCAGACCTGCATCTCTCAGCCTGCAAAAAAAACATGCAGGCTGAGAGCAGCAAAGCAAGGGCTTCTTCTGCCCTGTCCCTGGTATTTTGACCATGGAGGTGCTCTCATAGAGAAACACAGAGGCCAAAACACTATCCCCAGCTTGCAGTCACTTAATATTCAAATGAATCGGCAAAGCTCAGCATTTTTCCAGGTGCCAGGGTCTGCTAGAACCAGGGCCGTCATTAGAATTCACAGGGCCCAGTGCAACAAAATGTTTGGGGCCCCTGGGCCACGCCCACCCCAGATCCTACCTGTGGTGTTTATACAAATGGCCTGCAGGTGGCACTGTGCATACACAGGACTTTCTGTACAGCGTGAAAGTGAAAGTAAGACTTACAGCTGTTATGTAATGGCTGCATGAACCTGCTAATAAAGGACAGTTATACCCTCCTCATCCTCGGCTACCAAACACCACACTACCCACTCCACACCACAGTTAAAACATCACACAGACATCAGAGCTAACAAAGGTAACCCCCCACACACAAGTTATAAAAAGGTATTGATGGTCAGGGCCCCCATAAAAGTTTTTTTTTTTTTAAATTGGTGGTCAGGGAACCCCCTTCAAGTTAAAATGAATAATTGGGTACTAGGGTTTCCACCTGGCCGGTATTTTTGATGGTTGATCCCAATGTTATTAATAGGGAAAAAAGAAGGCCGGTATTTTTTCAGGAAAAGGTGGCAACCCTATTGGTGACCAGGACCCCCCTATAAGTTTTTTAAAAAAAATAGTGCCAGGGCCCCCATAAATGTTTTTTAGAAAAAACATTGGGCCCCCCTTAAAAGTAAAAATATTTTTTTCAATTTCGGCTGTTTTCATGACTTAGGGTCTTTTCGCTGCTTCGAAATTTCGGGGCTTTTCGGCGCTTTCACGACTTCGGGTCTTTTCGCCACTTTCGGAACTTCAGATGTTTGGCTTTTTGGATGGAAGAGGCGGCACGGCTTTTGTCAGGGGGCCCAGCTATTTCGAAAAGTGCAGCACAGCCAGCCCCCCCTTCAGAGCTGGGCCCAGTGCAGGAGTATCCCCTGTGCCCCCCTGATGGTGGCCCTGGTCAGAACTAACTTGCAGACAGCCTGTTTGATCTTGTTAGATCTCATCAGTGCAAGATATTGGAACATGGCTTCTGAGGGGTAGGACTTGGAGAGCAGCAAAGAGGGAAAGCAAACCTGGTTACCATGGCTTGATAAAGGGTCAGAAGGGCCAGAAACATTGCCTTGTAACACTTGAAATAAAAATCAATTTTTTTCACAGTACCGGAGTGCTGCTGTCTTTTCGATATTGTGTCAAGTTGCCCTGGCAGAGGGTACGGCGTGCACCTGGGGCTGCAGAGAGCCAATTTGCCTACTCTAGAAGCACACATGAATTGAATTGAATATCTTGCACTGATGAGATCTAACAAGATCGAAACAGGCTGTCTGCAAGTTGGGATATATGGCTCTGAACTATTAGGCTGTATCTGTGCTATAAACCAGAGGTTCTGGATGCATAGTTGGCCACAGGGACATAAAGGAGTGATTTACATGTCTCCGCCCATGATGCATTATGGGAGAAAAAAAACTCTAATTTTTGATATCTAGGCAGTGCTATATGAACACCATTATACAATTTCTGATATGAAAAATGTAACTAACATTTAAATCATCTAAGGTCTAAAAGGTGCCTTTACATATTTATTGCCTCTAGTTTTTCTATGCATACCAGTGTGAAGCGTGAAATCGATGATTTGCGAGTGCAATAACTAGTCATGGAGATGGGAGATCTTTTGTGCCTAGCTGCAATTGTGATAAATGTAATAGCCCAGAAAGACGTTCTATTTGCAATTCTCTCTGTGTTCAGTAAATTCACCACCACAATGTGCTCATGTATTTTTTTAGAAAAAAAAAGAATATTTTACTTTCCAATGAAAACACCAGCTAAAAATAAAGTCTTTAGATAACTACAGTTCACATCCTCTCCGTCCTATAAAAGAAATTGAATGTGGGAATTTTCAGCAAGCCTGGTCTCTAGAGAGAACCTCCATAAGGGTAGTTAACATTTCTCAGGAGCGGTTTATTGGGTTAGATTTTTTTTTCCATTCCAGAAGTGGTCCCAGAATGACCTGCCAGATGCAACCCTTCTGTTCTCAGATACAAATATGTTTGCATTTTCTTTCCCCTTTGTGTTTGCTTAAGCTGATTCAGGGCATCTGGCCGGACTCTGTGAATGAATCTGGGACCTTTCTTTTAGCCTTGCTATGTGCTAAATTTTCAAAGGACAGATTTTTGCTGTAGAAAATCCTTATCATATATAAGAAATTGCGAATGGCACTGACTGATGCAATTACTGCACACATCGTTTTCAACCTAAAAATGTGAAATTTTATTATTGTAATTAAAACAGTGACATTGTCTGTACAAAGCCACTTAGTTTTGAGTGTTATACGGTCTCTGTAATTAGGCAAAGTTACATTAAATTGCTACAGCAGTTATAGTTAATGCAGCCTGCAATCTGCTAGAGAGAAGCCAAAATCACTGATATTCTCTTTGACCTTATCTTGATATGCAGGTACAGCACATCCCTTTGTTAGATGCCTGCAGACAGCACAACATGGAAAATGCTCGCTTGTCAAGACAGTTGAAAGAATCTTTGTGAGATTCATCAAGCTGTAACGCTAACATCATTCAAAATTAATTACTACATTTGTAGACTGAATCGCCATTTAAAGGCTATTCATCAAGTCTTTTTCCAGTCATAAAATATGATTAATTACAGCTGGCAAGTGATTGTTTCCAAAAAAAAAAATTCTACTGTGAAATTATTTAAGCTTGAAGTATTTTACTATTCGGGCATTAATAAGGGGAATCATCGTGATGGCATCCGTCCCCCAAAAAGAAAACCTGTTTCGTTGTAAAGTTAAGATTAGCAAAAATAACTGTGAGAGTATTTTTACAGAAAACTCTGTCTTTAACTAGTTAGCTTTCTTTCAAGCAGACTACAGGCAAATAAATCATACCCTACTTCAGTGCTGTTCAAGTTTCCAATGCCATTGGCCTATTATTCGCTTTCTCACATGATTAGCAGTAGGATTATTATAAGGTTATTATGTAACACAAAAAGCTACACATTTGGACCACAGGCCTCCAGATGGACAACTTTGTCCTACTTTATCTTGCAGCTCAAATTGTCTGTTCTGCTGTACAGCAGTGTCTTTCTTTGTCCAACAGCTATCACAAGAAGGAGAGAATGGTGTATGCTGACACAGAGAGGGCCTGACAGAAGCTATACATGAAATTATTTACAAACAAAGTGGTAACATATTACAAAGCATTATTTAATAGACAGGTGTTTACCTCTAAAACACAGATTACATACAAAAAAATCACTGGTGCAACTGAAAAAGTTGACAAACCAACAATACATGGAGTGGCATAAGTACACAAATATAGGCTCCCTGTAAAAAAGGGGGGCCTACTCTCACCCTCTACCTCCAGCCCAGCCACATGAGAGGAGGAAGGGAGTGAGGATTTCTCAACTGGTATAGAGGAAGTTGACCCTGGAGTCAAGGCTCTGCTTTTCCAAGGCCCTCTTGCAACTGTTGGATCTGCTTCCTTTATAGTTACACCACTGGGTTGAAGAAAGCTGCCAACTAGGTACCTCCAATCTATTGGGGTCCACCACAAATAATCTTTATATCCATTGAACAGGTCTGAAAATCCCTTTGGACAGTGCATCTCAGCCTTGATGCAGTCTTCATCTAATGAGTCTCCAAAAGCCCCTTTGTATGAGGGCCATTGATTGTATCAGCCCAATCTAAGGTCCTTATCTCATATAAAAAATATTATCAGGAGCAAATTAACCTTCCTGTATGTTTTTGGAGAGTGGGAGGAAACCAGAGTGCTCAAAGAAACCCCCACACAATAATCATATCTCTAGTGAAATATTTCACATACCACATTTTTTTATGTGTATTTGGGAGTTACTGGAAGTTACAGAGATAAAGATGATCAAGTTGAGGTTGTTACCTAGGATTGCTCAAAGGTTTGCAGAAAGTAGGTTTTCTACCACTGCTAACAGTTAGCCTTGTGTCTAGCTAAAAATAACATGTGGTCGAATGGGGGTTGTAAAGGAGGAGTTAGGGACAACACAACAAAGAGGAGAACAAAGATATGGGAACAATCAATGGGGATAAAAAGGGGCACAGAGAAAATAATGAGTTTAGTGTTGTTCAAAAGGAGAGAGAGAGGTCAATGTGATGTGTAGCTTGAGGGGCAGAGACCCAATAAAACTAATGTCACACTTGGCGCCAATACCCCACATACTGCTCAGTGTCTATAACTAGAATCCTTTATGTCCCCTGTGCTAGTGCTAATTCAGGTTTCTTTGGATACAACTGCTCTATAGATAGTACTTATTTTCAGTAATAGTCTGTACTGAATGCGATGCAATCTCTCCACAATTTTAAGCATTCCGAACATTAAGGGGCCGATTTACGAAATTCAGGTGAAATGA
>CM044432.1:49175843-49187754 GCA_024363595.1 Xenopus borealis | reverse complement strand
CAGCCTGTGTGGAAGAACTCCCAGTATGTCCATTAGGTTAATGGTGCTGCGTTCTGCCCTTCAGTCAGTTATTTGATCAAGTCACCTCCTCTGATGAAACACCCAATGGTGTGAAACGTGTCAGGAGAGTGTGGCTTGCATGAAGTAATGAGTCATGTGGTATGTAATTAATGAATTGATGTAAAACAAAATTGTAATGAATTTGGTGAATTTGCACAAATCAATACCTGAAGTAAGTTAACATGCATTTTTCAGTTTTTTTAATAATTGCTCAGTAGTGATGGGCGAGTCGCGCGTCGTTTTTGACGCGACGGGCGCCGCAAACGATGCAACACGCGTCAAAAGCGTGCCGCGACTCGTTTCGCTAATTTTTCGGCGAAGCAAAACTGGTGAGATTCGCCCATCACTATTGCTCAGTGCTTGTGGACCCAAGCACTTTGCTCACTCTTAGATAGAGTCCAAATATACAGTCTTGTGGAAGAACTCCCAGTATGCCCATTAGGTTAATGGTGCTGCGTTCTGTCTTTCAATGAGTTATAAGATCAAGTACGATCATCTGTGCTACAGTTATTTTCTAGAGTATTATGTGCAATGATCTTATTATGGGGAGCATTATCAAATGCTTTTCGGGGTATCTGCTACATTTTCTTAACCGAACATGCAACAACATTTTATATTAGTTTGTCCATTACTCCTTAAAGGGGTTGTTCACCTTTGCGTTAACGTTTAGTATGACGTAGAGAGTGATATTCTGAGACAAATTGCAATTGGTTTTCATTTTTTATTGTTTGTGGTTTTATAGTTATTTAGCTTTTTATTAAGCAGCTCTTTAATTTGCAGTGTCAGCAATTTGGTTTCTAGGGTACAAATTACCCTAGCAACCCTGCATTGATTTGAATAAGAGACTGGAATATGAATAGGAGAGGGACTGAATAGAATGATAAGTAATAAAAAGTGGCAATAACAATAAATGTGTAGCCTTACAGAGCATTTGTTTTTAGATGGTGTCAGTGACCCCCATTTGAAAGCTGCAAAGAAACAGAAGAAAATGGCAAATCATTAAAAAACTATGAAAAATAAATAATGAAGACCAATTGAAAAGTTCCTTAAATTGGCCCTTCTACAATATACTAAAAGTTAACTTGAAGGTGAACCACCCCTTTAAAGCACACTTTGTGCAATCAGGATGTGCCTTTACATATATTACAAATACTATCTTCAAAGACTTTCCCTGGAATTGATTTACTGGTTGATAAAGCCTCTTTGTTGCATTTATTGCTGTTCTGCGTCTCCTTTCAAATCTCCTCTATTATCTCCTAAAGTAATGTTACTTTTAAAGTACTGGTATACAGATCACTGGGATTGTATTTTTGGAGTATAGTATTCATGGCAAATCCTTTGAAGACTGTCAAGTTAAAATGTGACTGGGCTTACCCCTCTATCAGCCCCTGTGCTCCAATGGTGAAATCTGCTAAACAGCTGTAATATTCTGAGGAGTCTTGAGTTCTGGGTTCATTAAAGCATGACTGAGTATACACAGACCTCCGAAGGGGGTTGTCAACAGTCATAGGAATATCCCCTGCTGCTCTGGAGCTGTAGTGGTTAAATGTGCCAGAAAGCTGTAAGAGTTGGTTTGATAACTCACATCTCTGGGGCTGTGGACTCATTGAGGCATGACTTAACTGGACATGAACAAACAACAAAGAATTCTATATATGAGTCACGTTAACATGACACATTGGGGTATTGTGACCCAGAAATCTGCTAATGGATTGTATTGCCCTTCAACTGGACAGGTAATACCTAAGGAATACATAAAAAGAACACATCTTGATGAAACAGGGAATTTAGAAAAAAAAAAAAAAACATTTTTATTATCAAATTATTTGTTATTGTTTTACTGTGTAATATGCTTTGTTAGAATTACTTAGTTGTGTGTTTCACTGAGGACTTGCCAAAAAGTTCATCAACAGCAATCTGTTCTCCAGATCAAGTAGTAATTACTGTGTGCGTTGTACTATGTGCATACCCTTCTGATGTGCCCAAAAGCATCATGTATCCAATCAGACTATTAGTTCACTACACTACACTAACCTAACCTCATCTAACTATAGTAACATTAACACTAAAATATTCATAGGTTATGATGAGGTTAGGTTAGTGTAGTGTAGTGAACTAGTGGTGACTGGACACATGATCATAGCTCATAAGTTAAAAACTGCCCCAAAGGAACATCAACATAAAATGTGTGAAACGCTCCTTTATTATAACCAAAGCTCTAACATTCAGGGGCAGATTTATCAAAGGTTGAAAGTCGAAACTTGAATTTTCTATTTTTTTTTTATGGTTAAAACTGTCAAATTAGACTAGGGTGTTATTCAAATTCAAGTTTTGTAAAAAAATTTGAATTAGATTTTAAAGATTTATAATACCCATGACCTTTAAAGTGGACCCGTCACCCCAAAAAAATATTCAAAATCAAATTTTATCACATTAGTCAAGCAAAATGAACATTAATTACACTATATAAATTATTTTAATCTTGTTTTCTTTCAGTCTGGGAATTGATAATTATAGCAAGCGGGCAGGAGCCATTTTGTGGACACTGTTATTAAGACAAGCCTTATATCATCTCAGAATCTTGTTTGTGCACCAGAATGTGGGACCCGATGTCTATCCCCATGTCCTGGCTACACAATTAAATGGTTAAGAGAACTGGGGGAATGTGTGGGGAGCAGTGACATCTAGGAAGTGCTGAATGGAAAGTGAAAGTAATTATCTCTCCCGCCTCTATGCCTAAGGTCCAGTGATCGATTTTGTGTTGTACAAACAAAGGGGGTGTTGTGGGAGCACTCTATTATGATCATATAATCTGCACCAAATGTCCTAATTTTCCCAATCTGGCCCACAACCTGGTCACACAAGTTTATAATTACATTAAAAGCTAACTTTCTAAGGCTCAGCTGAAGACAATAAACATCAGATGGCTGAACATAGCTGATTGCAATCTCATTGCAGTAATAAACAGGTATCCAACTACAAAGAAAAGATTTTAATGTTCACAAACAAAAAAAAAAAAGAGAAAAACTGTTGTCAATTTAAATCTGAATGAAAAATGTTATGTTACCGTGTCCATGGCCATTGAAAGGCTCACTCAGACCACATTTCACCAGATTCAGCATGCAAAGTGAAGCCTTCTGAAATCAGAAGGTATTTACATGTCTCATGCCATACATATAGCACTGCCTAGATATCAAAAATGAGAGTTTTTTTACTCCCATAATGCATCATGGGCAGAGACATGTAAATCACTCCTTTATGTCCCTGTGGCCAACTATGCATCCAGAACCGCTGGTTTATAGCACAGATACAGCCTAATAGTTCAGAGCCATATATCCAAACTTGCAGACAGCCTGTTTCGATCTTGTTAGATCTCATCAGTGCAAGATATTGGAACATGGCTTCTGAGAGGTAGGACTTGGAGAGCAGCAAAAAGGGAAACCGAACCTGGTTAGGGTGAGAAGGACTGAGATTCAGATCAGAGCCAGCTGTCTGTAGTCAACTGCAAAGCAAATAAATAATAAAAATAAATAACCCACCACACAAACACTCTCACGGGTTTGTGTGAGTGGGTCTGTACACATAATGGGACTCAGATGTCACCATAGAAGATGGGTTATACAACGTTCCCACTGAACTTTGCAATGATTCGCTCATTTGCTTTAATTAATTTAGAGCAAGGAGCACAATGACAGAAAATATCCAAGAAGATTTTGTTTGGTTTCTGTGAAAAGGGACAGATAGTACAGTCATTTGGAGCTGATCTGTTGCATGAAAGTTAATGAGGCCTACACAGAAATGAATGGACATATATATATACTTTTCACAGTACAAAGTCTAGTACAAAGTGCATAATAGCACACGCATGTAATCCCTTATCAACATAGCGCCCATTTGAAACAAATAATTCTCATTTGTAAGAATCATTTATTTCTCCTCTGTATTAAAGGAGCAGTTCAGTGTAAAAATAAAAACAGGTTAAATAGATAGGCTGTGCAAAATAAAAAATGTTTCTAATATAGTTAGTTAGCAAAAAATGTAATGTATAAAGGCTGGAGTGACTGGATGTCTAACATAATAGCCAGAATCCAACTTCCTGCTTTTCAGCTTTTTAACCTTCAGTTAGTCAGCGACTTAAAGGGCAGGCCACATGGGACATAACTGTCAGTGTTGGACTGGCCCACAGGGATACCAGGAAAACTCCCGGTGGGCCAAGGTGTCAGTGGGCCTCTTGCTTCTAACAATTTGGCCTATTTCAGGTTCATTCCTTACTTCTTTATGTGGAAAAAGAGGCTTAATAATGGAAGAATAGAGTTTAGTAAGTAGATCTAAAAGGAGAACAAAGAGGTTAAGTGAGGAGAGAAGGAATAATAGTTTGGAAAGTTAGGCCCCTGGTCTAAGGTTTTCTGGTGGGCCCCTGGCATCCCAGTCCGACACTGATAACTGTTCAGTGAGTCTGCAATTGATCCTCAGCATTCAGCTCAGATTCATAAGCAAACAGTTATGGCCCATCTGGCACACCCTCAAGTCACTCACTGGTTGCTGCTTGGTCACCAGGGTAACCAGTGGAAAACAGGAGAGCTGAAAAGCAGGAAGTAGTGTTGTAGCTATTATGTTAGACATCCAGTCACTCCAGCCTTTATAATTTATATTTTTGGCTAATTAACTATATTCAAGACATTTTATATTCTGCATAGCTTATCTATTTATGCAGTTTTTATTTTTATACTAAACAATTCCTTTAATAAAACTAAATGGTTACTAAGTTGCATGAATCCAAATTGGTAAAGTTTTTTTAGAGGATTTGAGTCTGGCAAGTTATGGGGATCCAAATTCTTTCAAATTCATATTAGGAAAACATACATTTTGGATAATAGCTAAATCTGTATACTATACCTGTATATATATATGTGTATGTATAAAGTCAAAAGTGTACCACACAGGCTTGACAGGCTTAGTTTAAAGAAAAACATTTTTGTTAATGAATAAACAACAATGAAAAAAAGGAAAAAAGTCTGACCAAACTAGAATCCACAATTTGACCCGATTTATCATTGAAAAAACTCGACAAAAGTGGTTTGGATAAAAACTTGAAAAATTCGGGGTTTTGTGAAAAAAAACCCCCCAAATTTTCTGGTTTTATGTCCAAAATGCGGAATTTTTTTGTTAAATAGATCGAAACGCCTGATTTTTTTTGGGATCTTTGCCCAAAACTCAGCGCAAACAATGATATCTTAAAATTTGAAATGGGACCTTTGCCATTGACTTCTAGGGAACCCTGACAGCTTAGATGTGGAGTATTTTTGGATTCTGGGTTTTAGCAGCCTTAGGGGTTAATAAATCCACTAAAAAGTCAGATTTTATAATTTTTGGCATTTGGACTTAAGTAAATAAATATGTATAAAGGGTTGGATGTTCCCTTTTATGTTAGTAATCTTCATATTGACTTATTTTAAGCACTTCTTTTAATCGTTTCTGCTTAGGACACCCCGTTGTACAGAAATATTAGCCATCTCCATCTTTCTGTGTTCTGCTATCCCCAAATCAGACACAATGCATCAGTTGTGACCATGTTGATGATGACAACTTGCGTGGTGTAATGACTTGCAGGGCCGGGCCAAGGTATTTTGGCACCCTAGGTAAGAGCTTCAATCAGTGCCCCCACCCAGTCCTACATTACCATTTCCCACCTTACCATTCATATTGCCCCCTGTAGCTGTGCCAGCAGCCATCATGTTGCCCCATGTACCTGTGCCAGCACCTATCATATTGTCCCCATTTGTACCTGTGCCAATGGCAATCAATCTCTCAGATTGCCCCCAAGCCCCCAATCTGTACCTGTGCCAGCATAAGACAAAACATCTATCAAATTGTTACCCCCAATATGTACCTATACCATCGGCAGCCAAAACAAACCATATATTCCCCATGTCAGGGGCCCAAAAACTCCAATAGAATTTTACGGACCAAGGAGGAAGCAAGTCCAGTACAGTTCATGGTAACAGACGGGTTAAGCAAAGAGTAATCAAAGTCCAGGCAAAGGATCAATCCAGGCAGAAGAGGTTCATAATCCGTGGAGCATGCCGAAGTCAAAAACAGGAATCTAACACGAAATAGCAAAGTCACTCCCAGGAACTCACAAGATGAACCTATATTGGGCAAAGTCTGCAGTTGTCTGGCATCTTATATAAGCCCATTCTTGTGTTACGTCATTTTAATGCACCATTGTCCATTCTGATGCAACTGTGTCATTACATTGCACTTGTTTGACGCAATATCGTCATAAAGGGTCATGAGGGATCCATGGGCGCTGCCATCTTGCTGAGGACCGGTAAGTATTCCTTACAGCCCATAATTTGTACTTGTGCCAGCAGGAGCCAAACTTCCATAATACTGCCTCAAACATTATACCACCAGCAGCAGCCAATCCCTCATATTGCCCCAATCTGTACCTGAGCAAACAGCAGCCAAAATTCCATCATATTGCCCCCCAAATATAAATCTGGGCCAGCAGCAGCCAAAAAACCATCATATTGCCCTCAAATATGTATATGTGCCAGAATAAGCCAAAAATCCATCATATTGCCCCTAATTATCTGTTTACCTGTGCAATAAAAAATCCCCTTAAAAGTGCGTCCTTCATGACTGTGCCCTAAGTGGGCACCTACTCTGCCGACCCCTAGTTCCAGCCCTGGTGATTTGAGATTTGTAGTTTTGTTAAAAATGTCTGTAATTAACATCCATATAAGAGTAGTTAAGGATTTATGGCTATATAAACTCAGAGATTACAAGAGTGTAGGAACTGTACAAAAGAATCAACGTTCCCCCTCATATGATGAACAAATATCACTATTGAATAACCTTGCAAATTCAGTGTCTGTATATATTTATTTATTTATTTACTGATCCTCTAATTGCATAATAAATATTTTTGCATATAAGGGGACAACATTCAATGCCATATCCATTACCCATTTTCCGATGTGGGATTCGACTGCTATTGTGTGCTCACGCAGTTTTTGCAAGTCATGCTTTACGATAGGGAGTTCCATCTTTGGGGAAAATTCACTAAGATCCGAAAATTTACCAGCGAAAATTCGCCAGCGTTCACTAAAGTGCGAAGTTACGCTCAGGTCGGCGAACGGTAGCATGGTTGCGCTAGTGTTACTTCGCTAGGCAGAGTGCAGTTACGCTAGCGAAGCCTTATTTGCATACGGCTGGAACTTTAACATATAATAGAAGTATATTTTACAGCCACTACATTCCACTACACAAGCCCAGGAAACCTTTAATAAATAAAATAAAGTTGTCCTATTGCCCTACATGTGCCCCCTGTATAGTTGTGTTGCCATATGTTAGGAAATGTAGGGGGGAAGGAGGGTAACCCCCCCCAAAAAAAACGATCTTTTTCAGACTATCACCCTCCAATGTTAAAAAACACGCCAGTGTTTTTTTGGGACTTCGAAAAATGTTGACTTTTTTTTCAACCTCCTATCTATTGTATTGAAATTTACCTGGTCTGACCAGGCGAAGTAAAATCTAACGTAAGTGGTAATGCTCAGGAAAATGACGATCTTAGTGAATTTGCGTAATTACGATCCTTCGTCAGTGCTTAACTTCGCCTGGCGTAAGGGTGCGAAGTTGCGCAAGTCTATCTACTTCGCTAGCGAAAATTCGCCAGAGCCGGTGTTAGTGAATTTCCGAAGTTACAAAATGATGTCACACTGGCGTGGCTTGCGTTAGACGCTTCGCGCTTTCGTGAATTTGGGCCTTTATCTCCTAGGTTTTGGTATTAATGAGCACCATGCAGGAATGGTTTTCTGCCCTGATTTCTGCCATAATCTCTAGTAAAGTCGATTCTGCTGATGGTGGAGGTGCTCCCATTGTCTTTGGTATAGGTGAGGCAGGGCCTTTGTCAGCGGAGTTCTGTGGGTTCTATGGTGGAGCTCTAAAGGTTGTGTGTGCTCACATTGGTTGTCAGACTGTTGCCCATTTGTGCATGAAATATTGGTCCTGAAAAAAAAATATATAAAAAATATATATATATATTATGGAGGATAGTAGGATTGGCCTTCCATCTCCATTAAGAATTTTCAGCTGCCCAGCTAGAGGTAGCTTTTTAATTGTCTAATTAGGCTGCGGGTAGTGATTGGCGAATCTACCCAGTTTCGCTTCCCCGAAAAAATTTTGCCAGGCGAATTTTCACTGGCGTTTCGCGAATTTATTCGCCAGCGGCAAATCGTGGGAATGCACCGTGAATTTGCCCCTGGCGAATAAATTCGCCCATCACTAGCTGCGGGTGGTCTGCAGATAAAAAGAGGGTGATACTACATCTCAGTGCCCTCCTTTGGAGACCTCCGTGTGCTGGAAGGAGGTGGGTGTGTGTGAGAATAGCTGGGAAGGAGACAGTGGGGCTAATTTATAAACTTTGCTCAGGGCAGATTTATTTGCACATGTGAATATATTTACCCTGCTCATAGTATATATATATATATAAAGCTGGATATGATTAACCATGGTCACACTCATACCAACACCTATCTCATTCGTGAGCCATTTGTGAAAATTTGCAAAAAAAAAAAAACAGAAAGATGGGAACAGCACTGCAATATTTTAGGAAAACACATGGGCAATGCAACCATTTGCAAATAAAAGCCCTGAACGAACTTTATAAATTACTCCCATTTTCCCCCCCTAATGGTGGTGGACAGAGCTCCAAGTGACTGGAGTGACTGGAGTCCAAGTGACTGTGTATTAATTGAGTTTTCTGGGATTCTGGGACTTGTTACGTCCAAGGCTAGGTTCCAAGGAAATATAATGTGTTTCTGTGAACACCAAGGTGGGTTTTGGAGTGGGAGTGCTATTCTAATGTGAAGCTGTGATTTTGTATAAAGCCAACCAAGCTGAACAGATCATGGCACTCTGATGTGAAATCTTATCCACATTCTCCAGTATGTTGTGTTAGAATGTAAGCTCTAATGAGCAGGGTCCCTTCAGTAGCACAGCACTATTGAATGTGTTGTAAAATACTATTTTTGAGAAGCAAAGACACAAAATACATTTTTGCCTGTGCGAACAATACACATGGCCAGATAACATCATTAATAATATCAAGGACATGGGTTCACGTTTTTAATGAATTATTTTAGCTGCACAAATGATGTGACCTAAGACATTAATTATCCTGACAGTGCTGGCCCAAATACTAGATGTCTCAGCATGCTGTTAGATCTAATTTGCCAAAGTTTTACATAATTACCTTCAGCGTTGTCCATCAGGCCCTTTGACACCTCCACCAAGAAGGTTTCCTTTATTATCATTCATTGTTTTTTTTTTATTTAACAGAGAAGTGTACTTGTGTTCTATATCTTAAAACAAAAGCCTGCAGTAATCTGTTAAATTTACTGTCACTGAACTATGTAACTTGTAAACCGGAGACAGTATTCAAATTAGTCATCAGTTATGCTGGCTTTTTTGCATTCATTTATCTCAAAGAGCACGGTGGATACATAAGCGATAGGAACAAATGCATTTTCATTTCATTACTTCTTTTTACAAATTTAAATGATCAGCAGAGAACTAATTTGCTGCAAATATTATGAGCTGGCAGGTAAAGTGGCGCCGCGTGAGATGTATTCCCAAACATACTGTAAACAGGACAAGATCTTCAGATGGTAAAAATTGTTTCATATTTATTTTATATTTTCTGGGTGTCCCACACTGCTCATTGTATGTACACATATTTGTATACTTTAGCTATTCGTAGGTTCGGGATTTGAAAGGCTTAAAAATACCATCTATTGATGCATCATGTTAGCCAGTACATGGGATATCTGCAGATAAAGAAGTGAAGGGGTGCTACTGCCCCATTTCAGTTCCTCTGGTTCTGATCCCTTTTTCTGAACCATGAGAACATTAATAAAGCGACATGGCTCTTTGCAATGGAGTAACTTGAGCAGTGATCCCCAACCAGTAGCAAGTGAGCAATATGTTGCTCTCCAACCCCTTGGATGTTGCTCCCAGTGGCCTCAAACCAAACACTTATTTGTGAATTACTCACTTTGAGGAAAGTTTTTGTTGCATAAAATCCACATATTCTCCCCAACATTGCCTCAATGTAGGTTGACAGTCCTCCTAGGGGCTACCACATAGCCAATCACAGTGCTTGTTTGGAACCCCAAACTAGCGTTGCTCCCTAACTCTTTTAACATCTGAATGTTGCTCACGGATTCAAAGGGTTGTGGAACCCTGAAGAGTATGCCTGACCCCCCTGCAAAAAAATCTTAAGAGGGTCTGGTGCAATCTGATCCCCATCTTCCCACCCACTTCCCGTCCCACCCTACCCACATCCTGCCTCCTCCCCACCCACTCAATGCCCAAACTCTGCCCATGCCTGCCCAACTTGTGTCCCCCTTCCTTGCCACAGGTAAGCGTGTGGGGAGGAGGTTTTTTTTATTAGTTATAGAGGAAGAAGACTCCACAGTCTAGGCCCCCTGTTCTCTTGGCTCCCCTGTGATTGTGGGGTCTGCTTCCTCTATAATTACACCACTGGCTCTTTGTATGCTCTCTATTCTTTCATCCTTTGGATGGCTGCATTCTATTGAGAACATACCGTAGATAGGATTGATTCTAGGTTGTTAGAGAGTTAAGTTTGGGCAAAGAACTTTACAATGGTAGGTGTTGAATCTTTATTACTGATTTCTGCAATATGTTAGTTATGTTATACATAATTATTATAGTTCCCAGAATACATCTGCTATATGTTACAATGCAATTTCCTGTGTATGTGATGTAAGTGATTGTTTGTTGGTACTGGGTTGCTGAACTTATGTTTCCTATTCCTGTGAGGATATGTGTGAGATCTCTCTCTGATGCTGAATGGATTATTTATTAATACCACCTGCTAAAACTGAAAAAAAAAAAATGTATGTTTACTTCAAAATCCCAACTTTTATTGTAAAAAAAACCTAGAATTGGACGAGAATCTGAAAACATTCCATCTTCCACCTGTCGAGGTCCTGTAGAAGTCAATGACAGTGGTCCTATGCTGGGTTTTGTATGTTAATCCGAACATTTCGGGCTTTTCCACAGATTTCACAAAAATTTTGGACTTTTGCACAACAATCCAATTTTTGTTGTGTTTTTTAATGATAAATAAGTGTAAACCATTGATTCTAATTTGTGTGTTGATGTTAATAGTTGATGTTAACAAGTTTGTTATACAAAAAAAGAAGCACATAGTCGGGGCCAGCTCCAGAAGCTTTTTTGGTCTTGCTTTTTTTTTTATTTAAAACATGATAAAAAAAAAATCCGATTTTAATAAATAAACCCAAAAAGTATTGTGTGGAACTATAACGCTCTGTGCCAGAACCTAATACCAAAGAACTCTAGTAGGTCATCTCACCCTGAAAGTTAGTTAAAGAGTTATACTGTATATATGCAACAGTAGATCCAGTTGTACATGTACAGATAATTGGACAAGTGGCTAGGCAGTCAGTTATCAGGGATTTAACTAGAGGCACAGGTCTGACATTGTCCCAAACACATTATACTGTATGGGTGGTATAGTTCTTCTCATTTATCAACTGGTTGGTTTGAAGGTTTCCTATTACATACCTCAGAGGCCTCCAGAATAACATCTTTTCATATATCCTCGCTTAGGAACAGGTGGCATCATGAATACATAAGTCATTAGGACAAATCCATCTGTGCTAACACCATTCAGCTCTAATGTAATAATGTACGGATATACTGGACACCTTTACTTCAGAAGGTCCCTGAGGACTTGCACTGTGGATATAGGCATACTCTAGTTCAATGATCGTTCCTATGATCGTGTTGTAGAAAAAAA
>CM044432.1:49075692-49098431 GCA_024363595.1 Xenopus borealis | reverse complement strand
TCTACTGGAGCAGTACTATTAACTGATGCGTTTTGAAAAAAACATGTTTTCCCATGACAGCATCCCTTTAAATTGTTACAGTTGTTTCTTTGCTTATCTTAAAATAAGCAAATGTATCGAAGAGCACCTGCCACATATTCATATTTGTCAACAGACAATTACGTTTTAGAACATTTAAGTAACAATCCAGGACTGCAGGCTGAGCTGTCAAAATCTGGACTGCCATGCGAAAAAGGGGACAGTTGGGAGGCATTCATGTTCTGTGCTTTCTCTTAGTTCCTGTTTCCAATAACCTACATTTTTGAATATAGTTGGAAAATCTTGGAAAAGTATGTTGGATATATATGTCACTTCTTATCAGGGTTGGAACAGAGTTAAGGCTAAGTTAAGTTCACTGGCCAATAAGAGCTTCTGAGAGACCAAGCTGACAGTTTTTTGGTATGCATTAGCTTGTTAATTTTTTTTCTGGCTACGACAGCCTGTATTTTTGTCATTGCAATCCAATTTTTGGGCCTTAGAGCCCAATCATAGTATCAACCCAATATTTCCCATTTTAAAAGGGGATATTGGTGAAAGATCTCCCTATTTAGCTAACTCAACAGAATGAGCAGATCTTTTAATGTATGGTCAGTTTTAGGGCAAGGCCACACGTGGCGTTTTTATGTTGCATTTTTAGAAACGCTTCGTTGGGCGCTGAAACCATACGTTGCATTTTTATGGCGTTTTTACGCATGTAGGTTTCTTTTCCCAACATGCACTTCTCATTTTTCTCATTGTTCTCAATGAGAATTTGGACTCCATTTTGTAGTTTCTTGACGTATTAGCGTTTCTGCTTAAAAAAAACTATAATACTGGCATCCTGTGGTGGATTTCAGCTTGCAAACGCCCTGTGTGAATTGCCATAGTGCTTTTCCATTATTTTCAGTGGTAGTGAAATTGATGCGTATTTACGTCGTCGTATTTACGTGACTTAACAACGCTGCTTGTGGCCTTGCCCTTAGACAGTATCAAGTGTCACGAAATATTTGTGAAAATGGGACATTTTTATGAAAAATTCGTACAAATCTGACTTTTTTTTGAATTTGTGAAAATCGGACATTTTCTCAATAAATTCACAACTCATGAAAATCCGAAATTGATGCCTGCATCCAAGCTGACGTTGACGTTAAAGCCAATATCGCAGGAGATTCGCAAATTTGTTTGAATGCGGAAATTCACAGCAAATTATTGCCAGGCGAATTTATTCGGCCATCAATATTAGACAGCTGACCCCTCCCCCCTAATAGTGATTTGCAGTGGACCATTGGACAGTGATGGGGGATAAATCACCAGAGGAGAGCGTTGTGCAAACTGAACACTCATGGGGTGGCTGATAGCTTGCAGACCAGGGGTGGGGAGTGAGATGTTGGGACTGGGCAGGTGGGCACACAGGACACCAAACATGCTCAGTGACAGAAATACTTGCATGTCACATTCACAGATCCCAGGTCATTTGCCAGTCATTAGCTCTGCTTACAACAATTTGATTTGAGTGATTTGATGAGTGCAAGGGACTATTGCACCTATTATTATAAACATAAAGTCTTTTTAGTACTTTGTGGGGTATCACAAAGAGGAAATGGTTCTAGACTGCCAATATTCTTTCATATAAGCCATTGAAACAAAAAAAAAATCAAATAGCATGAGATATTTTTTAATACTCAATAATGTAGTTAGTTTGGGCTTTTGGTTGAAGTTCAACTTGTAGGTTGTGGATAGGGAACATATTCGCGAACTTGAGACAAAACGCGCGAACGGTTCGCGAACGTCGCAAACCCCATAGACTTCAATGGGAAGGCGAACTTTAAAAGCTAAAAAAGACATTTCTGGCCAGAAAAATTATTTTAAAGTTGTTTAAAGGGTGCAACGACCTGGACAGTGGCATGCCAGAGGGGGATCAAGGGCAAAAATGTATCTGAAAAATCCAATAGTCGCAGCCACTGAAGCACAGAAAAAATATGCCATATAAATGCTGAAAATAGTCGCAGCCACTGAAGCACAGAAAAAATACAGGTCAATGTATGGCAGTTTGGCAGTGCGCTGAAGCATCTACTTTTGCAATGTATGGCAGTTGTTTGAAGAACAGTAGATTACTAGCCAGCAAACTTTCAACTGTCCCTGAAATCACTAACAGCTCTCTCCCTACACTAGCTCTTCCAAGCAGCACACACAGACAGAATGAAAAAATGCTGCAGGGCTTCAGTTTATATATGTAAGGGGAGTGGTCCAGGGGGTGTGGGGGTGGTCCAGGAGGGAGAGCTTCCTGATTGGCTGCCATGTCTGGGGTGAGAGGGAAAAAAAAGCGCCGACTATACGCGAACCCAAAATGGCGAACGTCGCGCGACGTTCGCGAATATTCTGCGAGCGCAAACAGCCGATGTTCGCACCATCCCTAGTTGTGGATCACAGGAGCACTGACTTTGCACAACTAATGGTGTTATATAATGAAAGATATTAGTTTCACCCAGGGTGAGTAACCCGTGGCAGCCAATCAGCAGGTAGCATATACTGGTCACCTGTATATACTGTATATACTGTACTTTAAGCCTTTTATTTAATATGGGGATATGACTGGTTTTTTTAATGCCATTATTACTGCTTCCTCTGCTATTAGCACTGCTCAGCTACTTATTATATCTTTATTATAGTAATAAGATTCTTTCACCCCCCCTGAATGTTCTGTGGCAAAGTAATTAGCATTGAATACCAGCCGGGGAAACTATTCATATCTGTGTGGCTTTCCATTGGGTAGATGCTGTGTCAAAAAAATGTACTGGCAGGTTAATTGCTCATGCTACAATTTACATAGTTCATGTAAGTAATAGGGACTTTAGACTGTTAGCTCCACTGGAACAATGGCTAAAATGAATCAGTACAAGCTTTGTGTAAGCACTGTGTGATAAGTTGGCCCTATATAAAGGATGGTAATGATATTTCTAATATAAAACGTAGAGAAGAACTAGCTGGAAATCAGCTTAATTTTCTAAAAAGGAAAAAAATGAAATATAATCAATTACAAATGCTTTATCAATTGTGAAAGAAATTACTATTCACAATTCCCCTTTCAGCAATCAATCTCTCTTCACGTAGCTTTGTGTCAGAAGCAGTTCTTTTGAAAGACATTGACTAGACAAAAGGATTACACACTAATGTATTTGACCTAACGGTCAATAAAAAATGGACTCTGACTCCTGCATGTAGATAGCTAGACTGTTCAGGGATAAGAATAACATTACTGAATATGTCATTGATTATATTTAGAAAGATTGTTATTTCTTTGAGATGAAACTCATATTTTCATGATAGTTCACTATTAAAGAGTTGTACCTTCTACTACAGCCCGTTCAGTTTGCAAATGTCTTCAGTGTCATCTGGGTTGCAAGACTATGTCCCCCTCTAGCATCTTGTATAACACAACAGAAGTAAAATGAGAGGTAATAAGAAAGGTCATGGGTAGCAACCTTGAGACAATAGCAGCTTTGACAGGAATAAACTGCAGGTTTTCTAAAGTCTATGGGGGTCATTACAAAGACCAGGGGCAGAAGTATCAAAGCACTAAAGAACACAAATCCACATTTTTTCATTTTTATTCGGGGAACACTTCTGTTATGGGTGTGCCTGTGCTCTGCGCCATTACAAAATCCATCCTGGGCAATGTTTAGAGTGCCAGCCTTGTCTGTGCCACCTTCCCTAGGGTAGACAACCAAGTTCGACAAACCAAGTGCATTATATAGTGAATAAAGTACCACCCAAACCCAATTGTAAAATATAAGCACATTATAAGGTACAGAGGAGTTCCATGACTATATATAAGCCTGATGCCAAAGGCTGAGTGCTTTTATACAGGTCATGGAACTCCGCGGTCACGTCTATTATCCTCATATTTTCCAACAAGGGGTACTTTATTTATGATAATACACAAGTTTTAGTGAGTCACAAGACAACAGTTACATCACTACTCACCGTTTATAACCGATGACATCACTAGTCACCATTTATAAGGACATAATTAACACGATATTCATGGCTTTTGTGTATTATAGGGGCATCATTGTCAAAATGTTTCAAGACTATATTTACTTTGCTCCTTTTTGCTTTTTGACTTATTTAATCAAACCTTATCACTTGAAAGGATCATTAAAAACAAAAGAAAAAATAAATACATTTATAAAATAGAAAAGTCTTGCTACATGTGTATTTGGCGTTGAAGTCTCAAAATGCTTCATGGCCTCTCTCAGCTTTTCTTTATTAGATATAACTGAAAAATAGAAATGAATTTGTAGGGGTTAAGGAACGGCTTTCAGAATGAATTAATGACTAGGCATTGAGCAGTGAAATGTGTGGGAGACCTTCACTTCACTGTATATTAATGGCTGTCTTCTAACACCAATTTAGTTCATGACTTAAAAAAAGCCTTCAGCTAGCAATAGATTTCCATGTATGTTTGTTGCTATCTGCACTGAGTCGTACAATATTTCAGCTTTCCTTTTTTCAGTGCACCTCATTTTATTCTCTGTAGTGAATGCTGGAGTGGGGGGTTTTCTCTCTTTTGGACTCCCTTATCTTTCGTATTCTTTATCAAATGTAAATGCATTCAGCTTATATAAGCACTCCCTTAGGAATGCTGCATTTCACAAATATTTTATAGAAGCCGCATATTTTAGGCTTCCGTGTTAAAGAAACATGGTGAAAAGCTTAGAAGGAAAATTGTACATTTTAAATTGCTTGATTTTGTGCGTGCAGCAGCTAATTTGCTTGTGAGTTTTAAAAATAATGTTTTTAAAACTTTTTTTGTCCTTATAGTACCACAAGGCAACAGAATGTCTGTTTTAAAAGGAAACTATTATAACTAGTTTCCCATTTGTCTTGCAAACATGTTGTGTAGGGAGTTCAATAATGGGGCAGATGGGGAAGAGTCAAAGGTGAGGCTTATGTGCCTTCTGGTGGCGGACCAAATTATAATGCCCCCTAAGCAGAGAACACTCATTACCCCTGGTACTCAAACTCCTCTGGTGACACACTGGGGGGGGGGAGCAGCTTGAGAAGTGAGAGTAGGAGCTGTGAACTAGGAGGTAGGCAGCCAGGAGAGGACCCAATTGTTGCGCCCTATGTATGTGCCTCTCGTGCCCACTCCTAGTTCCTGCCCTGTCGTACAGTGTGGGACCTGTTATCCAGAATGCTCAGGACCTAGAGTATTTTGGATAATGAGATCTTTTTATCATTTGGACCTTAAGTCTACTTAAAAATAATTTATTAAATAAACCCAATAGGATTGTTTTGCCTCCAGTAAGGATTAATTTAATAATGCCTTTTTATTATTATTATTATTATTATTATTATTGTTGTTGTTATTATTACTATTGTAGCGGAAAAAAAAATTTTGAGTTATTTGCTTATAATGGAGTCTATGGGACACAACCTTCCCATAATTCAGAACTTTCTGGATAGTGGGTTTCCGCATAATCCCATACCTGTATATGTATAATATACTGAATGCCAGGGGTCCCTTCAAGTTCAACAATGCAACCAATGTCCACTGGTGGATTGACATCAAGGTGCATAATGCTGGACATTGTTTTGTATGGAGGAGAATTCTATGCAAAAGTAAAACTGCTCTACAAATTTGTGAAAGCACATTGCATCCACAGGTGCTGATCTTTTGGGCAAAGAAGTTCAAGATATGCTCAGATGGATGTAGGTTTCTGTAATTGGTGAAAAAAAAAGAAATAGTGAAATAGATTGTGCTCTAATAGATTAGACTGTGTAGGAGCCAGGGACTTCGATCCCGGATAATAGATGTACCCCAAATAAAAATGATTAACTAAATCCTCGTAAAGAGAAAAGCCTCCATCCACTTCTCTCCATTAGCTCCTCCCTGCTTCCTCCCTGCATAATCTCTTACTTGAAAGTAAGTGACATTTTCCTTATGTTCCTTATTTTCTAAGGGATCTCTTTTTCATGCATGCGTAGTTATAGCCAGTCTCGTATACCGCCAACTGCACATGCACCACAAAGCTCTGTAAATTACCGAAGATACAGAAGATGGTGCCCATGAGCTCCACTGCACTACTCTACATTGATAGGTCAGTGCTATACACAGGGCTGGACTTGTGTTCAGAGTGCTGGCATCCACCATCGCCTGCTCCCCTAGAATTGTGTACAGAGTGAACAGGACGCACCAAAATCAATGGTCTAGACCCCAGTGACCCAACTTCTGGTGTGGCAGGGTAGCATAACCACCCTTTAGATTGTGCCACCCTAGGTCTTTGCAGCCTTGCCACAAATGAGGTTGCCACCTTTTCTGAAAAAAACATACCGGCCTTCCTATATAAATAGCATCAAGCAACATTTTTACTGGCCAGGCAGGTAAAATACAGGCTTGGTGGTGACCCTAGCCACAAATTTTAAATTTTAAATTCTGGACATATTCAAGTATTAGACTATGCAGGAGGAAGTGGGGGGACAATGGAGTGCATTGGGGCTTACTTCTCCTTTGAAATGCCATATGCAGGGGAAAGGGATATATATATATATATATATATATATATATAGTGATTTTTCTGTTTCCATCTAGAAGCTTATCATGTCATAGTGATTGCTCTGTTTGCATGGAAAAATTATTCCAGGCAGACAAACGTTGTGTGGAGATCTCAATAACTTACAAATATTTAGCACAGTTGCCACAGCGTGTACCATCTGATTTTCTAGCTTGTGCTTTATAGCAGAAGGCAAAGGCAGTGATACATTCTTCTTCCTGGAATACACGTGTATTATTTCCCTTATCTAGAAACCTGATATCTAAAAAGCATTACAGCAAGGCCATCTCCCATAGAGACCATTTTTAGCAAATAATTATTTCCTTTTTCTCTGTAATAAGACAGTACAATTTACTTCATGATAACTAAGCTGCACAAATCCATATTGGTGGCAAAACAATCTTATTGGGGTTCTTTAATGCTTAAATGATTTTAGCAAATTACAGACAGATCCCTTATATGGAAAAAAACCCAGGTTCCCTGATAATAGAGCCCATACCTGTACCATATTGCCATGAACATAAAGAACAAATTAAGAAATTGCAGGCACCTGCTCATGGAAGGCAACCAGTATGACAGCTCCTCGTCATATTTAATGCTGGTAAAAAAATATGCAATTAAATTAAGACTTATTTAACTTTCTGTTCAGTTTAGCTCTTAATTAAAATGACAAAATAAATCATGATGTGGCACTGGGCATTATGGAAATAATTTGAATGCAGATTTGACAGTCAATATTACATTTCTAATTAAAAAAAATGACAAACAAATGTCTTGGGTCATAAACTACACCAAGATAACCATATGCATACTGACTGTATTTATTGTTTATTATAGAGATACAACATGTCATTATTAAAACAATCTGCTTAAATACCGAACAGAAAACATATAACACACTTTTTAATGGCTCTTAGTTGACCCTGATGATCAATCATTTTTCCTACTGGGCCATAAGGCAAATGAGTGAAAATGAGAGCAGTCCTTGTTTCATCCTCACATAATAGGGGATGCTGCTATGAAAAGACTCATTAATCAATATGCAACCATTTGAATAGACCAAAAAAACACTTATGTATTGTAATGTGTTGTACACATTAGTGGTGGGTCTCACTTTATTTATACCCTGAAGTTTCAAAGAAATATAAGTTTAGAATTAGCATTCCCACTTGAAATGAGGGCCAGCAGCAAAACTTTTATATTTTTTCCATTTAAATAATGCAGTGCTCCATCATTAAAAATGTTACAATAAACATTTATCAAATATATTGGTTCGTTTCGGTGGCCGCAATAAACTTAGACTAAAAAAAGAAATCAAATATGTTCATGGGCTAAGTTGGAGATTGACATTTAGATTACTGATATATTCATTCTAGCTAGCGATAGGCACTTTTGTTTCAGGCTATTAAAGATCTAGTTGAACAGAAACATTTAGGTCATTTATTTGTCCTTACTGGCTGAAGGCAATACTGCTCAATGCTTTTGAATGCAATTATGTGTGAAGCAGTATTTGAATCTTAAAATTATGTTTATACAGTATATATATATATATATTCTTGTATTGTATTTAAAGCATAGTATATCCAACCAACGTTTCGGTCCCCATTGGGGGATGTATATATCATTAACTACGTGCACATGGGCAGCTATGAAGTAGCTAACTGGGGAAGAGGTGCTGTCCTAGCAGGAGAATATATATAACATACTTAAAATTCATTAATTGTATAAAACACTAAAAGGTCCAAATTATTGAAATATTTTTTTTAGATGAAAACACATTCTGGAGATTCAGCATTGAAATGCTTTTTATCTTTTGAATTGCTTGATGTACTGTGCATTTTATAATTGAAAAATATTATCAGATAATCCCTAAAGAAATGTTTACTTTGCTTCAGTGATGCTGTAAAATTGATTTGATTTGACTGTGAGCTGCCTTTGATGAAACTTGAACTACTCTACCCTTACAGTACTGTACACTTCACAGTGAGGAATTTACACATGGATTCACTCCTCTTAAAATTCTTCATCTTTATTGTTATTCTGCCATGTACAGTAGACCCTTACTTTCTCCAGTTCATCATTATACATATTGTTTGAGATTTGCTGCCAGTTCTATATCTTTATTCTTTAAGGAAAAAGATAACACTACATAACCCTCAAGGTGGCCATACATAGCAGATTTAAGATGCCAAATTGGCCCCTTTAGAACTCCCCAACAATATTTTGCTAGTGTGGATATACCCCTGGCATGAACATAGACTGAAGCAGATAACATGCCCCCCTGTCGCTAGGGATGGCGCGAACTGTTCGCGCGAACATCCGCTGTTCGCGCTCGCAGACTATTCGTGAACGTCGCGCGACGTTCGCCTTTTGGGTTCGCGCATAGTTGCGCGACTATTTTCAGCATTTATATGGCGTATTTTTTCTGTGCTTCAGTGGCTGCGACTATTTTCAGCATTTATATGGATTTATATGGATTTATACAATGGATTTTTCAGATACATTTTTGCCCTTGATCCCCCTCTGGCATGCCACTGTCCAGGTCGTTGCACCTTTAAACAACTTTAAAATCATTTTTCTGGCCAGAAATTTCTTTTTTAGCTTTTAAAGTTCGCCTTCCCATTGAAGTCTATGGGGTTCGCGACGTTCGCGAACCGTTCGCGCGTTTTGTCGCAAGTTCGCGAACATGTTCGCAAACTTTTTTGCCGCGGTTCGCGCCATCCCTACCTGTCACTGCTAGATGTGTACCAACCTTTTAATAGTTCTACTCCAGTAGAATTCTGCACTGATAACAGGTTTTCAAAAAAGCAAACATTTTTTTCATATTTGATTTGGAAATCTGACATAGGGATAGATATTTTGTTGGTTTCCAACGGCACATGCAGTCATTTGACATTTGTTACAATAATCTTCAGTCACGCTTTACTGTTGACCTGCAAGTTGGAGCAATATCACCCCCTCCCTTTCCCCCTAGTACCCTAAAAAACAGAACAATGGGAATATAACAACTCCCTGACACATGCACCTCAAAATGTTCCCATGACACACCTAGGGGCAAATTTACTATTATTCCCCCCAATAAATTCGTTACTATTCGATATTCGATTAGCATTCGATTTTCGAATGTTAATCGAATATTTCTAGGCTACCTTTTATTCAATATTCGATCATTCGACGATCGAATACACATTTATTCGATCAGTCGAATAAATCATTCGACTGAACGAATAAATCATTTGATCATTCGAATGATTCCTACAATTCGAACGTAAGACTTCGATCGTAAGAATCCTATTCGATCAGGACTTAGCCTCAGAAGCCTATGGGAGTGCTCCCATAGGCTTCTATTGCAATTCGGTAGGTCCAATCTGCCGAAGGCAATCGAATAAACTTAAAAATGAAAATCCTTTGCTGGTCGAATGATCGAATGATCGAATGATCGAATGATCAACCATTCCCTATTTGGTGATCGAATATGTCAAAATTCACATATTCGACCAAACGAATAAATCCTACGTTCGAAATTCGATCGAATTTCTTCGAACTTCGAATCCTTCACGTGAATATAGTAAATCGGCCCCCTAATGTTAGATATGACATGATAAAACACCAAAGTCTCACTCCTCCAATTACATAGAATAGAAGAAACAATATCTTATATGAAATTACTTCCATTGTGAAGTGCTTGCCCTTTCTGAAAGCACAGGTTCAGGCACAGTGAACTGAGATGGCTGACTACATCACAGATGCAGGCTGAGCAGGGGAGAACAAGTTTCACCATGGGCTCCAACTACAATCTGCATACATCCAGCCAGTAGGGAAGACCCAGCACCTAGGAAAAAAGCAGGATGTAGCCCAGTAAATACCCACCACAAACTAGCTCCTAGCAGTCCTGAGTTACAGAGACGCGGCCTACAACAGCACAGAAGCCGGGGACTCAAGTAAAAGTGAATCCATGCTGCAGGCCCATTGGAAATGACCTATGTGACACACTTAGGGTTGTCACCTTTTGTAAAAAAATTTACCGGCCAGCGGGGGGCGGGGTCACAAAGGGGTGGGGCGTGATGTCAAAAGGGGTGGGGTGTGAGACCATAGGGGCGGAGCCACATCAAGGATCGGCTGAAGACGACTAAAAAAGGTACGTATTAACTGGAATTATGGCAGGGTAAGGGCCTTTTTAAAGTGGTATTACAAATATACCGGCAGCTGCATTGCTACATTTGTAATACCGGCCCCGGCCTTGGCTGGTGTTTTACCGGCTAGGCCGGTAAAATACCGGCTGGGTGGCAACCCTAGACACACTACATCACCACAATACACTATTGCACTGCTGTTTTTTTATATATTGTCATATATTGCAATGTTATTTTTATATTTCTATATTTTTATACAATCTTCAATCACTGTCACTTTTGTACATAACATGGTTCATGCCACTTTAACCATAATCTCCCACCCCACCTTCTTTTCTCACTTGCACCTACTTGATCTATGTGACACACTACGTCACCACAATATAGTACTATACAGTACACATACTATGCATTTTAATACTGTGTACTGTTTTCTTTTTTTATTTTCTTATAGTAACATAAATTTACATTATATCACCATCACCTCATGCAACATGGTTCTCTGGTGTTCTGTACTGCACTGCTGTTTTTCTTTTTATATTTCGATTTTTTTTTTTTAATAAAATCTTCACTCACTGTCACTTATGTAAATAACATGGTTCATCTTACACTACATCTGCTCTGCTGCTATACTTAATTTAAACAATTTCTTAGAATTCTTATTTTCATGGTAATCCTTTTGTACTGTTGTAGAATATAACTCATGTTTTAATTTTACACAGTCTAAAAAATTGGATCAGGAATGGATGCATTTCACTGCATGTTGTACCTGCATGTGACAAATAAAGAATCTTATATTATCTCATATTACAGCTAAATTTATTACAATTTATATGGAAAATTATTTGTTATGTGTAATTTAGAAATAAAAACGACACCACAAAATAAATGACAGAATCCATTTAAAGGACACGTAAAGCCTACATTTTTCTACCATGTAGCTAAATTGGGAACATCTTTCCTGCCCAAGTAGCATAATCTATACTATAACCTCCATTTGCCAGTGCCATCACATTTTCCTAAAACAATAAGCAGTTTTCACTGATTTGATTGAGCACTGTAATAGTTAAGCTGAGTTTAGGAGAGGAGGTTAGGAAAAAGAAATGGAAGCAGACAGCTAGAGTTTCTATGGGAACCAGCATATCATGTCTTCATTGGTTGCTAGACTAGAGGGCGTGTTTAGTAACCTGAGTTGAGAAGAACTGCGCATGCTCAGTAGCCAATAGCCAAAGTAAATTCCTGAGGGAGAGGGCTGAATGGGTTAGAGGAGGAGAATGAATCCTTAATGATTTAAGTAAATGCAGCAGTCTTACTGTTAACCTTTGAACAACTGGAGTGGCAGGTATTTAAAGAGGCTGTTCATTGATTACATTTTTGGGTTTAGATGTCCTTTAAATTTACTTGTTTCCTGCAAAGGTACAAAAAACTCTTATAGCCACCACATAGCTACTACAAAATGTTGCATTATTTTATGCCAGATTTGAAACCATTATTTTAAACCACCTTAGACCTCATGTATTCTATTAAAGATAGTGGAAAAAGTTCAAGCAGCAAGAAAGCTGAGGTGGAAAGAAAATGGATAAACGGCATATTTTGCTGCTATTTACACTGGATTTTTACATAATCACCAAAAACCATTACAAAGCTTGATAAATACACAGTTTTTTTTACACATCTGGTGAGTGGTGTATTTTGTAGCCATTTTTTACACAGCATGCTAAAGAGACATAATTTACTTACATATTTCTTCTATCTTTGTGTCACAAATCAGCAATGCTGTAAATCTTCATTATATTTTGTGTGTATGTATTACTAGTAGTTAGAGATAATTTTGTGACAGTTTTTACCTGAGAATCTCTCATTTTCTTCAGTAAAAGTTCACATCATCAACTGGCTCGTTGGATGTCTTTTTCTTTTCCTTTTAATTAATTAAAGTGAGCAAATATATTTAAAAATGTTCAGTTTCTTTGTCTAAAACTACCATTTATATTACCTGACTATCTCTTGGATGTAAAAGGTTACCTGTTCTAAAGATTCACAATATTCTAATTTTCCTATCTGCAGGAATTTTACTCAATATTTTAAATGTGTGCACCTTCTTTTCAAAAAGTAGTTTAACCTTTTCAGTATTAAAGCACTGTCAATGTACTTCAGAAGGCTAAAATAAGCAAGTAAAAGAGAAAAATAAAACATTGCCTGCGTTGTAAGGGTTAAAATGTTTGCTTCTAGGTCCAAAATATAGCTTGTTTTGTTTAAAGTAAGGCATTTTTTGTGGTGAGCACAACTTTCCCTTGTTTTTTATAGTATATACTATCTAGGGGAAGATATGTGTCCATGATCAGGTTTATAGAAGCAACGTCCAAAGAAAAAGTCCCCACGAATGAGGAATAGTCAGACTAAAGAGATTGGAACAACACTTCCACTGAGGAGAGTCAACATGTTTGTACTTTGAAAGAAGATTTACTGGAATAAGAAGTCAAGGATAGAATTGAGAGCAAGGGGCAGAACTGAGTAGTAGTGATGGGTGAATTTGCGGCAAATTCCCGTGATTCACCACAGGCGAATACATTCGCAAAACGCTGGTGAAATTTCAACTGGCGTAAAATTCGCCATCTCATTTTGGATGCGGGCGTCCATTTTTGGACATGAGCGTCCGTTTTTGGCAGCCAATTTCGCTAATTATTTGCCATTTCGTGAATATCTCTAGAAATTCGCAAAAAATTTGGCAAAACGAAACGCCGCCGATTCGCCCATCACTACTGAGTAGCCCTCTAAAGAGTAGCATATTGGTGTCCTATGGTAACACTAATTTTAACTACACTATTTTTTCAAAAACATTTATTTGTTTGTGCTAAAACTCGTAAAATTAAATTATGCTTAGAAACACTTTTATGTAGTCTATTTATTGAGCTCTGTCTTCATAGGGCATACAAAAAATGGGACACACATGGAGCATAGGGCAGGCAGAATATGGCACACACAGGAAACATATATAACATATAGTATGGCACACACACAGAGCATAGGGAAGGCAGAGTATGGCACACAAAGAGAACATGTATATTTATTAAGCAGCATTTTAAAGATTTCCCATTTTTGTTCAGTGTTTAACCCTGTGAAAAAGTATTTCCCACTTAATATGTTGCAGAGATGCCCATATACTGTCAAAGTTTGCACACCTGAAATTTTATATTTTAGTTACTCCCTTATAGTATTGCCTCTGCAACAGAATCTCAAAGGAGACCATGTTATGATCACTATTCCCTAAATGCTCACCCACACAACTGCTAGAGATGGGTTCAATATTACAAGATCCAAAAGAGAGTTATTTCTAGTAGGTTTTTTAAAGAGCTGGGATAAAAAGATGTAATTAAGCATATTTACAGACCTACTAGCTTTATCTGTTTTGGCAACCCCATTACCCCAGTCAATGATAACTTGACCTAGTTGTGAAGCCGCTTCTATTTGTAAAAGTAGCTGGGCTTCATACTTGTCACTTATACAAGGTGGTTTATAGCTCACACCAATGATAATTTTCTTTGTAACCTTTTGCCCAGTCAAAATCTCTACCCAGAGGGATTCCACACCCTCAACAGTGCCAGCAATGGTTATTTCTTTAGTTCATGGCTTTAATTCAGGATTACATATAAACACACTATTCCCTCCTTTTTAATCCCTCTGTCCCTCCTAAAAAGGGTGTAACCATTTAAATTCACAGTCCAGTCATGTTCCACCAAGTCTCAGTGATACCAATAATATAATAATTTTTAGAGCATGCAATTAATTCTATGTCTGTTATTTTACCTGACAAACTTTGTGCATTTGCCAACATACAGCGAAGGTTACTACTTTTACTTTTTAAATGTGCATTACTTTGAGGAGAATTATATGTGAAGTTAGTATTAGTCTGTTGTCCTTGTAACAGAGGAACCTCCTTAACTGGAAAACTGTATGCCCCCCTCACTCCTACCCCATGACCCCTTACTAATCCCACTACCCCATCTACCCTACCTTCCCCATAATTATTTCTCTCACCCAAACCCCACTTGCCAAGTTTAAACACTCCTCCAACCTCTTGGCCATTCTTTCCTCTAGCACAATGGACCCCCTTCCACTGAGGTGCAATCCGTCATGACTGTATAGGTTGTACCCCAAGGAAAAATCAGCCCATTGCTCTAGGAACCCAAACCATTCCTTCCTACACCAAGACCATGCATTTAGCTCCCTAAGCTCCTGCTATCTCCCTAAAATTTCACATATGGCAGGCAGAGTATGGCACACACAGAGAGCAAAGGGTAGGCAGAGTATGGCACACACAAGAAGCATAGGGCAGGCAGAGTATGGCACACACAATAAGCATAGGGCAGGAAGAGTATGACACACACAGGGAGCATAGGGCAGGCAGAGTATGGCACACACAGGGAGTGTAGGGAAGGCAGAGTATGATGTCTACAACATTTAACTTAGTGCGCATCTGTCTGCCATGTAGTAATTCAGCTATAGATGTTTGGGTTGTTGCATGGCACGTTGCTCTGTAGTTATGTAGGAACTCTGTTGTAAATAGATTTGCAGTCTGTAGTGCTTCTTTTAGACTTCAGTTGAATAACTCGATTTCTCCATTTTCTTGTGGGTAACTCACTGAAGATTTCCTATGCACAATTTTCCTCTCTCTCAGAAAGTATTCAAACTCAGATGAGACAAATTGTGTTTCGTTGTCTGATATTAACTCCTTTGTATTACCTTCTCTGCTGAAGACTGTAGACAGGAATGCTATTACTGTAGCTGATGTTATATTAGAATCAAATGCAATTTCTGGCCATTTACTGTAATAGTCTATCAGAGTTATAGCCTCTGCCACTGCTGTTTCAATTTGGCTAGCAACTGTAATAGCCTTTACAGGGATTAAATACTGCTCTAGGAGCAGTCTCTCTCTAATGCATGGTAAATGTGTTTCTTCCACTAATTTGTCTCTTAGCATTTCCTCTGTTAGATTCCCAAAGTCACAGGTAACAACCAGCTTTCTCAAAGCTGCTACGTGTCACTGTGACTGTGCATTATTAGGCCACAGTACTGGATTCACAATCTGTACATTTCCAGCAGTTCCCTGACTGAGAGTTTAAGCCTCTGCCACTGCTGTTTCAATTTTGCTAGCAACTGTAATAGACTTTGCAAGGGTTAAATCCTGCTCTAGGAGCAGTCTCTCTCTAATGCGTGGTGAATTCGTTTTTTTTCCACTATTTGATCTCTTAGCATTTCATCTGTTAGATTCCCAAACTCACAAAAATTGTTCTGTGGATTCGCCATTACATTGTCCACATTGGCGGAATTTATATCTTTCAGCAACCACATTTACTCTTGGAACAAAAAAGTTTTTTTATAGCAGTAAGAGTTTTATCATAAGTCTCATCTGGTAATGGTAATGTATAGAATATATGCTGTCCCTCTGCTGCCAGGCAGTGAATAAGTAAAGCATGCTTTCTAGCAGCAGAAATCTCCCCTTGGTGAGCAGCAATAATGTAATTGTCAAACATATGGATCCAAGCAGTAAAAGGTACGATAGGCTCACCGGGATTTGGAAGAAAAGCTGCAAGCTGCTGCAGAGGTAGAAGAGACATCTCATTCCCAATTTGTTGTGTTTTGATAGCTGGGGATGAGAAGAGTATAACAGTGCTTTATTAGAAGGTCCATGCAACCATTACACAACAGTAACATAAACTCTAGCTCTTTAAGCAGTATAGAAGTACTGTGTGTGCACAGTATTACTCATGTGCACAGACATCCACAGGCAATTTGCATAGACACCACTGGGACCACACAAGGGGGGAAGCCAGTTGGACAGCACTGCTTTATAGTAAACATTTCCTATACTGGAGGCCAAAGCATACCATTAGCACACACATATACAGTATGAACCCATTGGAAACTACGGAACGCACCGCGATTGCCACGCCGCGCGTCGTTTATGACGCGCGTCGTGGCAATCGCGGCGTGTTGCGTAGTTTCTGATGCGCGTAGCGCCATTTCCGTCGTGTCACATCGTTTTCGTTTCACAAATTTTTTCACCAATTCGCGAATTTTGCTGGAAATTCACAAATTTTTTGGCGAAACGCCCATCACTAGTATCTATTGAAAATTATCAAATAACATTTCTGTGTGTGGCAAAAGTGAAGTGAATACTAAGGGGCAGATTTGAATTTCGAATGGCAAAAAAAATTCAAAATTTGACCGTGGGGGAATAGTGGGGAATTAAAATAATTCAAATCCAATTTTCGAACGATTTTTAAACGATCAATCAAATTTTTCCTATTCGATCTTAGAGAATGATCCTCATTTCGGTAGGTTTAATCTGGCGAACTAGGAGATCTAGGTGATACTTTGAAGGGGAAGTATTCGACCATCGAATTTTCGAATATTCGAATAAAATTAAATTTGAATATTCAAATCATTCGAATTGGAATATTTGATGGTCGAATTTGGTCGAATTTGTCTAATTTGCATATTCGAAATTCAAATTTGAATCTTTTTGAAAATCCTTCATGTGAATACATGTGAATTTAGTAAATCTGCCCCTAAGTATTATCATATATATCATTTAAAGGTAAAACTGAAGTCTGGTGTTTTCAGTCAATATGATGATAATAAGGTGTGAGTAAGAGACCCTGTTTTATTTAAAGAAAATCCTGATCATACATCATACAACTCATATGTGAATGCATATTATATAAACAAAAGATGTGTCTCAGGACCTCAAAAAAACAGTTGTCAATGCCCATAAAGTTGCAAAACGTTACAAGACTATCTCTAAACAGTAAGACAGATTGTGTACAAATGGAGGAAATTGAAGACCATTGTTACCCTGCCAGAAATGGTTGACAATCAACAATAACTCCAACTGCATGGCATCTAATAGTCCAAGAGGTTACTACTGTTAATGTTTATGAGTCCACCATCAGGAGAACATTGAACAACAGTTGTGTGTATGGTCAATTGTTTGCTAAAGATCACGTGGACATAATAAAAGGATACTGATCAAGAACTTTTTGGCTTAAATATGGAGTGTTACATTAGGAAAAAGGAAAATGCATTACAGCAAAATAACCTTATCCCATCTGTGAAACATGGTGGTGTGAGTAATCTGGTTTGGCCTGTTTTGCTGCATCTGGGCCGGGACAGCTTGACATCATTGATGGAACAATTCATTCTGAACTACACCAGATTTAAAGAGACAATTGGTCATGCAGCAAGACAGCAATCTTAAAAACACAAGACATTCTATCAAAGAATGGTTACAGAAGAATAAAGGGAATTTTCTAGAATGGCCAAGACAAAGTCCTGACTTTCCACATTTAATTTAAAATTAGTTGTGGAAAGACCTAAAGCGAGTGGTTCATGTGAGGAAACCCATTAACACCCAAGAACTAAAGCTGTTCTGTATGGAGGAATGGGCTAAATGTGCAGGACTCATGATCAACAGTTACTGCAAACTGTTTAGTTGCAGTTATTGCTGCACAAGGGGGTCATACCAAATAATGAGAGCACAATTCACTTAATTTTGCTACAAGCAGATATGTTTAGGGGTTTTTTGAAAATCAGATGATGTTTCAGGTTACATTCATACAAAAATATAGAAAATGTTAAAGTGTACTAATGTATACAGGTATTTACCCATACTAATATGTGGATGCTATTGTCAGATAATGTAATTTTAAAGCAAAGGGTCAGGATGGCAAACTATTGTGACTTGCAGGCTAAATTAAAAGTTGTTGGAATGAAACATAGGTAACATAGTGAATATATTCTTTCAGGTTTCGTGTTTTTGTGTTTAATTTCATCCATTAAAATCTAATGTTTACACATGAAGGTCATCTAAGCAAGGATGGAAGCAATGATTTACACATTCCTAATGGAGAAGATATGGTCTTTTACCACTGCTTAAACATTTTCTCCTATTCCTCTGTAAAAGCCAAACACAATTGTGTTTTGAAATCTGCAATTATGCAATGGTCTCAAATGCCAGAATGCAATAGCAGATTCCATTTATAGCTACTGCAGTACCTTGTTACTAAGGAAGAAAGGAATAACTATTCATTTGCCATTACTGTAACATTAAAAGTGACTGTTTCTCTCCACCAGCGACTTTTGCTGGGATCTTCTTCATTTCTTAGGTGAGAAAGATTTGCACAGAGTAATAATGCAATACATTTATGCTAAATATATACTATAATCATCTATTCATTTATACAGACGAAAAGGCATCTACATGAAAAAGTACATTTGTATTTGGTATTAGTTTTTTTACAAAATAATCTCCAGAATTACCATTAGCTTTGCACCCTGTGGGAGGAGGGAGGGCAAGGTGATGGAGTTGGACTTGATCAGTTGAAATCCATCCTGCACTCGGAAAATTAGCTGGAAGGGTTGGGTATGATAGAAAGCTGATTTTTGTTTTCAATTTAAATAACTATGTAAAAATCAACTGACGATTCTAAGAGGTCTGCACAATCTCCAGCATTATGATCATGATATAGCCTTGATAGCATATCAGTTACAAGGATGAGGATTATGCTTACCTTTACAAAGTCAAAGAAAGTGTAATTTACAGCATTTGAAGTGGTGGGTTAAAGTGGACCCGTCACCCAGACACAAAAATCTGTATAATAAAAGTCCTTTTCAAATTAAACATGAAATCCAATTTAAAATTTTTATTAAAGCATTCATAGCTGTTTTAAGCTCATTTAAAAATCTCAGCTGTCAATCAAACATTGTCAGCCACTCCTCTATGCCTTAGGCATAGAGGCGGGGCAGATAATTACTTTCACTTTCCATTCAGCACTTCCTAGATGTCACTGCTCCCCACACATTCCCCCAGTTCTCTTAACCATTTAATTGTGTAGCCAGGACATGGGGATAGACATCGGGTCCCCCATTCTGGTGCACAAACAAGATTCTGAGATGATGCAAGGCTTGCCTTAATAACAGTGTCCACAAAATGGCTCCTGCCTGCTTGTTATGATTTTGAATTCCCAGACTGAAGAAAACACGATTAAAATAATTTATATAGTGTAATTAATTTTCATTTTGCTTGACTAATGTGATAAAGTATGATTTTTAATATTTTTTTCTGGTGACGGGTCCACTTTAAGAACTGTGTAGAATCAAACTATAGAATCGTATAGCTATAGCAAATGTATGTTTATGCAGTTGTTTTCCAAGGCAATGGGGTATGTTCCTAAATGTTCCTTGATGTCCAGAGGAAGGCAATAAAAACTCTTCTCTTCCCAATTTATTTCCACATGGACCCAAAACATCTACTAACCACACTGGGATTTTAAATAAATAAATGAATGAAGAAATAAATAAATATTGTGGTAAGGTCACTACCAGGATAACTGAGAAAGTCCAGGGTGCAGCTGATACACCGTCCAGGTGCTAGTACAACCTGGGTGTTTTGTGTCTACCTGAGGCACCTCAGGTGGATAATTAAAAAGGCAGCTCAAGTCAGAATGAAGGGCTCTAGTCTGGGGGAAAGACTCAAAAAAGCTGTCTGTATGTGAGCTCATTGAGATGCTGTAATTCACAATAAGGCTGGGACTTTGTTCACCTTTATGTTCTCTGTATCTGCCCCCATCCTCTTCCTGGTCTTTGGTGTGCACATCAAAAAGTGTGCATGTGTCCTTTTAAATCTGGTCATGTCTTGTGACGTTATTGCACCAGCACAAAATATTTAAAGGTGCCTCGTCCGGTTTCCCATTGCCAGTGTAGGTCTATTGTAGATAGTTCCTCGGTGTGCTTCTAGTCTAATTATCTGTTCCTTGACTTTGGCCTATCAATGACTACCTCTATATCACTGCCTGAACTGACCTTTGCCTGTTATTGACTATTCTTCCAGATTCTAATTCTGTATTGTGCTGACTGTTTGGTTTTGATCCTGATGCGTTTCTTCAACTTTGCTTAACTCTTTCCCATTTACTCCTGTGACACAATCCTGTTCCCTTGCCTGCCCAGAACTCTCTCCTTAGTACATTCAGACCTGGTATCCAAGCATCCAAGCAGCAAAGGGTACCTCTCAACATGAACAACGGCCAACATATTTCACATCACTTTTATAGCCAGAAGCGTGAGCGATGACCTGAATCTTGGTGTTTGTTATGGGTTTAGGACACCAAACATGACAAAGGTGCCATTTAACCTGCCTGTATGTTTTTGGAATGTGGGGGATATATTAGCTTTCTGTTGATGTCAGCAGCTATGGGTTAACATGGGGTAGGTGGCCCAACAGTGGCTCAAAAGCAACATGTTGTTCATCAGTCCCTTTGATGTTGTGTCCAGTGGCCTCAGACCAATGCTTATATTTTAATTCCTAATATGGAGACTTTTTCATGCTGGTGTTGCTCCTCAGCTCTTTTTACGTTTTAGGGTGGCTTATGGGTTAAAAAAAAGTCTGGGGTACCCCTGATGTAGGGCCACACTTAACCAGCCCCAAGCTACATAAGTCATTGCCTAACTTAGTCACCAAAATGACCTCTTAGTCTTTATCAAAATGAAATTTAGCACTGGCTTCAGTTCAGTTCAGTGGCATCATTAGTAATTGTGGGGCCCCATAATACAAAGTAAGTAGGACCTTCCCCAAAAGGGGGTCCCACTTAATAACCCAACAGTAACCTAGGCCCCTAGCTGTTCAACAATGGAAAAATAATTCTCTATAAATACATCACCCGAATAACCTGAATAATTCTCTATAAATACAGCACCTGAATCATCCCTGCCATTCCTCTCTATGGCACAACCTCACCCATGATCCATCTATATCACACCTTTTTGTCTTTATGGTCACCCCGCTTCCCACTTTGCCATAGAGTCCCTGACTGAAATATCCCCCTATACTCTTCTGATAGCAGCCTTGCTTTCTGTTACTACTTCAACTGAAGGTTTGGTAGAATACGATCTCCATTCTTATGTTGAAACTGTTCTATTAAAAGAATTTACAGAGTTAAGCAGATACAAGATATATGTGAATTGACAGTTTGTTGTGAAGCACAATTCTCAACCAATTCCCAGCTGCTTAACCATAATGTTATCGTCATCATTTTAGGTGGCTCTTATTTTCCTGCTCAATGAGTTGGACATATCTGCTTCCTTCCCCAGCTACTGCGTATTGTTAGCCTCCTCTGATATCATTGGCGCTGGCCCTTAGCTATACAACTTTATCTCGCAAACCCCAAACAGCAAAAATCTCAGATTGGTATTTAGGGATTGGTTTGTATCCCTAAAGCTGGATGAGCCTAAAGCTGAGTGTAGGTTAATATTTTTTTGCCACACACTGTATTTGTCATCCTATCCTCAAACTAATGATGGGTTTTATAACTTTTTCCAAACATAATCTAACCGATTCTAATACATTACAAATAACTGAAATTTCTAGAATTAAATTAATGAAATCATTTTGTGCACGTAAATACGTAGCTCTTCATATCATTGTTCCAGAATTTTTTTAGGTCTGTACTCATTGCCTTCTTTTCGAGATCTGGGGAGGCCAATTTATTGACATACTATTTTTCATCATTTTAGAGGTTTCATATAAACCACAAAAAACAAATATTCTCTAAAACCTTGAATGCAGAGTAATTTATTAATATCCATTAATCTATGATCAAATCAAAATGCAGAACTAATCTGAAACCCTTCTAAAAATTTTCTTGCAAATACAAATGGAAAAAACTGCTTGAATTAAAAAAAAATTTTTCTAATGAAAATGGACAAATCCCATAGATTTTACATGATCTGTACAGCTTTTATATGGTATAGTTCTGTATTCTGTCATTTTTAGCACTAAAAAATAATATTTGGGGGGAAAAAAGAATTCAACTTCAAATATTCACTATCTAAAACCTTCTAAATTGCTGTTTTAGCCCATGGGGGACTTCCTAGAACCTATTTGGAGTTATTTGGTGGACTATGAAAAATCAAAGCTTTATCTTTTTAAATAATTTGAATCTAATTCAATTGAATATTATATGAATTTGATTAGAAA
>CM044432.1:49063420-49075441 GCA_024363595.1 Xenopus borealis | reverse complement strand
GCAGTTTTTCTATGCCTAGTTTGAGCCTGGATGTGATGCTGACCTGTACTCTTTCCAGCTCTCTGTGTTTTTTACTCTTAATTTTTACTATACAAAATTCTGACTGGTATCCAAAAACAATTTAGCTGTAGCAGAGTCAAAGGGCTTAAATAATGTGCTGGCAGTGAGCAAGATCAGAACTATGGCACTAACCTTCATGTTTTACTTCACAATATGCCAAGAATAATGTTCAAGAAAGAGGTCTGAACTAAACATCAGACATCAGTGGGAACATTCCATCTCTATATTAGCTTTATTCGATATATAGAAGGAAACCATATAATGCATAATTCAAGCTTTGTACATCTGCTTCAAAGATACACTAGTGTGTGGCATACAATGGACTGGCCCAAAAACATGGAGGAACCAGAAAAGCAATGCTAAATGGTGCTCATACAGAATTACCCAGGGTCTTGGGATAGTGCTTATATTTACTGGGGATGCCCCAGTGATTAAACCTTTCTCCTCTATGAAATTGTTGTGTTGCCTGCTATAAAATGCCATAGAAAGTCAGTATTTAGTGCAGGGCCGGAACTAGGGGTAGGCAGAGTAGGCATGTGCCTAGGGCGCAAAGTTTGGGGGGCGCCAGGCACGTACCTTTCACTGCTGCCTACCCCCAGTCCAGGCTTCAGAATACGGTGACGAGTCGTGGTATGCGTGTTCGCTTAAAGGTGCGCATGCGCGCCCTCACGTAAGTGCGCATGCGCGCTCTTGTGTACTGGCGCAGCGGGGGGCGATGGGATCGGGTGGGTTGCCTGGGGCGCCCATCGGGTCTGGCCCGGCCCTGATTTAGTGGGCTGGTGGGGGCTGTTTGGGCCTCTGTATACCTGAAATGGCAGGCCCTATTTTATTCTCAGTCCGGACCTGGTCTGTACAAGTCATGGAAACTTCTTTGAAGTCATCTACAGCTGCACTAGCAGGAATACTGCCTACATGCTGCCTACAGGTTAAGGTCTATCCCCCAAATGTAAGAAAATTCACTTACTTTTCCCAGTAGCAGTAACCTATAGCAACCAATAAGATATTTGCTTTTATAAGTGACCAGTAAATCCTACCCATTAACTGGTTGCTCTGGGTTAGTGCTCCTCGGCAAAGTAAGCATGTTAGATTACATAACCCCCTCTATCACTTGCAAACCTGGGAGCATGGCTCCCTATATTCTTATTCTATATAAAATGTTTAGTTTAAAGGGATACTGTCATGGGAAAAAAAAAATTTTCAAAACACATCAGTTAATAGTGCTGCTCCAGCAGAATTCTGCATTGAAATCAATTTCTCAAAAGAGCAAATAGATTTTTTTACATTTCATTTTCAAATCAAACAAGGGGCTAGACATATTGTCAATTTCCCAGCTGCCCAAAGTCATGTGACTTGTGCTCTGATAAACTTCAGTCACTCTTTACTGCTGTACTTCAAGTTGGAGTGATATCACCCCTCCCCCCCCAGCAGCCTAAAAACAGAACGATGGGAAGGTAACCAGATGACAGCTCCCTAACACAAGATAACAGCTACCTGGTATATCTAAGAACAGCACTCAATAGAAAAAACCCATGTGACTGTGACTCCTTTAGTTACATTGAGAAGGAAAAACAACAGCCTGCCAGAAATCAGTTCCCTCCTAAAGTGCTGGCATAGCATAAGTCACATGACCAGGGGCAGCTGGGAAATTGAGAAAATGGCTAGCCCCATGTCAAAACTGAATATAAAAAATCTGTTTGCTCTTTTGAGAAATGGATATCAGTGCATAATTCTACTGGAGCAGCACTATTAACTGATGTGTTTTGCCATGACAGTATCCCTTTAAGATGTATTTATCTATCTTTTTATATAGTATATTCCTCAATTATTATCCTTAGGAACTTTATTTTACATAAATCCATTTCTTATACAATGTACTGTTCAAGTTTCCATGTGCACAGGAGGAAAACCCTGAGAATACAGAAGACACTTTTGCAGAGTAATATACTAGATTATACAAAACAGCTATTTCTGTGGGAAATTCCTATATTACACAGTTTCCCAACTAACAATGCCGGATGTTTTATTTAGTGTGCATTTTGGTATGTGAACTTGATGAACTTGTTTTAAGTAAACTGAGGAAAAACATTAAACATCAGTCACAAACTATTTAAATATTTTTTATCTACATTATGGGTATTTGTGAACTGGGTTCAGATATGAAACTGACACTATGTTAACCGTTGCAGTGTAAACTAGGAAATGCAGTGTTAGATTGTAAGCTCTTGCGAGCAGGGTCCTCTGATTTTATTTTTATTCTGTAACCCTTTGCTTGTTAAGTTTTTTGTAAAGCCTGTGTAACATGCTGGCATTACAACTAAATGAGGATGATGATGACGATGACATAAAGATTTTTACCTCAAAAAGGCTTGTGGAATAGTTTAACAGAACTGAATGATAGATCATCATTAAGATGATAACACGTGACTGATTATGTAAAAGTGCCAACCACTATATCACTAAATAAGTAGATTATACAAGTGATTGGTGAATCTGTCCTGTTTTGCTTCGCCAAAAATTTTTGACACATTGAAGTCAATGGACGTCAAAATAATTTTGACTCGCGTCAATTTTGACACGACAATTTTTATATTTGCGGCTCTTTTGTCCAAATCCATTAAAGTCACTGGCCATCTGAATCATTTTGACGTGTGCCAATTTTTATGCGCACCAATTTTGACGCGCAACAATTTTTTTTGTCACAGCAAAATTTCCTCAGCTAATTTTCTCCCCAGTTTCACAAAAACATTCACGGGCGGTGAAATTCAGAAATTTACCACAAATACATGCCTGGCGAATAAATTCGCCCATCACTAAGTTGGGCCCATACAAATTGGCTATTGGTGTTGTGGGGGCATGGAAAAGATAAGGTAGAGGCACAAATTTTCTTTTGTAGAAGGACTAAAAGGCAAGTTCAGAAGAACCAGATTAATGATGGCAAGACACACAACAATGATAGAAAGAAAATTACTTTTCAATGTGGCTGGGAATTCAGTAGAGGTGCTTTTCATGGTTTCCCAGGGTTCAATAACACAATTATGTCTGTTTTCTGGCTCATCAAAGAGCAAAATACAGCAAAAATATATCTTTGTCATTTTGCAGCATTTTCTTCATAATATATTAAATAATGCCAAAATAGTTCAAACTGCAGGGATGTACTCTATGCCCCATTTGCCATTATATGTTATATATGTATGTGGCAAAGTGGAGCCACTGAGTCTAAGTAATGTAAATAGAGTGAATTGTGGAGTCAAAGTGAGGGTGATATCACAAACTAGAGAAATAGGTTGGCAGGGGTACTCTGCTCTACTTTCATAATAACTAAAGTAATTGGTAGTAAAAATAAAGAAATATGTATTTTATACTTTATTGTACTTATTTCATCATGTGAAACAAAGCATCATTTATGTTATACAGGACAATAAAGGTCTAATTTGGATTGTCCATTTAATTTATAATCCTGTATTCCACCATGTCTATCAACATTGTATCCATAAATAAGTCTATCTTGCCTGCAAATCGTCCATTTACGGCCTATCAAAATGTTCAGCTGCAAAGCATTAGGTATAACGGCATCATATTCATATTTGTGATTGCCAGATCAAGTATTTTGCTGAAACAAATTGATGATACCTTTCTAGTAGCATGGAGATATTATAGTAACCTATAAATTTAAGCACAAGATGAAATAATAACTGATAGGAATAAGTCAAGGTTATCATTTATACTCCATGCATGCACTAAAGTAATTAGTAGTGATGGGCGAATCTACCCAGTTTCGCTTCGCCGAAAAATGTTTGAATTTCCAGCGAAATTCGCGAATTGGCAAAAAAAATTCATGGGTCGTTTTCGAGGCGTCGCTTTTGACGTGTGTCACGTCGTTTTCGTCGCGTCAAAAACGACGTGCGACTCGTTTTTTTGGTGAATGTTACTAATAGGCAAGAAAGCCATACAGATATAATTGCTATGGTTATGGTAAAGTCCATATATTTGAAGAAAGCTTATCTGAATTATCATTTTACCCTGAGAAAATTAAATGTTTCCACCAGCGAGGAATATTGGTAGTTAACTGACCCTATTGTGAGTTCTGGATGACTGGGTGAAATCCCTTTTCCTAGTGAACATGTTTGAATGTGCACTTTGTAATGAAATATTCCTGCTATAATCTTCTGAGCTACTGGGGGCTTTTAGAGGTGATACTTGTCAGTATTCCTGCTTTGTATCCAGTTTCTCTCCCTGCTTACCTGCTGCTCCTTTGCCTCCTCCTACCTTATTAATCACATGTGTTATTGATCAAGTAATTGAGGGCCTTTATAAGCTTCATGCAACTATCCTTTACTTGATCATCTAAGTCCCTGAGCCTGGTTTTACCTGTGAGTCCTACTATTCCTACAATTCCTGGTTCCTGTTTCCCCATCTGATTCCTGCCTGGTTCCTGTGTTCCCTGCTTTGTTCCCGTGTTCCCTGCTTGGGTCATTTCTTCCCATTCTCACTATCCCATCCATTGCCTGACTTCTATTGTGTATTCCCACCTGTCATCTACAAGCCCTAAGCATTCATCCTTTTACTGGACTCTGCCTTTGTCTACTGTTAGCCTTACCACAGGCCTGCATTGAAACTCATTGTTCTTCGGTCAGTTTTTCTTGTTCATGAAATCTTGTTTTTCATCATATCGTGGCTTTCAATTACTATCCAGCCAATATTGTGTGTCCTCTTGGTTACTATGTGTGACCAGCTCCTACCAGACGGTCACGCTTCTGTAGCCAGACACTTTATCAGCTAAGTGGTGCAACAATCTGGCTACTGCTGGTAGGCTGAGATGACCAAGAGTCATATGTTAAAGGAATAGGTCCATGTAGGAAAATATCCCTTAAAATGTTTGTTTTATTTCCATAATTTTAACAGCAATGTGTCACAATACACATCATTGACAGTGTATACTTTATTACTACTGGGCACTTCATCACATCATCCTTTAACATATATAGTATGTAGTTGACACTGTAGACATGGGCAGAAGTCCTGGATGAACTCAACACAGTAGTATGATATGAAGAAACAGCCAGCAGTGAGGTTTATTTATATAAAACCTAGATATGCTGAATATTAACCTTGTAAATTTTAAAGGTGAGGGACCAACTACTTCTTCCCTCTCCAATGCTGCTGAACACAAGCAGCACTGTATTTATGGGGTGGCCCCATGTCTCTGTGTCTCAAAATGATAAATTCTGTTGCATCAGTCTGACTGCAGTGCTTTTTCTTTACTGAATCTTAGATTAGATATTGCACAGTTAAAAACTGAGCTCAGGGATCATTCAATGCAAAGCAAAGGTATTAAACAGATGCAGAATTTCAGAGACACAGATGTTTTGTTTAGTTCAGTTTACATGTAAGCATTATGTTACCTGAAACAAAATTGGAGCAGGAATAACTGTTTGGAGATTCAGAATGTTAAAGTAAGATTTTTTTGGCCAGGAATTAATAAATGTCTCTAAAGGCCTTTGTTTGTGCTTGGCTCTCTGCCACTTGTAATATCTTACAGATGTTTCATACAGTTTGGAGGAAGTTCTGTCTGTTTCCTTAATTCTTCTATGCATTTGTTGAAGTTGTGTTTTTGTGTCTCTATTGCTGCTCGGTGTTGGTGCTACTAGTTTCATTGCACCTCCTTTGCCATAGTACCATGGTCTAGACTTTGTCTCAGGTATTACCTGCATTAACACTGGGTGACAAAAATCAGGGTCAAAACAGGTATCTCACCAGAGTGATAGTTGAAGCCCTGGGCCTCTTTGCAGATTAATATAATTACGTTATAATCAAGACTGTGGCAAAAGGAGCATGTTCCCTATAAATGCATAAAAGGCCAGAAAGTGCAACTTATTTTGGTAGATTCTTTCAAGTTCTTGGGTATGACAAGTTATCAGTATTGTTCAATATATGCATATCTGCATTTCAAACCAATAGTGAGACAATGAGACCTAATAGTCAGCTTCATCTGACAAGAAACTTTCTGAATCAATAATTGATTGTTTCTTAAATAAGTTGGTCTTCCCTGTGCCTCGCTCAGCAATCTCTCTCCAATCTCTTCTCATATAAGAAACTTATTTCCATGAGATGAAGCTTCGATAGTTCATTTTTGTGATAGTTCCTTGGTAGTGATGGGCGAATTTATTCGCCAGGGGCGAATTCGCAGCGAATTCCCGCGATTCGCCGCTGGCGAATCAATTTGCGAAACGTCAGGAAAAATTCGCCGCCAAAAACGAGTCGCAAGTTGTTTTTGACGCGACACGCCAAAAACGACGCGACGCGCCGAAAATGACGCGACGCGCGACTCGTTTCGCGAATCGGCGAAAAATTCGAGAATTTCTCTGGAAATTCGCCCATCACTATTCCTTGGTAAGAGGCTCAACTGTGAACACCATACACTGTGGAAAGAGCAATTTTTGGATGCAAATCTCAATATTTTTAACCTCAAAGCAGCATTTCCAAAACTCAATTTGCCATACCCATGATGCACCAGTAGACACACGTGCAACTTAACATCAATGTTCCAAACTGAGCATGCTTTGCAATACAATTATATTGACTAATGTTGAACCTCTTTTACAAAGCAAGTACAAGAAGTAATTGTTGGACACAAATCATTATGTTTTTAGTGTGGTATATTTCCCAGAATTGAAGTGCTATTGCAGGCACAAGCTAGGTATGTACCTGTATGTACCAATGTGTTAAATTGTGCTTAGATTGTGGCAAACGCTATCTCCATAGATTTTCTATTGAAGTCACTTCTGGTAGATGTCCTTATTAAGGACAGCTGCAAGCCAGTAAATCCAATGGAACCCTGAAATTACCAGCAGGTCTAGGCTGGTTGGGATCATAGTCACCCCATGCTAGTTGAAAAGGTTTGTGAATGGATGCCAAAACAATACAAATACCAGAAAATTACATCTGTTTTGGTAAATCATGTTGCCATTCATAAGTGTGCTTTTGCATTAACACTAGAATTCTGTCAACAAATGCTGTGGGTAAAAATGTGGTGAAAATTACAGGAACCAGGTCTGGACTGAGAATTAAAATAGACCCTGGCATTTCAGGTACATAGAGGCCCAAACAGCCCCCAACAGCCCACTAAATAGACCTTATAGCAGCCCCTCTGGCATTTTCCAGAACCCACAGATTGCCAGTCTGGGCCTGACAGGAACATGAAGGAAGGGGGAAAAGGGCAATTTGGGAAACAAATTTATTTAAGCAACATAATTTATATTCTGGGGAAGGTGGGCTGATAACAGACACACACCTTAGGTTTACTACAAGTCTGTATTGATAAGGTGGCGGAAACAATTCCAAATATCCTGTGATGTAAAGGTTATCTTTTATAATACTTGCTAGAAAAGTCACTCTTTTCAGTACACTGAAAAATTATGTAGTGTACAGGCTTGAAAATATCATTTATATACTGAGAGGAGATTTTCAGCTTTGCTTCCTACCCTCATAAGTTGCATTCTTATCTATCTCAGGAGAATAAAAACTGTATTTCATTTTTGTATACTTCTTTTAGGCCAGCAGTAGAAAACCAAACACAATAAAAACATGGAAAATAAGTTGGAATGTGCCATAAAAGCTTTGGCTCATCATGATAGAAAAAAGATATCCTGGTTCGCATAGTCTGTTTTCAGTGCTCACAATAACTCAGCAGGGTTTGATTACTGCCAATTTCCTTGCTAACTGCAAAAGGTGATGCCAAGGCAAGAGGCAGCGTTCCCCTTTAATGACAGCTCATCGCATATGATTCTCAGAAGAAACCCCAGAACTGTTTTCTTATCACAGACTCAATGCTTGTCAGGATTAGTGTACTGACAAACAAAAAGCTCACAAAGAAAATGCCAAAGAACATAGACGGTATTGTGCATAAAATTACAATTATTGCTGTTGTAATTACAAGAAAAGTAGTTAAACTTTCGTAATTGTAATTTTATTTTAAAAATATATACAAATAATGTTTTAACCAAACCCAGAAACCTTTCTTACTATCAAAGACATGCATGCTCCATGAATCTGCTGCACGGTGCAAGATTTGCTTGGACCATTGCTCTCTTGGTGCAGGACCTTTAATGTTCATCTGTGTTCTTACCATTAAATAATGGAGTCACTTGTATGAATCCCAGACGCAGCTCACACTGGAGACTGCAACAATGGTAGATTTGGGGGGGTGGGTAAAAAAACATTGCAGTTGTGTGGGAAATTGCAAATTGAGAGCATGAAAGTTAATGACTTCTCATAGATTGCTCTAGAAATGTTTATTTTCATGTGATACCCTTAGAGCTCACTCCTGAGCAAGCACAGTCAGAATAGGTGCTGATAAGCTGATAAACTCCCAGCTACAGACCATAGTTACATAGTTAAATTGGGCTGAAAAAAGACAAAGTCCATCAAGTTCAACCCCTCCAAATTATAGACACACACACACCCCTCCTCTCTTTCACACAAACCGTATTTGCCCATAGCTATGCTACCTGTAGAGTTTAATATCAAAATTGATATTAAGCATCAACAGAAGAGTTTCACTTTCATTGGTGCTCATCAGTGCACTGCCAGGTTTTGACATTAGCATATATAAAGCCAATGGAGAGGAACCACTTGAAAAGCTCGAGACCCCAGTGGATGTACTTGACATATTGATATACAATAGGTCAAGGTTATTCAGATTGGGTTTTTTTCCCCAATATTTACTGTAATTTCTTGTGTTTTTTTCGTGAGTTTGTGTTGTTTTTCCTGAATAATAAATGTTCTTGGAATCAGTTTCTCATTTAACTTCCCAGATTGCCATAGACTTCACTGCCCACAGAAACATTACTTGCACTTAATAGCCTACTTGTACATGCATCGGTTCTCATTTTCTCTAAAGGTAGCAAAACATTACATTATGAGAAATCAGATATGACACAAGCAACTTGATTTGCTATAACAAGCTTTGGCTTTGAAACATTGGCAGATAAATTATTTTTGGATAAATTAGAAAAGAATCTTAATGTAAAAAACGCATAATTAAACTGTTCCCTTAAGGGCAAGTGGGCTGGACACAATTTTTTTGTCTTCAGTGCTCCAACCCATAAACTTTGCTGTAGCCAGGTCTTATCTGTGCCAGATTTCTAATGCATCCATTAGGCAAAGTAAAATAAAGATTAAAATTACAAACCTTGCAAGGTCAAAAACATTTAGTTTGAAATAAATCATATACTAAAAACAAAATACATAACAGGATAACATAAACAGTGTTACAGAGGTATTTTTGCTAATAGGCTCATTAGCCTGGTCAAATGATACTATCATCTAACAAAACTCTGGTCCAACAATCTCCCATGCCCAATTTTAGCTTATTTATTAATAAAAAAAATTAATGATACATCTGAAATATTAGGGTCTGCTAGTATAAAATGATAACTCACCACAGCAAGGAAGAGGCCCAAATTTTTCAGGCTTTTTCCAGAATTGCTTGATTTTTTCAGGATTCTTTTCCCAAATCACTTGTTTCTGCCTGAAAAAGTTGAGATAGTGATTAAAGTAGGAACAAACAGCATTAAAGCAGTAATTTAAACTGCAAATATTTAATTTATTAGCAGTGCACAACCACACTACATGTTTCAGGTGTGAACCCTTTATCATGTTTAAGGACAAACAAGGTATTGTAGAATTAAATACCCTCCTCCAATCCAGGAACCTCCCTCAATTAAACAATGAAGCAATAAAGTCAAGCAATAAAGTATATGATTATAATCAATCTAGTCCATGTTTAGTACTTTTGTATATTCCAATATATTGTGTCTAGTGATAATCTCCATGTGCAGCTAAAATGTCCGTGTCCGATTACAATCTTATTTAAAAGAGTGAACAAAAACAAAGTCTTTGTAAAGAGCAATTAATTGGGGGAGGTTCCTGGATTGGAGGAGGGTATTTAATTCTATGATACCTTGTTTGTACTTACACTTGATAAAGGCTTCACACCCGAAACATATAGTGTGGTTGTGCACTGCTTATAAATGAAACACTTGAAGTTTAAATTACTGCTTTAATGCTGTTTGTTCCTACTTGAATTACTGTCTCAACTGTTTGGAGTTTGACACAGGCTACTTGGAATCTACAGCAAGACTTCTTATGAAATAGATGCTGTAACCAGCGAATTAGTTTACTTTGCCTGTAATACAGAAAATACAGAAAAGGTTGGATTTTCTAGTGACCCCCCCCCAAAAGACCCTGACAACTTCAATGAGATTGATTCTAGAGAAAAAAACTCTTTTTTAGTTTTTAACATTTGGGGTAGATTTCACAAGGGTCGAATTTCAAGGATTGAAAACCCTCGAATCTTTCCCGAATTAAAATCCTCCGAATTCCAAAATGGAATCCAAATGATTTTACCGTTATTTGATATAACGAACGGTCGAATAGAAAGCATCCAATTTCTCTAAAAAATAGTATGAATTGTATGATTCAAAGCGTTCAATCAAATGATTTCTATTCGACCAAAAAAGCTTAGAAAAAAACAATGGGAGCTTCCCATAGGCAAATAAAGCAACTCGGTAGGTTTAATCTGGCAAAGTAGGCAATCGAAGGAATTTTTAAAGGTCAGGTACTTCGACCAGCAAATGGTCAAATTATTGAACTTTTTTTATTAGAATTGTTTCAATCATTCGATTTGATCAAATTTAGCAAATTCGATGTCGAAGTAGCCAAATTTTTTTTTTTTAAAAATATGTAGTTTTTGCATTCGAAACCTTCACCCGAGCTTAGAAAATGTGCCCCTTGGACTAATAAATAATCGCTTTTGTATCAAAATCCAGGCCTGATGTCACATACTACCAGAAGCACTCAGCTGTGAACATCTGAATATTTGCTTAGTTTTTGACAATAAATAAACAGTTTGGCCTATTTAGTCTACTGGCTGCACTGCCGTTAATGAGCTTTCCCTCTCAAAGGCATTAGATCAATATAAATGGTTTTGCAATTGCCATTCCTCCTGCTATCTTTCCTTGAAACTATGTCAGTTGGTATTACATTGTATTAGCGGCTATAGAATTTTTCAAACAGGGAAATCGTACTATACATTACATTAATGCTAAAAGATGGATTTCATCTCAATGAATAATGTGCTGCCTGGTGTAACAGTCAGATTAAGCTTCCTATATTGAGATGAATGTTTTTTTCTTGTCAAAGAGAATTAAGAAACAATAGCAAACTGGCCCACCAAATTAAAACTCAATTTGGCTAATGCATTGTAATTTGCAAGTCATAGGACAGCATACCCTTTTCTCATGCCAGTGAATACCTCACCAACGCTAATTAGGCAAAATACTCTTTAGAAACTTCTTAGTATCTTAATTGAGATGTAAATGAAGAGACAGTTCCTGCTGAGTTGATAAAGAAACATTTTATTGTCTTGCTGAAGTGAACATTTTCTTCGCAGCGTTATCGAGATCATAATAGCATTATGGCTTTATGAACAAAATAAAATTTCCTGCTGCGTCAGATGACTTATAAACATTTTCCATACACACATGTATAAAAGAGAATAGAGATTATGGAGCGGAAAAAGCTGTATAGTGGATCCAGAAGTTTGTAGGGAAATCTGTATACATATTTTTTGTTTTTGCGTGTGAAGGAAAATGTAGATTTAATGATGACATTGCTATGTTTTGGCTAAACTTGGAAGTGCCGAGATGGAAATAATACAAGTCATCTTCCCTCCATACTGTGCATTGCATTTTTGAAAATGTGACATGCAGAGAATTTTACATAGAGCCTTTGCTTTCAATTTAAAACTAAATATAGTCAGCAAGGTTGTTTGTGCTATTGTGTGCATGACAGTTTTTAAATGATGCTCTGGCATGCCAGCAATGCTGTTTATGCATACACCAATGTATTATCAGTGACCCATATCTATCAGCCAGATGCCAAGCTTATTAAAAAAAAAAA
>CM044432.1:49036621-49059887 GCA_024363595.1 Xenopus borealis | reverse complement strand
AGCAAATATACTGAACAGCATGAGGGGGTTATGGAGTTTGAAACATAATTACATTTACTCTCATAAAGAAATGTAAAGTGTAGTGCATTTCTGAATCCCATCCACGTCCTTGTCTGAGAATTGATTCAGATCGTTACTATGTAAATACATTCCCATTTTGATTAAACACAAGCAGCCACTCTCTAATGAAGTTCTACAAATTCAGCACTGAGACTAAGGTCACAAGCCTCTCCTGTAGCTTCATTAATATTTATATTTTCAGCATAAAGCGAGGATACTGGGGCGTTATTTTCTAGACAATGAACTTCACAGTGATCATACCTTATGGTAATAAGATCATTTTTATTTTATTCTCTTCTCTGTGTTCTGCACTAGTGATGGGCTAATCTACCCAGTTTCACTTCGCCGAAAAATTCGCGAATTTCCAGGGAAATTCGCAAATTGGCGTAAAAATTTGTGAAACGTGTCGAGTCATTTTCCACGCACGTCGCTTTCGTTGCGTGGCGTCGTTTTCGACGCGCGTCGCTTTCGTCGCGTCCCGTCAAAAATGACGTGTGACTCGTTTTTTTTTGCAAATTTTCGCCAGGCGAATTTTCTCTGGCGTTTCGCAAATTTATTCGCCAGCGGCAAATCGCGGGAATTCGCCGTGAATTTGCCCCTGGCGAATAAATTCATCCATTACTATTCTGCACTGGTTTTCACTACCCCTCAGGGCGAGAGCTAGGGTTAGGCAGAAGAGACACATGCCTAGAGTGCAACATTGAGGGAGTGTTAGACCAGTACCCTTTGAAGAGTTTTCATCCTACCCCTTGTCCGGCCTTTTTTTGCTCCTGCTTGAAATCTCAGGCGCTCCCCAATGCCACATTCAGTTTTGGTGTACAAACAAGAACATTTCTAGCTTTTAATACTACTACTCAGTATTCCCAAATAGCTTCAGCCCTGCTTCACACAGATAGAGCCAACAACACTTAGTAAATCTACCGGTGTAGACACTGGTTTATGTTTAAAGACTGGCAGAATCAGATAAGCTGGTCGAAACATGAGGCAGAGCTCTCTTTGTGATATAATGTTATTAGCTGCAGGATATACAAACTAACTCCTCACTATACTGTTGACTTTGGGGCAGAACTATTTGGGCAGCTGCTTGTTAGTCTGTTGCTGTTTATGTGCTCTTTTCAGTCACTCTACCACAGTAGTCACTTCGGCAGCATGGAAGTCAGCCTGGGCTTAAAAGGCATCCTCTGTATTATATAGAAATCCAGGCTGTGACACTGAGCTGCTGCTACTGCAACTCATTAGAGTATAGTTGGAGTACACAGAGATGGTGGTGGAGCTTAGTCGGGGATAGAGAAAAGCCAGAATACGGTAACTTTCCTGGGCTTTGCTTTCATCAGTCAGCATGCAGTATTTCTATAGATTTAGTTACTTGATTCAGCAGACTGTAGTCAGATGTTGACCCCTATTTCACTGGCCTTAATTGAAGTACTGATTTCAGATCATGCTCAGGACAACCTACATATAGTAAAATCCTCTCCAAGGAGGTATGTATGTCTGGTAGGTTTCCAGATACCGACAGGTAAGAGTTAAAGAGTTGTAGATTGAATCATGTGTAGAGTGCATTTAAGGGTGTGTGCATAAACAGTATACTGTGTAGACATTAGGGATGCACCGGATTCGGTTAGGGATCTGGACAGGATTCGCCATGCAAATTAGGGGTCAGGAGGGAAATTTAGCAATTTTTTGTCACAAAACAAGGAAGTAAAAAATGTTTCTGAGGAAGTGACCGTTGCAGTCACGAAATGCGTAAAGCCCTGCACTCCCCTGCTTTTTCATTCCTCTTACAGATTTTCCCTTTCCCACACCTAATTTGAATATGCAAATTAGAATTTAGATTTGGTGCAGTGTTCGGCCAAATCTTTTGCAGATTATTGATATTGATGTATCCCTAACTATAAATATATATATGTATGTGTGTGTGTGTGTAGGAGTGTATAACAGACAGTGCTAACATGCGATGTGCAAACATAGGCATGCCTGTGGCTTACAACTAGAACAATTTGGGATGATTGCCTTGGGGGCTTCCACCAGGGTTGATAGGTCTGAGTAGCCAACTGGTAGCCAGACAGGTTCTTGTTGGACAGGGGTCCTACAGGAGTGGTGAAATTGCCTGCCTTGGCCAGATAACTTATTTTCTGTGTGTATCTTCATCTGTAAAAACAGAACAGAACAGAACAGAAGTTTTACCATATGATAACAATGCCACCTTCCTTAAGGTGGTAACAAAGTTAGAATTCAGGCTAGATAGCATCATTCCATAAGTATAGTCTGCACAATATTATTCAGAATGATCACAAGCTGACACATTTGTATAAAATATATGAAAGGAAGATAATGTTTGGGTTCATAATATGGGGTCAGGTACAGGTAGGGTATGTATGATATAAATTTGAGAGCTAAGCATAGCAAAATAAATAAATAAAGGCAGAGAGGACATTTAAGGTGTCCATGACTACTTTTACTTAAAGGTCATCTATACTAAAAATACAAAATGAATTGATGTAAAACTGTTTTCAGATATTTCTGAGATTTTTTTTGTAGACTTCTAAAAGCAGGATTTTCACTAGAGGCAGCAGCTCTAGGGTTAAAGAACACGGGACGTTCATATAATATGCATAGATAGTTGGGATTATTAACATTCCCGACCTGCTGTTCAGTTGATATCCTGCTATTTGCAGTCTACAAATGTCTAAATATATCACACGAACCACTAAAAATGGAAATAAAATTGCAAAAGTACCCAGAAGACCACTCTGAAGTACAGTGCTTGGTTGAAAAATAGCCGAGGCCAAAGCTGGGACAGGTGGGCCACTATTCAAAAGTGACAAAACATACTTTTCTAGAGGCAGTTCCTTCTAATCACAAAGTTTGCATACACAGTTACAAAAGCGTTGGGAAGATGGTGAAAATTTTCACTCCTGTTGAGTTCCACCGGAACAAAGTGAGGCCAATATCTTAACAATACATAGCCGAAGACTGATTAAACTTTTGTTCTGTGTCTGTTGTATACAAATGAAGCTGAATAACTGACACTATGCTAATTTACAATCAGCCATTAACAGATGTTCAAATCAATTGCAACAATTAATTTAATTGTCCCAAAGTAATTACTCTAATCTGTCATATTTGTATCAGAAAGATTATTTAAAAAATTTCTGCCTTCACATTTTGAATGGTTGGCATGCACAAATTGACATCTTGATTGAAATGTGAATTTGAGAGAATAACAAGCAGACTATTCACATGCCACTGGAGGCTCAAATTATAATAAGGATATGACAAAATGTGCTGATCCAATTTAATTAATTTCTAATTTAACCACCCAGAGGCATGCAGAGGTTTTATATACTGGACTGGATACTAGCTTAGCTCAGCCATGTACAGTTGTATTCCAACGCAAGAAGAAGGAATATTGGCACTCCTAATGGGTTTGATTACATGTTTTTCTTAAAAATACTTGCTGTATCTGTTATTTAAAGCACATTTTGGAATTTGCTGTGTAATATTGTTTTTATACAATTATAATATGGCAAACTAGATTTTTGCCACATTGCTGCAAACTATAAAATGTACTGGCATGTAGCTTGCTAAATACTTTTAAAATGGAACTCCACAAAAACATAAGTTGAACTTTTTGAAAAGTAAACATAATAAGCAACTTTGCAATAAACATCAATTTAAAAATATGTAGACTTTTCATGGTTTTTAATGGTTTCTAACAGTTTCCTAGGAGTAGCCCTCTCTTGCTAATGTTTCTGACTACTTTGCTGAGCTGGCTGACTAGTGTTACTTTGTATTAGCAGTCAGCTGTCCTCAGCTTGCATCCTCCAAACCCCACATTTCCTTGATTTCAATGCGGATAGGAACATCGCAGTGCAATGTATTGTGGGTTATGTAGTTCATGCATGCTGTCTGTAAACTGTGGAAAACGTAACATCAGTGTTTAATCCAACCTTCCCTGTCAAGATGTCAAATGATGCAGAAAGAGAACTGATAAAGGGTAACTATACCCCCGAACAATGTAGGTCTCTATAAAAAAAATTACATGAAACAGCTCATATGTAAAACCCTGCTTTATGCGAATAAACCATTTTCAGAATAATGTACTTTTTTAATAGTATGTGTCAATGGGTATTCATAAACAGAAAATTGCCATTTTAAAAAATAAGGGGCACCCCCTGGGATTGTACGATTCACTATGCACACAAACATACCGAACAAACCATAAAGTTAGGTCACATGAGCCAATTAACAGACAGAGTTGTGTCTTTTGCTTCCACACTTCTTCCTGTTAGGGCTCTTACACAGGGGCGTTTTTACCTGCGCTCCCCTGCGTTCCGTTTTGCTGCGTTCAGCCGCAGGGGAGCGCAGGTATAGACGCACTCAATTATTTTCAATGGGGCTGTACTCACACAGACGCATGTAGGCGCCGAACGCAGGAAAAATGCAGCATGTTGCGTCTGAACCTGCATTTGGCGCCTACATGCGTTCGTGTGAGTACAGCCCCATAGAAAATAATTGAGTGCATCTATACCTGCGCTCCCCTGTGGCTGAACACAGCAAAATGGAACGCAGGGGAGCGCAGGTAAAAATGCCCGTGTGTAAGGGCCCTTACAGTTAGAGTTATTTCTGGTCAGGTGATCTCTGAGGCAGCACACAGAAAATGGTGGTTCAAGGCAAGAGATGTAAAAGGGCAATATTTACTTAACTATATATTCCAGTTTGGTAAGATTCTTTAATATGCCACTTAATATGATATAAACTGTTGCTCAAGTATTCTTTTTGGGGGTATAGTTTTCATTCAAACTGCTGGATTTCAGCATATAAAATGGATTGTATTCATACTTTTTGAATAAACTGGTAAGTGTGATGGGTATATTATAGGGGTTTCTATGTTATGTTGGCCTCTTTATTAAATTTTGATTTGGAAGCAGGAGTTCCCCTTTAAACTCATTTTCTTAATCATCTTAAGCAAAAACATGAACTATTAAAATTTTTTAGCACTTTTTATATATATATATATTATAATGGAAAAAATATGAATACCTCAAATTCGTATTTTTTTAAATAAAAATTTTAAATACTCGAATTGAATACATTTTTACATTTTGCCTAGAAAAAGTCTACAGGACCTCGAAATCTTTCAGATGCCAAAGTTTTACATTACAGGTTTTCACTTTTTTTTTGTTTAATAGATATTTAAAAATCTTATTTAAAAAAAAAAAACATTATTCAAATTCATGATTAGTAGCACATACCATTTAAAAAAATATGAACCTTGCTAAATAACCCCCATAGGGAGTTATGTAATAAAAGGAACTAAGTTTGCCCAGGGGCAGTAACCCATAGCAACCAATAAGATGTTTGTTTTTAAACAGGTGACAGGTGGGAAAAAACCCGGTGGGCCCAGCCCTCATGGGCTCCCTGCAGCCCAGACCTGCTCCTTGATCAGAGCAGCCATCAGTGTCAGGGGGACAGGGGGGGGTCATAGTGACTGCCAGGAGGGCCCTTTGCTTTGCAGTCCCGGTTGGCCCCAAATGCACCAGTCAACCCTGTATACATATACTGATGTAGTCTGTGCTGTGTCTGAGCTGTCTTCCCAAATGACTCCATTAGTCATCAAATGCAATGAGATGGTGAAAGGGGTGCCAACAGCATCGGACAGGAGGTCCACCGGGGCTTCTGCAATAGGGCCTCCAGCTCCCCCCTCCTCTGGCCCCTTATCCTTTTGCCACCCCCTTTAGAGGTGCCCACCCCATACACAACCCCCCTCTGGATCCTGTTCATACCTGTGTGCGGCAGTTGTGGTCATTATAAGGGCTGCAAAACATGTTTTTAACCCGGTACCCCAGTCCGACCCTGGGTCCCGATCATACAGTAAAAGGAGGGCACACGGGTTTGGCTGATGCATGCCAGTGCAGCTACATAAATAAGTATATAGGAGCAGATACTCTTCTCTCCACCTGACACATCTGCTACTCTGTCACATAGTATTTCTGTCCACAACCCCCTGACTCTTTCTGCAGAGGTAAAATCTGAATATTGTCTGTATTGTCATAGGTCACATCACTGACACTGCATTCAATAGTTACCTGTTTCGGCAGATGACATTTCTCTACTTCTCTTTCTGATCTAAATTCAGCACACTGATGCTTCTGCTATCTGTCAGCTTTCCTCTGTTTTTTTCAGGCTTTATCATGTGTATTTTTTTAAACACATATTTTGATGAATAATCAGCATATTATTGTTCTCCCTTCCAATCTCTAGTGCTAGTTTACTGCTAATCTTCTTAAGTATATGTTATGTTTACTTCATCATTATAAAGGTCATTTTTTTATAGTTAAATAATGAATACTTTAATACATACAGATACAGCCAGCACAGAATTTTAAGGATGCAGAGGGAATTGTCAACACTTATAAAAAATGCATGGACATTCTGTTCACTCGTATAGGGCCAATGCTGTGCATGGCTTCTCATTATGTATACAAATGAGAATGCTGATGGAGAGAGAGAGAGAGAAAAAGAAAGAGAAAGAAAAAAAAAAGAAGAGAAAGAAGAAGGAAAATAAAGAGAGACAAAGATAAAGAAAGCATCAGTTTAACAGATATCCTTTGAACTGAGAATCTCAATGGCATGTGAGATGACCCATCAAGCTGGAACAGCTGTAGAGCATATAGCAGTACTCATATAATAGGGTGTCAGTGTACACTGAGTAACCTCTAACATTCACTGGTTCCCTGATTGAAAGCAAACATCTGATTGGTTACTACAACTGATTGGTTACTAGAACTCTTGCAAACATTTTTAATTACCGCCTTTGTCCTACATTGCAGATACAATGCACTGACTGTATTTTAAGTCCCTCCAAACAGGTGATGATTGCATTAAAAATCACCCATAAATCACCCATACATTGGGCTGATTCAGTGTGCCCTTTTAGGAGCCACACATGGTATGGCTGCCTTTCATTTGTACAGTTGTTCATGCAAACATCACAAGCAATTGGAAATGCAAGACATTACTAGGAACTGAGGTTCTTCATCATCTGCTGAGGCACCATGCACTAGCTTGTGATAGGTAACAGCTGCCCATTTAATTATTTTGTGTTGAAGCCAGTGTAACTGGAGAAACTATTGCTTATATCTTGTATTTAAGATTTAAAAACAAACTATATATGAAGGCTCACCCTGGAAAGTAGTCAGTGGAAGGTTGCGGGTATTTCGTAACAAGAATTGACTAAAAATACTCACAGGCCACATGCTTGTTCTTAGCAGTCAAATTTTTTTTTTGATTACTTGTTTTATTCTGAGTTCTAGCACTTCAGTTTGATGGATATTCCCCATTTTACCCAGCAAGTGACTGTGAAAGAAACTGCCATTCACAGGTGTCACCTTCTCTCGGTGGAGAACTAGGAACAAATGATATAGAACACTTTTCTTTCAACCCAACATCTAGCTCTGTAGCCAGTTAGGCCACATATAGAGAGAGACAAAATGGCCAACAAAGTCATTAGGAGGCTATTGAATCCTGTAGGTGAAACATTAGCTACTTTTGTGTTCACAAAAAGCCGTGGAACGATTTCTGAAAACTTCTGTTTATGGACAGACTGAAGGTTATTCAAGCCTCATTACATACTCTTACTTAAAGTTTCAGATATTCCAGAGCTACAGATGCAGTCACTTGGATCTGTAAGTTAAATGCGTCGTGACTCAGGGCTAATTGAAGAAACTGTGTTATCTAAAGTTATCTTAACTCATTTAATGCATTTAACCTTTTCATTAGCATACCAAAGCACCATTGTTTTCAATGGTGAACTCTTTAATTGGATGGGATGCTGTGACACAATATTCTGTGCTAAGTGGGATAAATGGGATAGATGAGTTAAGTCACGACGCATTTAACTTACAAATCCAAGTGACTGCATCTGTAACAAGGACTCAATGTCTACCAGTCATCCACTCTCTCTGTCATTACATTTTGGGGTATAATTATAGTGCTGTGTAAAAAAACGATGGGATAATACACCACACATCACCAAGCTTTGCTGTGTAAAAATTTTTTACAGTAACTTCCACCAGAAGCAATGTGAAATAATGGCATCAGATCTTGAATTCTCTTGGCATAAAATCAAACGCAACTTGATATATTCACTTTTACACCATTTTTTATTTTAATATGCCCCTTAGAAATTTGATTGCTGTTTATTTCTCCCTTTGTATTTTGTAACTGTGAAAGACCTTCTTTAAAGGGAAACTGTCATGGGAAAAATTTTTTTATTTCAAAATGCATCAGTTAGTAGTGCTGCTCTGCACTGAAATCCATTTCTCAAAAGAGCAAACAGATTTTTTTCATTTTGAAATCTGACATGGGGCTAGACATATTATCAGTTTCCTAGCTGCCCCAAGTCATGTGACTTGTTCTCTGATAAACTTTAGTCACTCTTTACTGCTGTACTGCAAGTTGGAGTGATATCACCTCAGCACCCCTCAGCACCCCTCAGCAGCCGACAATGGGAAGGTAACCAAATAACAGCTCCCTAACACACAATAACAGCTGCCTGGTAGATCTAAGAACAGCACTCAGTAGTAAAAACCCATGTCCCACTGTGACTCCTTCAGTTACATTGAGAAGGAAAAACAACAGCCTGCCAGAAAGCAGTTCCCTCCTAAAGTGCTAGCACAAGTCACATGACCAGGGGCAGCTGGGAAATTGACAAAATGTTTAGCCCCATGTCAGATCTGTTTGCTCTTTTGAGAATCTGATTTCAGTGCAGAATTCTGCTGAAGCAGCACTAATAACTGATGCATATTGAAAAAAATATGTTTTCCCATGACAGTATGCCTTTAATCACATCACTGACCAATAGTGATGGTCGAATTTATTCGCCAGGGGTGAATTCATTTGCAAATTTGCAAATCACCTGCAAAAATTCACCAGCGATAAAAGTTTTGATGCCAGCGATGAAACTTTTGTCACGACATTGAACATTTACCATCTCTTGAATTTTACAGGAAATGAGCTAAATGGCAGACATTCACCCATCACTACCGACCAATGTCTTTTTTCTCCCTCTGTAAACATCTACTCTTTCTTTCTTCCCCAGTCATTATAGGTACCATCTTCCTTCAATTCCTGTTCTTCAGTTCTGTCCATGTCTCCTCTTCTTGCTGGTTGTAATGAGTGACAAGGACATCTTGAGCTAACAAGCTTTACTCATTGCAGAATTATTCAGCACATCTGAGACATGTCATATTTCAGGAAATATTATAAAAGTAGGAATTTGTTATTCCAAAAAATAAAAAAAACAGATTCATGTGTGCATGCACTTAGGATAAATAAAAAATGTTCTGGTATATATGATTAAAAAACATGAGTACAGTATATACAGTGCATGTTCTGCCCTGTTTCATAATTACATATTTGCCATTAATTTGCATGATTTTTCAGCATTTTCTTAAAGTTTAATAATTGCTAGAGATAAAACTGTCCCACAAGTCAAAGGAGGATGAATTACTCCTTATCTGAAAAGTTTATGAACAATTTACTGCAATGCTGATTGGAATGTCTGTGGACAATTTAACAGTGAAAGGGACACAGATATTGAGAGTTAGGTGAGGGAATTATATAATATGTAATGTGTAAAACAAATAGTTAAATTGTATTAAATATTAAAGAGTATTATTATAAAAGGGGCTCAGTTTTGTGACAAGAGTATCCTTTTAAGTGGCATATAACAGCTCTCTAAACTTATATAAGGCTATGGCACAAATAGCTATTTTAGACCTCACTTACAGTAGATATGTCTAGGACACAAAATGCTCCTTATTGCTAATTTTCAGAGGTGTAAAGTCTTTAGCACTCCATGCAGACCAGAGTACCCTCAGTACCCCAGAGTAGGCTGGTGCACACAACCTGCCAACAGCAGAGCTAACCAAAGCACACTGGTGCATTTATATTTACAAGATAGGGGATGGGATGATGTAGTGGGGATGCCTGCATGCCCTTCACATCCTGCATCCCATGAATACAGCACTAACAAATGCAGGTAGTACTCATGGGTGGAACACAGGTCTTTGCACTTCATTTTGTAGCGCCTAAGGCTGCATGGGTGTCCCACCCATTGGACAGTGTTCAAAGTGCAGAAACATGGCAGTTTGTGTCTGCTTTTTACACTCTGTCCTAAGTGTGATCCAAAGCTTAGGGTTTCTATTTAAAGGAGAATTCAATCCCTCCCGCACTAACCCCCAATGACCCCCCTCCCCTGCTCCCCGCCAGCCTACCTCTCCCCAGGGCAAATGTCCCTAAGTCACTACTTACCCCTCTGTGCAGGTCCCCTCCAGCCAGGTTCCCGGCGCCATCTTCTACAGCATCATCTTCTTCCTGGATTTGGCAGTATGACGCATTTGGTGAAGGAAGAAGACATTGATGTAGAAGATGGCGCCCGGGAACCTGGCTGGAGGGGACCTGCATGGAGGGGACCTGCATGGAGGGGTAAGTAGCGACTTAGGGGCATTTGCCCCAGGGGAGAGGTAGGCCAGGGGGAGGAGGGAGGGGGCCTACGGCCGGCTGGAGGGGTGGGGGTTAGCGCGGGAGAGTTTGAATTCCCTTTTAATCACAAGGAAAGGTCAGGGGTCTCCTGCCACAAACACTAATCATGTATGTGTTTTTCCCTAACCCTGGGCAGACACACAATTTGTAAATGTATGTAATCATGTTTTTTTTGGATGTTATTAGCTCTGTTGTTTTTGCATCAATACTTGAGAACTACTTGAGGGAAGAACTTTATTAACGTGTTATCATTGACACATATTCCAAATTTTTAAAGAACCCCAAATTCATAGAATAATATATTTTATAGATATCTGTTTCTCTATGTGTTGTGTTAATTATTTGGCATTCTGACTAGGGATAGGTGAATTTGGCACATTTCCCTTTGCTAAAAATTGACCACGGGCGAAATGTCGCAGACCCCATCAAAAATATTTTCGTCCATCCCTAATTTTGAAAACCACATTGTTCAGCCTCACCTTCCATTATGTACAATGTCACCAATCTGGACAATTCTCCTTGAGAAAGGCATTCAGCCAAAACTTCAGGGTAATTCTCACTCTTGGGCAGGGGTATCCGCTTTCCAATCTTTGATATTGTTATTGTGACAGTCTTTTGAGTGGTATGTATATTCAGTCTATGCCCTGTTTTGCCTAAATTTGTATATATTTGATTAAAATTTATCTGTATGTAATTTATAAAATTTTATGATAAATGTTTTTGAAAAATACCACTTTGTTTGTTGTACTATTGGTGTGCAAGCCCTAGATTTACAATTTAAAATTCTTTGCGGTAACAGCTTATTGAATTAATTGTAGACATTCTTTTCCATGTGGTCGTTAACATTAGTATCACTAAAAAAATAATATTGTATATTTTTCTATGAATAACTAGTAACCCCCCCCCTGAAAAAAATAATGCAGCTACTGTTTGTGAGTTGTCAATTTAATGCTACCATGCATTATGTAGAAGGAAGCATTTCAAAGTCACTTTAATAGTTAATTCTTTGGAATAACATTTTAGTCAGGGATTTCCAATTGCAGGCATGTGATCCAGATGCAGGCCTTCGAGTACATCAGTCTACCAGAGTATTGAATAATCATGCCGTGACATGGAACAAGCTGAATGACACTGACTTAGATAATGTATGGGACAAATATTCACTATACACAAATAAAAAGCAGGTTAGAAGGGGCAGAGCGAAAACCAAACTTCTGCCAGAAAATGCATTTATATATAACAAGCGATTTCAGTAAAATTTTACCTACTTAAAATACTCTCCACTACATATATGACTTTCATAGAAAATACGTCAAGGTTCAACTTGGAATAATGCCAGTAAGAATGGTTGTGATTTGCTGTCATTATTTGCCCCTGGATACTTTACAACTGCTGGATCAGGATTTAATGAAAGGATTTAGGAAGGTGGATAAAACCAGTTTTTTTTTCTATTTCAGTGCTGATTTTAATTTCCATTCTTTGCTCCAGTGCTTGGTCTGTCCTTTCAATTACTGTAGGTGCCATTTTGCTCGGAGGCACCCTGCAACCAACACACATCAGCAAGGTTAAAATGCCCACTAGACGTCATGTTTCGTATTTGGGAGCTACCCAGAAGGAAATGAATAATTTATTATAATTGCACGCATACTATTAACATTGTTCAATAGACTACAAACACTCTCAGTTTTTGTGGAGAAATTTGGGGTCAATTTATGACAATTTAAAAATTAGTTTTTTTTTTTTAAAAATCCATGTATATTAACATTTTCATGATTGTTAGGAAAGTATTTAACAAAGTGACACTGTCACAGTTTAGCCAACCTATAGATTTTTCTACAGGTATTTTTCTCAGCCATCTTTGGTCCAATTCCTCTTACAACAAGAAAAAAACTGAATTTAAGTTAAACATAAATAACAAAACAGCTTACAAAAATGGCCCAACTGACATACAACTGAATGAAACAGCCCCAATGGAAATTGCTTGCTATGCCAGCTACCCAACTAACGTAAGGTAGGCCACTGAAAAATACCATGTTTGCAGAGATCACATAACCTCCAGTTTGCAGTACATAATCCTCAAAACATTCCTCACCCCATGTGACAATGACATAGGTTTAACCACCTGACCCTCTTGAACTTAAATCCTAAAAAAGTGATATTCCTAGAACTATGGTGCAAATTCACTTGCATTCGCCGCCCTGAGTGCAAATTCGCATCTTGGTGAACTTGTGTAGCGCTGGCGAAAATTCGCCTGGCGAAGTGCGGCGAACGTTGTGGAAGGCAACGCTAACGCATTTTCGTGCTTTAGTGAATTTGTCCCGATAAGTGATGTTTCAGTATTGCCATTAATGCAGCACTGGGTTGTAAGTGTCTATGGAAAGTGTCACAAACCTACCCAAACCAGTAGCACGTACCCCCTTCAGCTACCTCTCTACAACAGTGGCAGACCTGTTCTGGCCCCCTATGCAACACATCATGCCATCACTCAACCCCTCACTGGTTTTAGCCTTTATGAACAAATATGGGTCCTTTATATTTTGAGCAAGGCATGGACGTACTGTAGATTTGAGAAAGTTGTTAACCTCTATATAAATATTTATAATTGAGAGTGTGAGTTGCCCATGGTTGGATTGGCACATTGGTGGATTTTATGATTGTTACATAAGATCTGAGAGTATTAAGAAAGAGCATGGAGAATGTGGTATTTTGCTTTCAAAGCCCACAGTATATCAGTATAATACACAAAAGCCATGACCACCTTGTAAATGATATCTTATAAATGGTGCTTAGTGATGTCACAAGTTATAATCTGTGTTTAGTAATGTAATAATTGTCACATGACTCACTGAAACTTGTGTAGTATAATAATTTTCCTCCATGTTGTAAAATATCAGGATATTAGAAGTCCCCTTGGAGTGCCCGGTCCTTCAACCTTAGTACTACTTGTGTTTTTATATGTAAACTCTTTGATTTCTTAGAATATGCTTTCATTTTAAAATAGGGTGTACATTATTCCCTATATAATGTGACATTATTTTTATCTATATGTTGTTTTTATCTAACTAAACTGTGCAGTCCTTGTTTTTTTGCTTCACATTTGGAGGCACTAAATATATTATGCTTGTCATCCAAAACCTTCAACATAATGCATATTAGCTCTCCAGTGCTTTGCAAAAGGTTAAAAGCACATTATAGAGTAAACCCAGGGCCCTTTGAGTGAAATCATATATTTGCAGAAAAAGCACAGATAATACAGAAGGATGTATAGGAAGCCCTAGGTCTGCTATCTCACGCCTATCCATTAATTGCTGGCCATATGCTTCTGCTTGTTATACAGAGAATCTGAAACTGCAGTAAATTCTCTTCTGATTTAACTACTTTATTCATTCGATATTCCCCCTCTTAGTATTGATTTTTGCTCTCATTGTCACACAAAAATGTGACCATAAGTGATTTTTGACTAAACCATTAGACCATGTATGCCATCTGTCTAATTGGAAAGTAGTGAACCTAGCAGTTAGCGATTAAGAAAACAATTGCCAGGACTGAGTCCCAAGGCAGGGACTTCTGCTCATTTGACCCCATTTAAACATGTAGAAATGAATCCCAGAAGGTCTGACAAAATCAATGTGAAGTGGTTAGAAAACTATATAATTTTTTAAGGAAGAATCACTTGTGTCCCATGTGTGAAAGGTTAGTTCACTAGGTCTCTTCTATCAATACAAAGCAATGACCGCATTTGTCTGATCATCATAACAAACCCAAGCCTATAATTGCTTATAAACATTTTTCAGACAATATATAGAAATAGCTCCAATGAATTTCAGCTGAACTCTTCTGCACACATTAGTTACTCATTGGCAGTCAGTAGGCCCGTTCAGATCCTACTGTCTGCAAGTCTCCGAGGGGCTAATTTAAAGATCATACCGCAGTTACAGAACAGGATCGGTCATAGCTGAAAAGGGCTAGTATGCACAAAAACTTTCCTATAAATACTCAGAATATCTCATCCAATTTACAGGAGAAACCATTTTTCAACCAGGGTTGTCATAACAATTATATCTATAATATCTATATTAAATCTATTGGTCTCCAAAGAAGTATTAAAAAAAAAACAAAAAAAAACAGCAATTGCAAAAAAGCTGATGTTCTGAATGTTTTCTTTTCTGACAGTCTGTTGATATTTTGATGCAAAGTCATTTTGTTAACTGGCAGTTGAATATTGCTTATTGCAAAGAACTTTAGGTAGCTTTATGATCATTTGTATTGCATGCTCAAACAGGGCAGCAAGTTGAGCAATAACATATAAATGTAGAGGCTGATGTATTTCTTTTGTTTGAGTCCCATATTATTAATAGGTATGCAATACTTCACAAATCACCAATACCACAAGTATGGGATCTGTTATCTGGAAACCCTTTATCCAGAAAACTCTAAATTAAGGGAAGACAGTCTCCCACAAACAATTATGATTTTGAAAATTGATTGCCTGCAGTAATAAAGCTGTATGTTGTGCCTGATCCAAATTAAGTTAATTTATCAGTATTGGTGGCAAACCAGTCCCATCGCTTTATTTAATGTTATAACTTTAGTGGTTTTAGAAGTTTTTGAAACCATGATGAAACCATTTTAGCTATAAATTTGAGTGCCATGAAAGTTATTAAAAGACCCAAGTGTAAAAAGCCCATATTAAAAAATAAAAACACTGAACAATGTGCTAATAAGTATGAATATCTCAAAAACCCTAAAAGATTGAGTTTTTCAGAAAATTAATAGTGAAAAATCCAAAAACCTCTGAAAAGATTGCACTAATTAAAAATGGTCCAATAAAAACAGCACTGCTCCCATTGTCTTTTATAGGACTTCAACAGCTTTTACCTAGGGAATTACATTCGAAATTCGACCATGGGAATAGTTAGAGAATTAAAATCTTTCAAATTCAAAAGATTTTACCACAATTCGATTGGTCAAATGATCAGGTTATAAAAATTCGATCGATTTCAACCATTTGATCGATTTTTATAATTCAATCAAAATTCGGCAAAGCCACTGGCGAACTAAGCAGTCAAATAAAAATTTAAAGGGGAAGTAATTCGAAAGTCGAGTATTCAAATATTCTAATAGATTTGTATTCGAATTATTCGAATCATTCAATTCAATAGAATTTACTGAATTCACTGGTTGAATTTACCTAATTTGCATATTCGAAATTCGAATCTTTTTGAAAATTCAATCACATTTTTTAATCATTCACGTGAATAGATATGAATTAAGTAAATTTGTCCTATAATAAATCTCAAATTTGTCAAGTTTTAAAGAAATATTGAAAAAACGTAAGGCAGTGGTCCCCAACCTGTAGCTCATAAGCAACATGTACGTAGCTAACCAACTCCTTGGATGTTGCTCCCAGTAGCCTCAAAACAGATATGTTTTGGCTGCACAAACAGAGCCTCCTGTAGGCTGCCAGTCCACATAGGGGCTACCAAATAGCCAATCATGGCTATTTGAGAAACCCAGGAACATTTTTCATGCTAGTTTTGCTTTCCAACTCTTTTACAGCTGAATGTGGCTCACATACAACGTATCCCAAAAACTCCTGAGCATTCAGGATAAATGGTCCCTTACCTGTACTAAAGAAGTAAGATTATCAAGTCAAACCTGAACTGGTTCACCAGCTGCTCCTGAATTCCAGCCCCCATTATGGGGAACCTTGGAAACTACTAAGAAATTAAAGGATGCAAATTTACTTTGTAAGCCACAGCTCATTTTCTATATTACTTTCTAGCATTAAAGAATGATACTTATAAAACTTGTGTGCTACAATATTATGATACTTTGATGAGAGAAGTCTCAGTTAAGCTTTCAGTTCTAGCATAATTATGGGCTTCTCATGAGCAGCGACAGTAACAAGTGATGTGGATATGATTTCAGGGGCACATCCTATGACCTTGGGGGAAATTCATTTATTTAATTTTACTTTGGCAAACTACTTTGCTCTGGAATTGTAGCTATACTGACATTTTTAAAATTAGACAGTTGTTGAAAGTTAGAAGTCAGTTCATTAGTCTTTTTCTCCATAACAATCCGAACGCCAGTACATTTATTCAAAAGCATTCAAGTCTAATATTCATTGTTTCCATAACGGATTACCAGTTACTGACATATAACATTGAAAACATGACCTATTTATGTATTTTGCTCATATTTTTGAACCAAGGTTAAAGAACATGCCGGCCTGATTAAAACACTGACTTACATTTTGCTTTAACCCTTTTTTGTAAATATAGTTCAAGAATATGCTTTATAAAAAAATCTTTGTAAGCGTTCATCAGTGAAAACCCTCTAAATAATGTCAATGAAAAGTTAGTATTGAATTACCAGTTCTAGACTGAATAGATATTAAAGGGGTTCATCTTATAATTAGTTTGTATGATCATGCAGATATATAGATGATATTTGGAGAGCATCTTCCTTTCTATTCTGCACTTTTTTTAGCATGAAATGTCCTATCTGGTTGCCAGGGTCAGTGATTCCCCACAACCAGAAATCGAGCAGTTTGATCATTTTTCCCATTTATCAACATTTTTTAACACCATGTACCCGCTGACACCCCTCAAACTTGTATATCTGAGTGACATGAAGGGGCCAGGAAGGGGCAGGATTGGAGACTCCTACATGCCTCAAGAAAGCCCATCCCTTATGAATCATTACATTTATCAGTAGCGATGGGCGCATCTATTCGCTAGGGGTGAAATTCCACGTTCTTCTGCTGGGGAATAAATTCGCAAAACTTTTTTTCACGGTGTCAAAATAAATTGATGGGCGCCAAACAATTAGATGCCTGCATCAATATTTGGTTGTAAGCGTCCGTAAATGGTCGCTGGTGTCAATCTTGACGCCCGCGTCCATTTTGATGGCCGTGAATTAGTGATGCACCGAATCCAGGATTCGGTTCGGTATTCAGCCAGAATTGGGCCATTTTCAGCAGGATTCGTCCGAATCCTTGTGCCTGGCCAATCCAAATCCAAAAAATCATGTGACTTTTCGTCACAAAACATGTTAGTAAAAAATATTATTGTGCGTACCACACTTTTGCCCTCCCCCTCACTAATTTACATTTGCAAATTAGGGTTCTGATTCGGTTTGGTATTCGGCCGAATCCAAAATAGTGGTGCATCCCTACAGCGAATTAATGTTGGCGTCAGAACCCGAACTCTCACTATTTATCAGTGCTCTGAGTTTGATTGTTTTGAGCAGTAGCACATGAACACATTTATAGTATTTCATAGGTGTTAGTGCTCAGTGCAGCTCAATAACAGAACTGAGCACTGATACCCATCTGAAACATTAACCCCAATTAAAAACCATATGAATGAATTTTCCATGCTGGAATTAATTGTTCTTGCTCAAAAAAATAGTTTTTTATTATCCATATTTATAATCCCCAGCAGTTTACAGAGATTACAGAGACTCTTGCTTTGCTTTGTCTAAAATTAAAGTAGAGTAACACTGCCGATGTTACAATAAAGACAAGGAATCAAACAAAAGGCAACTTTGCTTGTTAAAGGGAAATTTTTCCCTATCTACATACTTTACAAATGGTTTTGGGTTTTCTTAAGTAGTATTATATAGTCGCTTTTATGGGGCCCCTTTTTATAGCTCTTTTATTACCTCTTCTGAAGGAGTATGTCTACCAATTTGCTTTTAGACTATCTGAGGTTGGCAGATCTAACTTTATCTCTGCAACATCACTTCAACTCTTTCTTTTTTTGGCACATCACTGATCAGGGAAACTTATGAACAAATGGTTCTGAATTAGAATATAGCTGCTGCATTGGCTAAATATAGAACATATGCTGGGGTGAAGCTGTAATTTATCATTTTGTTCTAAAACGACTGGAATTGCTTTCTCTTCTAACTTTTTAAGCATTTTTCTGGGGTGCAGAATGTTTCTGGGAAGGATCACCTTGAACCAAACAATGTGGTGCCAGTCTATCACAAAGACAAAATGATAAAATGCTGTTAGCTTAAGTGACAATTTTTTTCTTCTTATTTCTACCCATCCTTGGGGGAAATTTATCAAAGAGTGAAGTTCCGCCACTAGAGTGAAATTCCGCCGCTCTCCATTAATTTCTATGGGATTTTGAAAGGCGTATTCATCAATGGGTGAAGTGAAAGTTCACCCTTTGATAAATACGCCTATAAAAATCCCATAGAAATGAATGGAGAGCGGCGGAATTTCCCTCTAGTGGTGGAACTTCACTCTTAGGGTTATATTTATCAAAGAGTGAAGTTTAGGGTGAAGTTCCGCCACTAGAGGGAAATTCCGCCGCTCTCCATTCATTTCTATGGAATTTTTAAAGGCATATTTATCAAAGGGTGAACTTTAACTTCACCCATTAATGAATAGGCTTTTCAAAATCCCATAGAAATGAATGGAGAGTGATGGAATTTCCCTCTAGTGGCGGAACTTCACTCTTTGATAAATTTACCCCTTAGGGTCAAATTTACGAAATTCACATGAAATGATCGAAGTTTGATCGAATTTTTCGTCAAATCGGATATGCAAATTTGGCCGCTTCGATCATCGAACATCAAATATCGAATAGATCGGATATTTGATAATTCGATCATTCGATGATCGAAGGAATCAAGATTTTAAAGTTATTCGACTGCCTACTTCGCCAGATTGAAGCTACCGAATTGCAATAGAAGCCTATGGGAAGCTCCCCATAGACTTCTGAGGCTAAGTCCTGCTCGAATACCATTCGTACAATCGTAGGGGTTCGATGGTTCGCATTGTACAAATTTTTCAGACGCTCAAAGGAAATTTCATGATTTTTTTCGTGAAATCGAACGATTGGTACCCGATTGTACAAATTCATTAAGAAATCGTATAGCGAGCAAAATGATAGCCTAAAACAATACGATAAGCATTCGATGGTCGAATGCTTATTGAATTTCGAATTTGGTCGAGCTTATTTTGGGGAATAATAGTAAATTTGCCCCTTAACTTCACTCTTTGATAAATATACCCCTATGTAGTAGTAGCTATCATTAAATTGTTTAGCTCCAAGGTCCATTTATTGCAGACTTTCAACACTCAGGACATTATTATATCATATCACTATATATCACTATATATATATATATATAGCGTAGTCTCATAACCAGATTAATTTTCCTGGAACTTCTCATTATTATGGGCCCAATTTTCCCAAACAATCATTATTCTCTGTATGGCGTAATGTATGTAGATGAGTTCATGAGCTCATGTGGAAGAGTGATTACCTTGTAAACTCTAAAGGTCAGGGCTTTAGTCATAGACATATGTATAGTAGACCCTGTCTTTTTTAACTTAATCTTCATATTCTTAAAAGGAAACTTTTTAGCACAGCTGCACCCGATTTGTCATGAATTCCCGGTTGCATCTAATTTTTGCAAATTGGACACAGTTGAGTTACAGCAGGTGCAGTGTAGTTGCACCAAGCAAATTGACTGCTTCAGCTGCAATGCCGCTAGAATAAGGGTAAAATTTGCTGCATTGTGGAAAGAAAAGATGGTGATTGTGCTCAAAATTTCACTTTGCGTATTGTGTCAATCCCTCCCATGGTTTTTTATTTATTGTAAACTGGTTGTACATGTCTATAATCACAACAAATTTATCGATATGTAATTATTTCTTTGGTTTTCTATTTTATGTTTATATGCTGCTAGGGTGATTTTCTTCCTAAACAGACAATATGATGATATGATGATCTGGTTATATTCTGTCTACCTTAAAATGGATTGTCTTGTATATAATAAAGATAGATATCTGTACAATTAGGTTTTAGAATAAATAACTCTATGTCATGGCATATTCAATTATCTGTCCATATTAAAGGAACATTAACACAAAAACATTTAAGTGTTTTAAAGTAAAGAAAATATTATGTAGTGTTGCCCTGCGCTGTTAAAACTGATCTATTTGCTTCAGAAACACTACTATAGTTCATATAAGCAAGCTGCTAAGTAGCAATGGCGGAAATTAAAAAATGGCTATATGGCACAGGATAAGTAATGGATAACAGATAACATTATGTTCTACAGAGCTTATCTGCTGTGTAACCTGAGCCTTTTTCATTTAAATGGCTGCACCCATGGCTACACAACAGCATATTTATATAAACAATAGTATTGTTTCTGAAGCAAACACTGCAGTTTTACCAGTGCAGGGCAACACTGCATTTTATTTTTATTACTTTAAAACAATTTCATTTTTTGACGTTACTGGTCCTTTAACAACAAACATACTGTCTGAAGACACCAGGCTAAGGGATGGATTCAGCCCAGAATTATAAACGTGAATCAGTACTAGCAGCAATGACAAACGCAATGAATCACATTTATGAGAACCAGTGGAAATCACTTCTGACATGACAAGAGCAGGTGAAAAGATAGCATGAAACTAGATTGTAGGGAAGTCTGCCATGCCAGGATGACAGATGTAGAGGTTAGCTGTCACTACCTGTGATGCTGAGTCTGTACTTCTGTACGTGTATGACACTGACCCACAGATGCTGCCTTGCTACTCACCTCCAATCACTATGTTCTTTGGACTCAGTGTACAAACAGGACTGCAGCCAATCTCTGTAATGAGCTGCATTTCACCCTAGGGTTGTGATCTACATCAAAGGCTGTGAAAAAGATCTAAAAACTGATTTTCTATGATATTAATTTTTTTATGAGTGGTACAATGTACTGATAGGTGAATCTGGGGTGTTTCAGAAATTCGTAAAATGACAAAAAATTTGCGGATTGCCGCCGGCGTCTCGTTTTAGATGCTGGTGCCTGTTTTTCTACACCGTTGTCCATTTTTTTACGCCGGCAAATTTTCGCAGGCGTTTTACATATTTATTCGCCGGCGGTGAATCGCGGGAATTCGCCTCGAATTCGACCCAGGTGAATAAATTCGCCCATCACTAGTAGAATGGAATATATGCACAAAATATGTTTTCAACTTCTTAGTAAAAATACTTAGAGCATTTTCTTTTTCGTTTTCTATAAAAATGGCTTCTCTAAACATGGAGTAATTCAGCTAGTTATACTGCGTGACGATTTATGTATGGCATTACAAACTTTCACCACCATCACACTAATGGAAATTAATTAGAGTGAAAAGATTGTATCGCACTTATTTCTTATTTAGCCACCTTAAGCTGGCCATAGACGTACAGATTTCACCCTTGTATCAGACAAACGATCAGACGTCCCAATCTATCAACGTCACTAACCATTCAGATTAAACAAAATAGTAAAAGAACAAATCAGACAATTTTCAGGCTATGACCGCAATTGTATGAAAGTTATGTCTGACAAATTCTTAGACAGTGTATACTGGACAGAACCAATTACCATAAAGCTGCCCCTGTGCACGTAAAATGAGTATGTATTGAACATAGAGCAAAAAAACAGCACCAAGGGATGTATGTATATATATATATATATATATATATATATATATATATATATATATATACAGAAACAAGAGGTAGCACGCACTCCAATTAACCTTTTCTCCAATGTTTATTAAAGTGCTTATAACATCAGGTTTACATTGACGTTTCGGGTTGTGTTCTGCAACCTTTCTCAAGGTGTGTTACCAAATAAATACAATGACAATAAATGAGACAAAATTTAAAAGCTATATAATCCTGCCCCCTCAGTGACATCATTACCTCTATGTCATGATTATCCAAACCATATGATTAACGAGTGCCTATCCAAGTTGTGGGTTACAAGGAAACAGTATAGTGAGTATTGGGACATACTTAAACATATTGTCCATATAGCAGAAAAATATCTTTCAGAAAAAATTATACACAAGACAAACTAACGCTTTTATAGAAAACAACTAAACAAACAGTATTCATTTAAACCCATTGGTGCTACGGTGTATGTATGTATATTTTTATTTGTATAGCTCTCCTTGAGGGCAAACCACTGTACAGCAACAATAAATTAGTTTTAACAAACGAAGGTTCACTTCATTAATAAGTAACAATGAGTGCATTATTAGACGTACAATTCACATAAATATAACATATAATTCTGCAGTGTCAAGGAGAAAAAAGGATGGAGGACCCTACCCCGTGGGGCTTACAGTCTAAATGGGAGGGTAACATATGGACACAATTCAGATGAAAGTGCTGTAAAAACTGTCGTATAAGTGCCAGTTCCCAGTTCAGGTGTTATCCAGGTGATCCCAGAGGTAGTCTCTGAGTTTTGTTTTAAAAACATTGAGGGAGGATTCTCTCCAGAGAGATGCAGGAATAGCATTCCAAATATAAGGAGCTGCAAGAGAGAAGGGTTTGGCACCAAGCGGTTGCTCTGGGAGGAGCGAAGGTTTCGGCCAGGAGTATATAGAGAAACAAGAGATGAGATGTAGTTAGGTGCAAGGGAATGAAGGACTTTGAAGGCTATAAAGAGAAGTTTATACATTATTCTTTGTTTTATAGGAAGCCATGATAATGACTTCAACAGGGGAGGGGCTTGTACCCTTTTGGATGAGAGGAGGATAATTCTGGCAGCAGAGTTTAATACAGACTGCAGAGATGAGAGATGGGAGTTAGGCAGGCCCGTTAGTAGAAGGTTACAGTAATCTAGTCGGGATAGG
>CM044432.1:49020052-49036025 GCA_024363595.1 Xenopus borealis | reverse complement strand
TAGATCGAATGAGATCTCCCAAAGACAGAGTATATATGGAGAACAACAACGGACCAAGCACAGAGCTTTGTGGCACCCCTACATTAAGTGGTGCTTAAAGAGATCCTGTCATGGGAAAAACATTTTTCTTCAAAATGCATCAGTTAATAGTGCTGTTCCATAAGAATTCTGCATTGAAATTCATTTCTCAAAAGAGCAAACATTGAAATCTGACATGGGGCTGGACATATTGTCAATGTCCCAGCTGTCCCAAGTCATGTGACTTGTGCTCTGATAAACTTCAATCACTCTTTACTGCTGTACTGCAAGTTGGAGTGATATCACCCCCTTCCTTTCCCCCACCCAGCAGCCTAACAACAGAACAATGGGAAGGTAACCAGATAACAGCTCCCTAACACAAGATAACAGCTGCCTGGTAGATCTAACAGCACTCAATAGTAAAACCTATGTCCCACTGTGTACTATTCAGTTACATTGAGAAAGAAAAACAACAGCCTGCCAGAAAGCAATTCCCTCCTAAAGTGCTGGCACAAGTCACATGACCAAGGGCAGCTGGGAAATTGACAAAATGGCTAGCCCCATGTCAGATTTCAAAACTGTTTTGCTTCGCCTAAAAACTCGCGAATTTCCAACAAAATTCGTGAAAAAATTTGCGAAACAAGTTGCGGCACGCGATGCGCGTTGCATCAACTTCAACGCATCACGTCGTCATTTTTTTCACGTTGAAAGCGATGCGCGACTCATTTTTATAGCGAATTTTCCCCAGGCAAATCGCGGGAATTCGCCGCTAATTCGCCCATCACTAGGCAAGACCAGTAAAAAGCTTTCCATCAATATCTGCCTGTAAAATAAACTGACAGCAGATCTTTATGTCTGAGACTGCCATTGGCAAGGCTCTCTGAACCATAGCTATTCATGTTGTTCAAAAGATGGATTGGGTTCCAGAAGGCCACTATGAACAGCTGTGAGGTGTAATTGGCTGTCCTCCAGAGAAATGCTCACACCGTCCCTCTGTCTCTAATTAATTAATCATTATTCACAGATTAACAATTAGATAAAGGGTTTTAAGTGTTTCTGACCACAGTATACAGTCAATACTATAAACAAGCATTGTTTATTACACTTGGATAAGTGATAAGGGCATGTTAACTGACAGACAAATGTAATTATTTAGTACCAAGAACTCTTTGGGGTTCATTTACACAGTAAAAGAAGATGTACTGTGAGTTAATGTTAAGATAAATGTCCAAGCCTTTGCTGAACATACAGTGAAATACAGGCACATCACATACTGTATACATTTAAATAAACCTATATAAAGGGTTTAAATTATTATTGGTGTTCTTTATATAGTAAAGTTCTACCTCTCTGTATACACCCAAACATATATACATATATACGTGTCGCAAGTTGTGTGCTTGCTGATCCAATGAAGTCACTGGCGTGCCGAACTTGACCCAGTGTAAGGCTGGGGACAGACAGGGAGATTTGGGGAGATTCTGTCGCCTGGCGTTTAATAGCAGGCGACAATCTCCCCAAACGTCCTTCTCCCTGTCCGTCGCTAGTTTAAATGACAAAGCGCCAACGAGTTTGGCGCACACGTGCCTGGATCTGCACGCATCCCAATCCATCAGTAGCCTAGAAGGGTGTGTGTGTGGATGTAGCCTATCAATATCAATACACCATCATGTAGAATATTGTGATTAAATTAAAATATGTGCACAGGAGATGGCGTAAACACATTTAGAAGAGAGAAAGTAAGGGCCCTTACACACGGGCGTTTTGGACCTGCGCTCCCCTGCATTGCATTTGGCTGCGTTCAGCCGCAGGGGAGCGCAGGTCTAGACGCACCTCATTCTTTTCAATGAGGTTGTACCCACGAGACGCGTGTAAGCGCCGAACGCAGGTTCAGACGCAACATGCTGCATTTTTCCTGCGTTTGGCGCCTACATGCGTTCGTGTGAGTACAGCCCCATTGAAAATAATTGAGTGTGTCTATACCTGCGCTCCCCTGCGGCTGAACGCAGAAAAACGGAACGCAGGGGAGCGCAGGTAAAAACGCTTGTGTGTAAGGGCCCTAAGACAATGTAATTTAGGAAAGATGACTTGATAGGTAGTAGCATAACACATTAGCAGAGCACAAAGAATGAAATAGGTGAGAGTAAAGTAAGATTTGTAGACTGCTGCTATGCTGACAAATTGTATGCTATATGAATATCTGCTCCGGTAACTGAAGCTTAAGAGATATGATTAGATATACAGTATCTGTTCAGTACCTGGAGGCAACATATATTCTATGAAGGAAAGAGAATGAAAATGTGGTAGAGCATTTGAAAATCAATTGTAAGTCATTGAAGGAGTTTATAAGGTCTTGGAAAGATGCTGATCTGAAAATAAATTCTCGTTCCTTCATTTCCAGCTGACTGTAAGGAGAGAGGTGAAAGGTACAGCAATCTGTCATATCAGAATATACAGCTGCAACCACCTTTTCCATAAAGAGAGTTTTAGCAGTCAAATAACATTTAGATGTAGCGTATCTCCTAAATAAATACAAGCTATTTTAATACATGCAAATATTTTAATTTGTATTGATACCAACACTTCATACAATTGAAATCAATCTAAGGTAAATAATAGACAATGTGGTTCATTTATGGGCTTTATTGACAAACTTGCTCAGTGCAAAAAAAGTCTTTGCTTTCTTCAATTTGCACCTTTTCCCCAAGGTACAGATCTTTATGTTACTATAATAGAGCACAATAAGCTGTGCCTTCCACTAGATCAAAAGCTGCCTGTACTTTATTCAAGAGGGGGGCTGGTAGGCAGCACAAGGACATTGTCTGCAATTTCCCCTAAATGAACTCTATGACTGCCAGTAGTGATGGGCAAATTAATTTGCCGTAGGCGAATTCGTGGTGAATTTCCGACATTCGCCGATGGCGAAAGTCTCGTTTCGTGGCGCGTCAAGTTCGCCGCTTGCAAGTCGAGTTCGCTGCTTCACTTCAAAACAGCACAATCTGTGCAGTGAAAAATATTTTTAAAAATAAATTAATATATATTAAAAAGAGGGACAGAATTTTTTTTTCCATACGTAGCGCTGAAACATTTTGACCACACCCATTTATGTGGTCACACCCACTAATTAACATGTTTGTTTTACCAAATTTGGCAGGTTATGAAAGTTTGAAAATATTTCTCCTTATCTAAACTGTTACAAATACAATCAATTACTTATTTTATTATATCAAAAAAGGCACAGTTGGAGGTATGCATTTCACCTGGCAGTTTTATCACATTGCACTGTGCGTCAAAACTTTTCTGACGTGCGTCAATATAAGCGTGTGTCAAAACATCAGCACGACTCGTTTCGCGAATTTTTTCACTGTTTCACGAATTTCGCTGAAAATTTGCGAATTTTTCGGCGAAGCGAAACGCCACAGAGTCGCCCATCACTAGCTGCCAGAACTGACCAGGGTAGAAAGACATTGCAGCCAATTAGACTTCATTTTCATTTTATTGTACTGGTGCAATTTAACATATACCTGTATTAAATGTATGTTCTTCAGCAACACTGGAATTATGTATATCTATGAAAGTGTTTTATCAAGTTTCATTTGTCTACATGAACAAAATATGTAATTGTATGTTATGCACAGTTCAAATCCTTATCTGTTGGATTTTGTTTTCACTCCACAGCCCATACATTATTATTATTATTCCATGGGTTTATTGCTCTATAACGACCAAACTTGCTATTTTAAATGCCCTTCTTCTTCCTTAAAGGGGTGGTTCACGTTCAGGTTAACTTTTAGTATGTTATAGAATGAACAATTCTAAGCAACCTTTCAATTGGTCTTCATTATTTATTTTTTATTTTTTATAGTTTATAAATTTGTCTTCTTCTCCTGACTCTTTCTAGCTTTCAAAAGGGGGTCACTGACACCCTCAAAAAACAAATCCTTTCTAAAGATGCACTTTTTATTATTCATCTATATTTCTTGACCCTATCCTATTAATATTCCATATTCTCATTCAAATCAATGCATGGTTGCTAGGGTAACTTGGACCTTAGCAACCAGATTGCTGACACTGCAAACTGGAAAGCTGCTGAATAAAAAGCTAAATAACTCAAAAACCACAAATAATAAAAAATAAAAAACAACTACAAATTGTCTCAGAATACCACTCTCTACATCATACTAAAAGTCAACTCAAAGGTGAACAACCCCTTTAAAGAAGAACTAAAGCCTAAGTGAAGACATAGGCTGAAAATATTGTACATTATATTTTGGGCTTCGGTATCAGTCCAAGGCAAGCACAACCCTTTAGCAGTAAAGATCTGTGTCTCCAAAGATGCCCCAGTAGCTCCTCATCTTCTTTTCTGCCGATTCACTGCACATGCTCTGTGCTGCTGTCCCTTACTGAGCTTAGGGATCAACTCACAATATACTGTACACATAGAATAGAAATGTCACAGTATAAAGCTAATTAGTAATTAATACAGATAATTACTACATGGCAGCACTGAAACAAGTCTTGCATCAGCTGAGCTTAGCTTCTCATCAGCTGCTCAAAGCCCACTGAGAATGTGAGTGTCACAGACACTTTCCAAGATGGTGACCCCCTGTAACAAGTTTGAAGTCCTGGATCATTGCTGCTATTGACAAGCTGAAACTTTAGGCTGATGCAATAAGGTTAGTATATAAAACATGGCTATTTTAGCCACATTCATTTTTTAAGGTTTAGTTCTCCTTTAACCTATGCTTACTAGAGTGGAATAATAATAATAAGACCACACACCACCTTTTTTGAGGAATGGGACCAGCCGTTATTTTATTTGCAATTGTTTTTTTATTTGTAATTATATTTTTTTAAAAATGTTTTTCCAGATACGATGCATACGTTCTGAATTGAACTGTGAGATGCTGTAACATCAAACAAAAGGTAATAATAGTACAAATAGAAGAAAAGAAAAGTAGATTTCATCCCAGATTATTTTGACCATGAATCCCTGCCCTTTACTGGTTTGAACTGCAATCTTTGGCATGAACTTAGGCTAGGGCGACACAGCACGGATCTCGGCCTTCATGACTAGTGATGGGCGAATTTATTCACAAGGGTCGAATTCGCGGCAAATTCCCGCGATTCGCCGCTGGCGAATAAATTCGCGAATCACCAGCCGAAAAAATGAGTCGCGCGTCGTTTTTGACGCGACGAAAACGATGCGACGCGAGACGAAAATGACGCGACGCGCGTCAAAAGCGTCCCGCGACTCGTTTTGCAAATTTTTTGCCGATTTCTCTGGAAATTCGCTAATTTTTCGGTGAAGCGAATCGCGGAAGATTCGCCCATCACTATTCATGACCTGACATACATGGTATCCCTGGCAGGCCCTTTGGCCTCTTATGGGTACACCCTCTGCCTCATGGTATTTAAACGAGTATATCCTGGTCTTCTTATGGGGCCTTCTGATGGGAATTTTCATTTGCTGCTTTTCAAAATATTCCTTTCACAGACATCCATCACTGTGATATGTCATGTTATATTGTTGATTTTACATATCCCCCCATGCAATTACCTGCCTTTTGATCTTCAGTCACTTGAAACGGTTATTCAGAAAGTCTCATACTTCTGTGAACTCCTCTATCTCCTCTTTGGAGTAACTGATTCAGCCATGGCCAATTTAGTTATGATAAGCTGCCCTGAAAAAAAAAACATCATGCCACCAATCTAGAGAAGAAAATGGGAAGTGCCTTCAGGATTAGCAGAGGCAGGGCTTTTGTTCTTGAGCAGCTTGGAACATGGAGAGCTATGCCAAGTTTCTGATGAACTTCAGATCACCTTATCTTGGAGCAGAAGCTTTGAGTTGTAGATTGCTACAGCTATAATGCCAAAGGCAGTCTATCACTTAGATCCAATCTTTGGCTATGAAAGACAATAACAAGGAAGGTGATTATAATAATAAGTGAAAGAGTGTAAATAGAGCTCCTGCTGTCTGACAAGCCTCAAACTCCTGGAAACCAGTGATTGCATGAAACAGCTGCACTCAATGTCACAAATCAGAAATAGAATACACCACTAACAGATCCTTTTCCTTTATCATATTAGAACAGTGGTGACTACTACATTTCTTAGGTGGATATTTATGAGGCGCTGCAATTTCTCAATGTTAGCACATATTTCTATTGTTAACATGTTGTAACTGCTGTAAAATACTGTACCATTTTTATATATATATTTTTTTGCATTGGACTCATCCTACGTTATTTTGGATGATCCGTTTGGGATATCAGCACAGGGTGAGCTACAACTCTTAGGGGCTGATTTACTAAGGGTCGAAGTGAAAATTTTATTAAAATTAAAACATTTTAAAATTCGAATTTTGAAGTAATTTTGGGCTACTTCGACTATCGAATAGCCCAAAATTTGATTTGAATTGAAAAAATTAGGATATGCAAATTTTTGCATTTCGAAGTACTGGTCCTCTTTAAATCTTTCAACTTCAACTTAAAGCTGCCGAATTGCCATTTAAGCCTATGAGGGACCTCACAGAACTTTTGTTGAAATCGTTGAAATCATTCGATCGAACGAACGATTCAAACGTTTTTGCATTCGATTGAATATGGCTGTTTTTGAATGAAAATTATCCCCCAAACAAAATTCAATGGTCGAACATGAAGTTTTTTCATTTCGAAATTTGACCATTAGTAAATCTGCCCCTTAATCGGTGAACTACAGAAAAAACTACTTTCTTGCAAAGTCTACAGGTCATATATCAATATTTAACCATCTTTCTGGTCTTTCTGATCTTTCTGCAGCCTCTGCACTCATGCAGTAAATATACAAGACATTGTTCTTTCTTAAATCTTTTCATTTTTCTCAAACTAGGCATTTTGTTTCTTGTGTAGGTTCTTCTTCCACGCCACTAGCATTTTCTGCTGGCATACTGCAAGTGCTTGTCCTTTCCTTTTTCCCAGATACTGGTATGGGATCCAGTATCCAGAAACATGTTATCCAGAAAGCTCCAAAATACAGAATGGCAATTTCCCATAGATTCCATTATAATCAAATAATCCAATTTTTAAAAAAAAAAAATTACTTCACTTTTTCTGTAATAAAACTTTGTACCTGATCCAAACTACTAGTATGAAGATCCAAATTATGTAAAGATTTGATATCTGGAAAACTCCAGGTACTCAGCATTCTGGATAACAGGTCCCATACCCGTATACCATTTTGCTGAGCAAATTATTTTATCCTATTCAGTACCATATCTAGGCCAGTGATACTATGTCAATATACAGTCTTTCCTGAAATGAAAAAAAGTATCTTAAGTAAAGTAAGCATGTTTTACTAAATGCTTTGGGTGCTTAAGGGATGCAAAAAAAGTTCAATCTGTCAGCAGTTTCGATATGACTGTTTATTACAGTATCTGACAGTTCAGAATATGCCCAAGAGTGTAGTCAGGACCATGAGGAGGCTTTCATCACAATTTATATTACAGTGAGATATGTTGAGATGTAGTACCGTGTTAGCCATTCGAAAAAAATGTAAAAAATTTTAAGTTTGGTGATACCTTTTATTGGCTAACTGAATAAGTAACAATTGCAAGCTTTCGGAGCACACAGGCCCCTTCGTCAGGCAAAATACAAATGAACATTGAAAAGGCACATTATATATATATACAAATAGATCACTGAAAAAGGGTTTATGGGCAATGAATTAGAAAGTTACAGATAGACAGAGATAACTTGTAGAAGGTAATAAAAGTAATTAGGGTGGGTAGTAAATAGTGAGATATGTTGAAATATGACCATTATTTTACAATCTTATATATACATGTACATGCCCATGGCTTCATTGCATATAAATGTGCATATTTTCCTTTAGTCACATTTTTTGTTGATTTTATATTAGATACTGTATTTTCAAAAATTGTTAGGTCAAAGTAATTTTGCCATTTTCAAGTTATTTTTTATTTGTTATTCTTTTCATTGAAAATGTGAGCATATTTATAATGCAGGTACATTATCCGGTACACCATTATTCAGAAAGCTCCAAATTATGTAAAGGATGTCTCCAATAGACTCCATTTATCCCAATAATTCAAATATTTAAAAAATAATTTCATTTCTCTGTGCAATAGTAAAAACAGTACCTTGTATTTGATCCAAACTAAGATATAATTCACCCTCCTTGGAAGCAAAACCAGCCTATTGACTTAATTTAATGTTTAAATTATTTTCTAGTAGACTTAGAAGATACAAATTACAGAAATGTCTGTTGTCTGGAAAACCCCAAATCCTTAGAAATCTGGATAACAGATCCCATACCTGTATGAAAAGGAGTAAATCTGCAACCACGAGAAAAATGTCTAAAGAAGAATTCAATTACAAAATAAAGTCACGTCATTGGCGAGATTTAGGGTGTGATTTCTAAAAGATTGTTGTTGAAAGATTAATTCAAATTAATTCCTAATGATCATTATTAATGCAAGAGACAATCCATAACAAATAAAATGTAAAAGCAGATCTCTAGTCCACTGTAACGTCCACACAGACTCTGCTGATGAACCCTAATAGGGTTTGACCTTTAAAAGACAAATTGCAATCACTCCCAAAGCAAGTTTTTGAGAATTTCTTCTTTTAACTTTCACCAATAACCATTTGGATGTTAAAGCACTGTGAAATATGTTGGCGTAATAAAAATTATTATTATTATTAATAATATTAATAATAATAATGATGATGATGATGATAATAATATAATAATAATAATAAAGGAGTTTCATTTAATTACATATTTTACGACTATTTGCAATTGCTTTCCATAGTTTATTTTTTTATTATTTAGCTTTTTGTTTAGCCGTACCCCAGTGTGGAATTGTACCCAGGCAGCAGTTGAATAAGACGGAATAAAAATAGCAATAACAATAAAATTGTAGTCTCACTTAGCAATCATCTTTGGCTGTTGGGGTCAGTGACTCCCATCAGTCTACTGGAAAGAGACAATTCCAAAACTATTAAAAAAAATGTTAAAAATAGGCAACTGTAAAGTTATATTGCTTTAAATTGTGCGGTTGCTTCAGTGGGAAACAATGACCTGGAAAATGGGTATGCAGATGGAAAAGGTATTTGCTCAGCCCCCCGCACTTTTGTGTCCTAGGCATGTGTCACTTCTACCTATACCTACCTATACCTAGTTGCAGCCCTTCATGTTACGTATGCTATTTAGAATTTTCATTTTGGTCAATGTATGATGTATACAACTGACTGAGCAAACCTATATGATTTTTTTTTTTTTACTTATTATACAGTATTTTTAAATTTGTAAAATTAATACCTTCCTGTTATCTGATTATTATTCACTGAGCAAGACTATTCACTTTATACTTGCTTGTGTGTATTGGTTCTTTTTTGGGGGGCTGTCATTTACCCTGGAACTTTTGTTTTCTTTGGGCAGTATTTTAGCCCTAAGTGCTCCATTAACTGTTAAGTTTTATCTTATAAAAAGGTTATATGTTATGTTGTAATTACAAAAAAAAATACATATACATCTTATGGCCCCACACAACAAAATTGTTGCCCTCTCATTGCCAATTCCAATGGCCCATTTTTGTATATGCCACCATAACCACGAACATTAAATAGTGATGGGCGAATCTCCCGTGATTCGCTTCGCCTAGAGAATCGGCGAAAAATTAGCGAAACGAGTCGCGGGACGATTTTGTAGCGCGTCGCGTCAACTTTGTCGCGGTCGCGTCAACTTTGTCGCGCCGCGTCTTTTTCGACGCGTGTCGTTTTCGTCGCGCGTCGCGTCGTTTTCATCGCGTCGCGTCAAAAACGACGCACGACTGACGCGCGACTCGTTTTTTGGCGAAATTTCGCCAAGCGAAATTTCGCTGGTGATTCGCGAATTTATTCGCCATCGGCGAATTGCGGGAATTCGCCGCGAATTCGACCTAGGCGAATAAATTCGCCCATCACTACCATTAAACATTTTTGTTCTGAAAAAGAGACTGAGGGCTGATATCAATATTAACATCCAGCAAGGGTATGAGTAGAAATGCAATATTCAAACTATATTATATTTATATACTTGTGCTAAACAATTAACACCCTGATGAAATACATTGCCCAACTTGGTCTCTTTTCCATCTGTGTCAAAACTTAGAGGCACGTTTATCGAAGGTCAAATTTCAAATTCATGTGAGTTCTTAAACAAATGACCCTAAGCTCCCATATATTCAACCAATCGAAATGTATTTAAAAAATCCCTGGACCTCTCCCTGTCGGCCCCAAATGCCTCCCCTAACTTATTACTTACCCCTCCTTCTAGGTGCTCTCCAGCAGAGTTCTCGCCTCCCATCCTCTCACGAGTAGTCTTCTTCGTGTAGTGAGCGGCATCTTCTGGAACATGCGCAGTAGGAGGTATTTGCTGGGTCCTGATCTACTAAGCATGCACCCGAAGGTCATGAGAGTTTGTGACCATCAGGCGCATGTGCAGTAGATGGCAAATGCCTTGTACTGTGCATGCACAAGAAGACACCGATGCATTCAGGAAGAAGGCTGGTCATGGCAGCCATGAACTCCGCTGGAGTGCACCTAGAAAGAAGGGTAAGTAACAAGTTAAGGGCATTTGCCCCGGCAGGAGGTAGGCCGGGGGAGGAGGAAGGGTGGCCTACGGGGGGAGGCATTTGAGGCCAACAGGGTTTACTTCTCCTTTAAACAGCAATGTTTAAAGATGGCAAACAGTTCTTAAAGGTTCAGAGTATGATAAATCTCGAAAAAGCTAATTTGATTTTTTTTTTTTCTTTTAAACTTGGATCAAATTTGAATAACTCCCTAGTCGAATTTGACAGTTTTGACCATAACCCTTGACAAATCTGCCCCTTATGAATTGAGGTAGTAAAAGTCAAGCCCTTTCCCATTTTCACCAGCCTGGGAGACTTGTTTCTGCAGTATATTGTTTACTAAGCACCAATTCTATTGTTGATGGGGTTGCAAGCCTTTGCAAACAAATAAGTGTTGGATGCAAACTCTTCCATAAAGTGCAGTGGAAGTGGAAATAAAAACATACTATTGTTTTATAACTCATATACTTATTACCTAGCTGGAAATGTCTTTAGAGCAAAGGTTTGGAATTTTGGGACTAAAATCAGTCAGATAGAAAATGTATTGTGACAGGATTATTCAAGCATTAATGGTAGTTGAAGATCTACAAAACTTATGAATAGACATAGAGGGAGAGTTTAGCATTGCTAGAGGCCACACATCACACAGGTTTTGACTAGATGCTCAGTTTATTTTAATATATACAATAAGTACCTAGTAAGCTCCACTACTGATGTGAGTACTGCCTTACCATGACCAGATTAAGATATAGAAAACGTATGCATAGACATAATGGGAGAATGCATAATATTTAATAATATCAGATTTTTTTCAATATAATAGAATGCATGATAGTTCCCACTTCATATTCACGACGTAAAAAGCCAAAATACAATAAAACAGAATTGCTACTAAGTAGGTGATATTCAGTTTTTCATGACAGTACAAAACCAAGAGGAGAACATATTTAACTATTTGCTCCAGTTCTGCTTCTAGTTATGTTTCCCCTAGAACCTGTGATGTGTACTGTATAAGGAAAGGTGTTGGTGGACCACAAGAAATTTTTACAAGGGAATATTGTAATATAATACACAAAAGCCATGAATATCTTGTAAATTATATCCTTATAAATGGTGAGTAGTGATGTTATCAGTTATCAACGGTGAGTAATAATGTCATTTTTGGTCACATGACTCACTAAAATGTGTATATTATAGTAAATGAAGTACCCCATGTTGCAAAAAATGAGGATATGACTTATTATATTATTATTTACAAAAGGATACATTTTAGAGTTGGTTCATGCTTTGTGTAATATATAGTGAATAAAGTACCCCCTCTTGTAAATTATAAGGATATTAGAAGTTACCTCAAAGTTCCATGACCTGTATAAAAACCTTGTGTTTTTATATGGTCATAAAACTCCTCGGTAACTTATAATATACTTATAATTTACAAGAGGGGGTTCTTTATTCACCATATATTACACAGATCACGAACCAACTCTAAAATGTATCCTTCAGTAAATAATAAGTTAAATAATACTGAGTGATGCTAAGAGAGCATGAAAAGAATAACATACCCTTTATTGTAAAAGGTAAGGGTATAAGGTCATGATCTTCTAATATCTGTTAGAACAAGAGCTACATGATTCCTTATATAATACACAAAAGCTATGAATACCTTGTAAATTATATCCTTATAAATAGTGACTAGTAATGTTGTCAGTTGTAAACAGTGAGTTTCGACCTTTTGCTTTTATATGGTCATGGAACTCCTCGGTGACTTATTTCCTTTTATTGGACAATAGGGGGTACTTTAATCACTATAAAAGTAGGAACACTTTTGGGTATAGATGGCAACACCATCTTTCACCAAGCCATTTCACTGGGCTGATAAATATGTAAAAATGAACTATGGCAGGGAATATTTGCCTTTTATATTCCCGGTAATGCTCTTTTTAGCTCCTCAGCTGGGCTGAACTGACATTCACAAGAGCAGAGTAATTTAAACCTTCTTCAAGTTCTCAGGATAATAATCATACATTCTTTACCGAATGCACACTCACTGAAAGCCAAAGGTTTAAAGATAAAAGAAAATGCACTTGACATTTTTTTAAAATAATCCTTATGACATTCTCCCTTTATAGCAATTAATACCTGCTGCTAAGCTTGTGTTTCTGCCTTCTTGTTCTAACCTCCTCTCAGTTCCATAAGCATTTTCCTGTCTCCGTATTTAAAAATTGCCACTTCTCCATTTTTTTTTTACAATCTAGTAGAAATAATAGCATAGAATTCATTAATTCCAGCTAGGTCTTAAAGATATGTTTAAGTATTTTAAACAAAACATTTTCCTCTTTTTCTCCTAACATGACCCCTAGTGGTCAGTTGCCAAATTATAATTTTGAATCAAAGAGAATGTTAATTAGCGTTATGTGAATCCCAAAAGTCTCTAAATTAGTAATTAGCTGAAAATGTCACATTTCTAAAATGTCATCTGCTTCTTAAACACTATGTGTTTTTAAATTGCCCTATATTTTAATTAGGTTTATGAGGAAAACAAGCCTGCAAACGTTTATTTATATGGTATATTGACAAGGACATTGAAATTGTTATTACTAACCCTTTACGTTTTGTGGGACTCTAAATGTTGTCAGTTTTATGCAAAGATTTCACCCCCAACCTAAAATAATAACTGAAGGAAAAATAAATCTACAGTGTGGAATGTGAGCAGACATCTCTAAAATAACTTGGAATAAAGGAACTGCACTGTATCTTTCCCTACCTTAGAAGAGAAGAAGAATTCCAAGAAGCACACAAGAGTGTTTTATCATTTATACAAACAGTGATGTTTTCTATCACATTTTTAGCTAAAATTTTGACAAAATGTATGTTGAAAATGTAAAATATCCTTTTAATGGTATCAGAGTGCATTAATTTAAGCAAAAATATAAACTTAACTGATAAGGCACAATATAGATCTTTTGACTGACAAAGTTCAAATAACAAAATTGATAAACAGAACACAAACATTTCTACACGTACACGGACTATGTGATCATTGGTCCCGTAAGAAAATGTTTTGTTTTACAGGGTATAGTACTGTATCTGGAATGCTTGGCACCTAAGGTTGGGGGAATAAGGGATGTTTTCATAATGTGGATCAACTTAAGTCTGCTAAAAGTCATCAAACCATTAATTATGAAATTAAATAAAAACAATAAAATTGTTTTGCCAACTTAGTTATCATCAAGTAAAAGGTACTGTTTTACTATAAACAGAAAAAGGACATTTTTAAATTTTTTTTAATTATTTGCTTATAATTGGATCTATGGGAGCTGGCCTCCTGTTAATGGTTTTTGCATAAGGGATCCCATACCTGAAAATAGTGCAGACATATTCAATTGTGTGCTTCAAATAACTTGGAACAGTGTTCCAGAGAAGTAAAAAAGTAGAAGTAGAAGTTTTTGGCCATGGGTTTGCCAAATCTTGTTTTGTCTTGACCATGTCTATTTAGTCCCCTATCACACCCAGTTATGCCTTGTTCATGGCCCTTGCGCTGCATAAAAATGGGTTATTCTCAATAAATCCAAGATTTTAGATTTCCCAGATATAAATAAAAATTTTAAAGTTCTAACATCCCTATATGGTCTAGCTTTTTGTATTTAGTTGATGACTTGATATAGTTGTCCCTTGAGTAAGACATACAGTGATAGTTTCTATACAAGTTTCCATACTAAAAGAAGAGAAAACTGGCTAATGATAATATAAGATTTGGAAGATTTGAGAAGTCAGGACTTGTCACAAAACAGGCAGGGGTCACCACAGGAATCAAAATCAGAAGCTTTACAGCGCAAGGCACCAGAAACTCACAAGGAGAAGAACCTATAACGGGCAATGAGAAAATCCAAAAGGTCTCTTTAAATACCTTTAAATTTCGCACCATTTTACCTGTTAAAGAAGGCATCAACCCCCTTTAAAAATGCTGTGAAAAAAATAAAAATTCAGGTTTTAGTAAAAAGGCCTTCCAGAGGCTGAATGTACCTCCACAGATGGGACAGTAAATAGATTAGATTGATAGATTTGTAGCAGAAAGATAGTATAACCAATGCAGTCTTTAGCAAAAGAATAATTAACTTTAAATTAAGGGGGCTAGTTATTAAAGTCTGAATGCTAAAAACTTTAATTTTTTTAACTGTAAAATCTAAATATTTAGTGGAAAAAAAACACCACATTTTTAGACATTTATTATACCCGAGGTTGCAAAAAGTCAGAATTCAAAAATCCGCCATCTCAGACCTTTCCGGGGTTGTATATAAGTCAATGGAAAACGTCCCTATACTATTTTGAAGTTTCTGTGGTCTGCACTGGAATAAGCCCAAAAAATCTACTTTTTCTGTCAAAAATCTGAAAAATTCTGTCTTTTCAGTAAGAAGCCACAAAAATCGTACAATTCGGGAAAAAACGGTTTTTGCTTAATTTGATCAATTTTCCCCCCGATCAGATTAAATTGTGCTTTTTTTTAAAGAAAAAATAAGGTAAAATCGTGGATTCTAGTTTGGCCAGATATTTTTTATTTTAAAAAATCATAAATTCATATTTGTGATAAATAATAACCTAAATATTTCCATTGCTTCTGGTTTCACTTTCTGTGTAAAGAGTTAGAGGACTACAAAAGTAAATTACTGATTTGCAGCTAGTGAAGGACATCCTCAGATTCCTTCCGCTACCTCAGTGTCAGATATATGCAATTTATTTCCATAAGTAAACACTGAAAATTAGCCAAGCGAATTTTCAATGCTTAAAATATAATCTTCATGACCTATTAATGGGAGGATATATTGATTTGGCCTCTGTGATAAAGAACAAGTGATTCTGTGTTGAATCGATTAGAAGAAAGGTTAGCACAGGTGGTAGTGTTTGAAGAAATATATTAAAGGAAGTGCAGTGTATTTAACCTGGCATACTCAGGAAGGAACCTGACATATAACAATTCAATGCAGCTACATAGGAAGTTCATTTTTATAGGTAATAAAAACACTGTTTTTAAATTCATTCATTTGTTTTTAGCCCTTTTGAATAAAATTACCTTGAAAGTTAAGGGGCCCTAAAGTAAGCCAGTGCAGCTTCTCCCTGAACACTGGGATTGGGACCTTGCACAGGGAGCTTCATCATGCAGTAACTCTTGCCTATCTGACAACTCATCGTCAGTTTGCTTAAGATGATTTTATTGATCCATTTCCTCTGTTTACTTAAAGGGCAAGGAAAGTGTAAAATAGAATAAGGCTAGAAATGCTGTAGTTTGTATAATAAACATAAACATGAACTTATTGCACCACAAGCCTAATCAAACAAATGATT
>CM044432.1:49001502-49014364 GCA_024363595.1 Xenopus borealis | reverse complement strand
GAACTGATAAAATACTTTTTTAAAAGTTGTTTTTCTGTACCTAGCATATCCTAACATAATATCGGTAACATTCTGAGCAACAAAATTGTTGACATTTCTTGAAACCTTTTATGATTTTCTTCTTAGGTTATAAAAAGTTAAGTAGGCAGCCTTTAGCTGTATCTGTTTATAGTAAATTCAAATATGTATCAGCTTTAGCTCAGCGTTCTATGACACTGTGTGCTTAATATGCTACTTAGTATGCACTGAGTGAGTCAAATCTGTTTTGATAATTGTGTTGTCAGATATAGCATTTCCATAAGCTTCCACTTCTATTGCTATGAGTTCAGCACCCTCAGTGAACCTATCATTTATCTCATTATCATGTGCATAATGGAGAAATCCAATCACATTTTCACTCACTCTGACTCTTGCTTTGATTCTATCATAAATATAACTTTACACTAGCAATATATCTTCCTGCTGGGAAATTGACAATTTGGTTATTGGACAGCTGCATCCCTGTAACTGATTTGGTAGCAAAAGTGCAGTTATGATATAGGTTAGCTGTTATATCTATCAGCTTCTACCAGAAGAAATGACAGATAAATAAGAAAGTATATTTGTAATTGCAAAATACAAGGTTGTTTTTTTTTGTTTTATGTTAATGACCCTTTCTACATTTATGATAATGCTATAGATTATAGTCATTAAATATTGCAAAGATGTTACATTCTGTTGAAGTAATAATTCACATGTGATACTGAACAGACTTTTTAAACCACCATCATTTTTCTCTGTGTTAGAATATTTTCCACTCGCTCATGCTCTTTTGTTGAAAAATTCAGTTATACTTGTTTTTTGTTAGAGAACAGCTCAGAAATAACATAATTAGGGATTCACCGAATCCACTATTTTCTATTCGGCCGAACCCCCGAATCCATTGTGAAAGATTCGGCTGAATACGGAACTGAATCGGAACCCTAATTTGCATATGCAAATATGCATATGCAAATCAGTGAGGGAGAGGGTAAAAGAGAAGTACGACGTGCGCGGCTACACATTTTTTTACTTCCTTGTTTTGTGACGAAAAGTCACATGATTTTAAGGATTCGGATTCGGTTCGGCAAGGCATTTGGATGCTGCCAAATCCGAATCCTTCTGAAAATGCCCGAATCCTGGCCGAATACCGAACCAAATCAAGGATGCGGTGCATCCCTAAACATAATGGAAGATTATTGTGAAAACAATTGTGAAAACAAGTACATAACTCAATTTTACTATTTTAATACCTAAATAATGTTCAAATCCTTATGCAATAAAATGTATCTTACAGTAAAAATTAGTTGGAAACATATCTCACCAAACAAGGTACAGGTGCACCAACTCTAGAACCTCAGCAAGGGAAGAAGAAAACCATATACCTCTATACCATAAAGCTGAACTAGGTGATAACACCTATAAGTACCCCTAATCCTTTACTCACTTACCTATAGGTGCAGAGAAAGTACAGCGGAGCTCATGGGTGCCATCTTCCAGCTCTTCAGATGCAGAATTTGGGGTCCTTGCTTTAGTACTGTTTTGTAGGTACAGTAAAATTTCTCATGGTTATAACGTGCATAAAATAACTTCATCAATCTACACTATTTAACCCTTTGTTTGGTGTGCTTCATCAACTAGAATACTAAACGTTAAATGAAATATTTGCATGGTATGGACCGTTTTTGTATGCTGCAAAATTCAACTGGTTGGGAAAAAGGTAAAGAAAATGTAGAATTATTGGGGAATTTAATAAAAGCAGGTTACATAAAAAAATTCACAGTGTGAAAATGAATGGCTACAAAAGAACAAACTTTTTATAAAAGAACATATTTGCGCAAATTTAATATAGCTATTGTGAACCCACAACCACTTACGACATTGGAAGAAAGATTGAGTTTTATAGTTTCTGCCACTGCACCGTGTTTGTAATAAAATGTCTTAATAAAAAGGTTATGTTTTCTCCAAAAGATTCAAGCACCTCTTAAAAGTACACAATGAAAATTCATATTTTCCTACCCATGAGGTGAAACCCTGAACCTGTTCACAAGTATTTCCCCATGCCTGTCACATACCACTTAAAGGACAAGGAAAGGCAAAAAAGTTAAATCCCATTTTTACTTTCTTTAATGAAAAAGAAACATATCTCCAATATACTTTAATTAAAAAATGTGTTCGGTTTTTGTAAGAAACCTGGCTGTATGCAGTGAAATTCTCTCTTCATTTACTGCTGTGGATAGGAATTGTCAGATGGTCCCTTAATGCTGGGCAGGGAAACAATCATACTTATGAACAGCAGGGGGAGCCCATGCCTTACTTCCCAGCCATGCACAACTCAAGCAGCTTTGTTTGTTTCCACGTTTTGATAAATTATGATGATCCCTAAGCTTAGCCCAGGCCACACTGAGCATGTGCCCAGTCTTGTCTTGCAAAGATGTTTAACAAAGTTACAAGATGACAGCCCCTGTGACCAACTTTGAAAGCAGAAATCATTTGTTTGATTAGGCTTTGAGCTGCAGTAAGTTCAGTTTATGTTTAGTATACTAAATACAGAATTTCTAGCCTTATTCTATTTTAGACTTTCCTTGTCCTTTTATACCTTGGATTGTGATTTTAGCTGTATTTCATAAACCACAATTTTTAACAATTTACTGCTTTGGTACACAATGCGAAATAGAAGGTCACTCAACCTCCAAATCTATTGATGGTGGCACAGCTATTCTGCAGGTTTAACTGTACCATGCCACCAAAATCAAAATGAATTCATACTTATTATTAACAAATATTACTGTGTTTCATCTATCATCTATTTCTTGGAGAACATGTTTATATCTAGCACGGTCCCTATGTATATACAATGCCAGGGATTTATTAAAGCTTATAACTAGTTGATTTAGAAATTTTAGCTTCTTGCCTAGGGGCAGATTCACTAAAGGGTGAAGTGACTAACGCCAGCCAAAATTCACCAGAGTGACGTCATTTTGTTACTTTGCCGATTTACTAAGGAGAAGCGAAGGAGAAGTATGCTAGTGTTGCTTCACACTCTGAGTGTTACTACGCCAATTAACAAAGATGCCAATTTTACTGAATGTTACCTCTTGCGCCAGACTTGCATTCACCACCTCAGACTGGGCGAAGTGCAATATAAAATTCATAAAAAAATTTAAAAATGCTAGCGTCTTGTCATATTCACAGGGTGATAGACTTCAAAAGATCGTAAAAATGTTTTGGGGCCTCCCACCTATATTTCCTAACATATGAATCATAAACTATACAGTTGCCACATGTGTAGTGCAATATAACAAATCTACCCCCAAACAATGTAGGTCTTTATAAAAAGATAAGGTATAAAACGACTCATATGCAAAACCCTGCTTCATGTAAATAAACCATTTTCATAATAATATACTTTTCTAGTAGTATGTGCCATTGGGTAATCATAAATAGAAAATCGCCATTTTAAAAAATAAGGATAGCCTCCTGGGATCGTATGATTCAACGGCGCACACAAACAAACTATACTTGTTAGGTCACATGAGCCAATTAACAGACAGAGTTGTGTCTTTTGCTTCCACATTTCTTCCTGTTACTGTTAGAATTGCAATATTTCTGGTCAGGTGATCTCTGAGGCAGCACACAGACCATCATGAAATGGCAGTACAAGGCAAGAGATGTAAAAGGACAATATTTACTTAAATATACTGTATATACCAGTTTGGTAAGATTATTTAATATGCCACTAAATTTGATATAAACTATTTGTTGCTCAAGTATTCATTTTGGGGGTATAGTTTTCCTTTAAGGTTTCCCAGGCTTGTTTAATGTAATGTATTTGTTGCAACATATACATCCATTGAACTTTAACTTCCCGCCATATGCAAATTAGGCAATGCTAGCCCAACTTCGCTTTGCTTGACAAAGTAAAGCTAGCGCAACTAGAGTTGCACTCTTTAGTGAATTTGCCCCCAAGTCTTTAATTATTTCTCCAGTATTTGGCACAGCCTCCAGTCCCATATTTTTTTCCCATTGGCGTATATTGTACTATATTAGTTACCATTTCTAAGCACAAGTAAAGAAAAGAATATGTTCAGTGTACCTTTAACTTTTCCCTTAGACAAGACTGCTGAGGGTGGAAAGATGAATGCAAATCTTCAGTGTTTACCGAATGCATGATTGATCATGTATATCTCTTAAAATAATTCACTCTTTCTTTCTGTCAGTGTTATTTCATTCTGAGGTGGAAGGTACAGTATATATCCTGACAGAGGACATTAGAGGAAGCACAAGCCAGAATTCCAGAAAGGCTTTTGGTTCTTGCTTTTGCCAGTAGTTGGTTGTTCAAATAACAAGGTATAGTTAATGAAAAAAATATTATATAGCAAATGCATTTGGATTTCAGCAGTTCCTGAAAAAAGAAAGGGAAAACATTGCTACAAAGTAAGTTGTGTTGAAAGTGTCCCACAAGGATAAAATACTACACTTTGAAAAATGACTCTGAAAATAGAGAAAATATTTGGAAACACTTTTCTGACACAATGATGGAAAGCCAGTAGAATGAACTTAACAAAGGAGAAATACAACACAACACTGTTATCAAGAAATGAAGTGGCAAAGAGGCGTCCAAAGGTTACACTTGATTTATACATGAAGAAATATAGGTTGCATTTGTTGTTTGTTGTGAAAAAACATTCTGAAATTTCTCAAATAGGAAAGCAATTAAAAATGTTATCTCTTGTATATAAAACTTTTTAAAAGTAAAAAGTCTGTGGTACAGGTTATCCAGAAACCCATCATCCAGAAAGCTCAGAAATTATGGAATGGTTGTCTCCCTTAGAAAAATGATTTGCTTTTTCTCTATAATTACTAAACAGTACCTTGTACTTGATCCCAACTAAATATATAATAAATAAATAAATAATTTATTTATAAAATAATAATAAAATATATAATGTATTCCTAAAAAAATAATAAGAGATATAATTAGCTGTTATTGAATGTAAAACTTGCCTATTGGATGTATGTAATGTTTAAATGATTTTCTAGTATGAAGATCCAAATTATGGAAAGATCTGTTATCAGGAAAACCCCAGGTCCCTAGCATTCTGGATAACAGGTTCCATACTTGTGGAAGGATTTCTCTGTAACAATATAATCATTAGAAAATATTGAGTAAAAATAAAAGTAATTTCTTGGAAGCTTAGAAAACCATTATCACCGTAGATTTTCTTAAGATATCACTCCTAAATCATGCAACAATTTAAATAAGAATTGTGTTAAATAAGACACTATAGTAATCACAACATTACTCGACAAAAGCAACAAAAAAATAGATAACTAGATGAAAGGTTTTCTCTCATGACTATCTAAGACATTAATGGTTTCGTTATTTGAAGATGAGCTTTGTGTTCATTGGCCCTTCCATTATATTAGTGCTTTGCAGAGATAACAGATGTTTCAAACTAGTGTGGGTGAACTCACGGCGAATTCCTGCGATACTTGAAACACCAGAAAATTTTCACCTGCCGAAAATTCTGTGGCTTCTCGTTTTGGACATGAGCATCCATTTTTGGACTCCGGCATCCAAAAATGGATGCCCGTGTCCAAAAACGGACGTCAGCGTCCAAAACGAGATGCGGCAGCGTTTCACAAATTATTTGCTGTTTCGGCGAAGTGAAAAGCCCCAGATTCGCCCATCACTATTTATAACTTATAAAGGCATTAGAGTTTATCACAAGGCAGAAGTAATTTAAAAGAAGTAGCAGTTTAATAATGGCAGCACATTTTAAATTTGAATATCAATTTCTTTGTAAATTGATCTGTGAGGTTTAGATGTGACTTTCCCATTCATATGAAACCAAATTAAGGGGGTTATTTATCAAAAGTTTAATTATTTCTGGTTGGACTTTTATAGAGGAAAACCACAATTTTTTTTTCATAGAAAAAGAAAACAAAATTTTTCATGATTTATTAAACCCAGCTGGTGTTAACAGTCCAAATAAAAAAGTACTCCAACTCATGCCTGCCAAGTTCATGTAGAAGTCAATGGCAGATGTCCTGAATAGTGATGGGCGAAACGGGCGCGTTTCGCTTCGCCGAAAAATTCGCGAATTTCCAGAGAAATTAGTGAATTTTTCGCCAATTCGCGAAACGAGTCGCGACTCGCTTTTGGCGTGAATTTTTGGCGGCGAATTTTTCTGGTCGTTTCGCGAATTTATTCGCCAGCGGCGAATCGCGGGAATTCGCCGCGAATTCACCCCTGGCGAATAAATTCGACCATCACTAGTCCTGAATACATCCTGATTTATGCTGGGTTTCCAAAAAAGTTGCTGTATGCAGGTGAAAATCCAAAAAAGATTTAAAAAAAAATCTTATCTAGTCTTTTCCTGCACAATAATTTTTAGGGAATATTTACTGATGAATACAGGGGGAAAGTCCGTGCGGATTTGTTTGGAGTGGCCTTCCATAAATAGTGAGATTCATTTGGATTTTTTTTTAAATCTTATCAAGACTTTTCCTGTACAAGAATTTTTCCAGGGAAATATAATGCTAAATACAGGAAAAAGTCTGTGCAGATTTGGTTGGAGTGGCTTTCCAAAAATATTGAGATTAATTCTGATTTTGATAAATATTACAATGGGTAGCATTGTGCTGGAAATCAGTCTTTTTTAGGGCTGTGCAGGTCATGTTTTGTATTTAAGTTTTTTTAGATGAATATATTTTAAAATTCACAATACTTAAAACTTAATTTGCATGCATCATTGCGTAGTTACCCATAGGGTTAAGTTGCCCTATGGTCTGAAAATCCCACATGACTGGAAATCCCCTGCCATGGACAGCCAAGTGTTGGACCTAAATTATATCTGGAAGAGGAGAGCACTTCCTTTGTTCTCCAGTGCATTGAGCTCTGGTAGATTCCAGATTTGGTCAGAGTTGCCATGTGCTTAGGCTTTTCCCTTTCACCCCAGGATGGGATTGGATGGGGCTGTAGCAGAGAGAATCCTCAAGAGTAGTGAAGCCCTTGGTGGGCTCAGGGATACCGAGACCTTAATAATGGTGAAAGATGCTTGGGAGTACTCAGACTCCAGATAAGTAAGCTGGCCTGAAAATAAAATATCCTGTGACATGTTGTGGCTGCCTGTACCAGTTCTGTGTGACTGCACAGTGAGTTTCGGCCTGAGGAAAGGGTATTGCTGTTTACTAGTGATGGGCGAATTTATTCGCCTGGCGAAAATTCTCCAAAAAAAACGAGTGTGACGCGGCGCGTGACAAAAATGACGCGACGCGTAACAAAAACGAAGCGACGCACGACAAAAACTATGCGACGCGCGTCAAAAACGATGCGATGCGTCACTCGTTTCGCAAATGTTTCTGCCAATTCGCAAAATTCGCTGGAAATTCGTGAATTTTTTGGCGAAGCTGGGTAGATTCGCCCATCACTACTGTTTACTATTGCTGCTGTCCATATTAAAGAAAATTTAAATTGCGGGTACAGAAATTATATTTTTTTGTTTAGAATTTAACCAGAAAACATACAATTCATATAATCATTATGAAAAACAGGTTTTCATCCTGAATGAAAACAGGTACCCATGTAAAAGGACTCTCGGGCCCTTTGGTTTTCCAGTTAAGGGATCTTTCTGTAATTCAGATCACTATACCTACTAGTTAAAATTCATTTATAAACCCAATAGGCTTGTTTTGCTTCTACAATTATGTCATGTAAGCATTAAATAAACCCAATAGGCTGGTTTTGCTTCCAATAAGGATTAATTTTATTTTAGTTTGGATCAAGTAAATAGTACTCTTTTATTAATGCAGAGAAAATACTTTTGACTATTTCCTTTTGATTATAATGTTATCTGGGGAGATGGATTTTCTGAAAAATGTGTTTTCAGATATATAAGTAAGGTGCCCTTAACAAGTTAATTTTTTTGAAGGGGAAGCACCAGGGTGGCACAAAAATAGTTTAGAAAGCTGTAAATTCATGCTCATCAGGATGGGCCACCACAATCCTTGTGAATACATATCTCTCATAAGAAAATCCTAAATAAAATAAGGTTAATAAATGCATCCACAACAACAGGGTTATGAAATCTATCTGTGGTTCCATTGTAAATATTGCATATTGAGGAAGGCTTCATACCCAATGTGAGGCTTCAGCTGTGAATTAGTTCTGTACATTCTAATGAAAGACACCATATGATGTGAAAATGCTCTGTACTATCAGTAAGAAAAGTTAAAAAAGGAAAACATTTACTTGATCTAAATTCATTGTTGCTATCTATCCCTGTGGATTCAGAGTGTTACAGCTCAATAAGGCCAATTTCCAACTTCAGTTGGAAGGAACATGCTTCATGGCAGCCCATGGGTATGTTGCCTAATGATTTTGTGTTAATGATGAATTTTACTTGGTTGAGTTCTTTTTATTTGAAGAACTGTAAAATATAAGGAAGCTGAACTTTTTCACCCCATGAGATTTACAAACACGGTAATATTTTCCATTTCATCTATTCTTCATACAGGCACTGTTAGTTTGATGCAATGCTTCTGTTCAAGTTTAGAAAAAAAGAACACACAGGTGAAACAGACAATTTTCCCTAGAAAGGCTTGTGGCAAAAAGGGGAACAGTTTATATTTTAAAACTGAGATGCAGGGAACTGTAAATTGACAGCGCTTTAAGTTTGATATGTAAACATATAAACACAGTTTAGCCCTAAGCAACTCCCCAGCTTCTACAAAAAATCTAAACCATGGAAGATGAGCCTGTAGGCAAAACAAAATGTGCTAAAATTTGAGTTTTTTTGCCTGAGTATAATGGTGCACATACATTTGTCTCAGTTTGTCCTCTGAGAAAAACAACAAGAAATATATACAGTTTTCTTTTTTATTTGCTTTAGTATAAGTGGAAAAAAACAGCAGGATACTACAGTGTCCCAGATTTCAAATAATAGGGTACAGGTAATTACATAATGTTTGGAAAGGTGAGAAAGCCAAAGGAAATGGAAAGTGTAAAATAGAATAAGGCTAGAAATGTTGTATTTTGTATACTAAACATAAACATGAACTTACTGCACCACAAGCCTTATCAAACAAATTGTTTTTTTTTTGGTTGTCATATTGTAATTTTGTTAAACATCTTTGCAAGACTATGCACATGCTCAGTTTGGCCTGGGTTGCTAAGGGATCTACAGGTAAACAAGGCTGCTGGAGTTCTGAAAGGCTGAGAAGTAAGGCAGGAACTCCCCTTGCTGTCCATAAGTATGATTGTTTCCCTGCACAGCAGTAAGGGACCATCTGACAATTCCTATCCACAGCAGTAAATGAAGGAATAATTTCACTGGATACAGTCAGGTTTCTTATAAAAACAGTAGACATTTTTTAATTAAAGTATATTGGAGATATACTTTTAATTAAAGAAAGTAAAAATTGGATATTTTTTTGCCTTTCAATGCCTTTTAAAGTGTAACTGGAAGTACATTGCCATAGTTATATTTTCTGAATTTAAGTAGAAATATTTCAATAAGGCAATTTCCAAACCTAATGTTTTAAGACATGCCATCCAGTCTCTCTTGCAGAAAATGAAGGTTGATACTTATATTAACACTTGTAATTACAGTATTTTTCCCTTTTCTGTATAGCACAGGGGTTGCCTTTGGAATCCATTGTTTATAATTCTTCAATAAGGATCACAAATATATGCTTATACAGTCATTAACCCAAATTATTTTACGCAATAAGAGGCCATAGTAAATGCTGTGGAATAGTAATGGACAGAAGATGCAAGATATTATATAGAGGGTGGTGACTAGGGAAGCCAAAATGGAAAACTACTGACCTGCTATGTTTCGCATAGCACCATGAGAACCCTGTATTTAACACCTGTTACTGACCAGAGCTTATATTCAGGGTGGAGTGTGTTTTGGCATTCAGCCATATCTTTGGCGAAAGATTCGACTGAATACTAAGCGAAGTCCGAATCCTAATTTGTGTATGCCAATCAGGGGCAGGAGGGGCAAAAGAAAATTTTATTACTCTATTGTTTGTGTGGCAAAAAAGTCATGTGATTTTAAGGACTCAAATTGGACCAGGCATGAGAATTCACTAATATACGAATCTTGCTGAAAAGGCTGAATCTTGGCACAGTTTGTTTGTGTGTAAAGTTGCAATTATAGGGGTGTAACTGGGTTCCTGGTCTATTTAAGCACAAAGGAGTTAATGTCCCACTCTAAGCATAGAGCATGTGTTACACTCGAACCTAACACACCAGGCTGGGCCTTCACCAAATGGTAGAGAAATTTATGGTATAACAAATCTAAAACCACCATATGTTACTGTGCAATGAAGTCAAAATATAAGGGCAGCAGGAGGTTCTTGCAACAAAAATAGAACAGTTTATTTGTCCAAGACAAATGATACACAGATTATGTACTTACCCCACAGAGGTTCCAGCAGGTAATCACAACATGACTACAATAGGTCCCTCAGAGACAGCACAGTGTAACTGCCTAAAATGATAGCACAACATCTGGATAGATAGACCCTCAGGACCTCAGCACCATGACCTAGATCCTCACAAAGGGGATCAGGGAACTCACTTCCCATAATTCCCTATTAGGCTGTGTCTCCCATACAACAGGCCAGTCTTACCTGAGGGGAGAGCTACCTCCTTGTTATCCTTCCTAGTTGGAGCCCAAACGGCTTGTGATATTTATCCTAGCTATCTTACTCTTCCAGAGAGTACAATAAAAGCTAGTATCCTATTGTATCTCTAGCTGGCCTCATTCACGGGGTCCTTGTTTATTATTTCAGAAACAATACATATTTTTTAATTGATTGTATTTAGAAAGTTTCTTATTTCAGTATGATGAAGGTTATGTTAAATTTTCATTTAAGCTGTAAGCTCTGTTTCCTCCATTTGTCTGTTTACTGTACATGCCGTCATCTTCTGTAATTAAATCTTTTCCCTTGCCATTAGCTATTTGGAACGCTAGTTATTAGGAATGACCATGAGTATTTCCTGCTGATCAAAACAGCTGTGTATTTTAGATGAAATATAATCTTGTTTCTTAATCTCAAATCGTTTTTACAATAAAACCAGTCTAACAATGGACAGTCTATTTGGTAAGCAGTAACAAATGTGGCAGAAACTGTAACAAAAAAAGTAGATGTTATTATTTGAATTGGCCATTTATGCTTTGAGCAATGCATAGACTACAATGGAAACAGAGTAATTTTGTCACAGGAAAAAAGTTCTACAACAGGTCAGGATGATACCCATGTCAAATTACAGCTAAATAGCAATTCAGAATTTTATGCTAGGAGAGCAAAAATATCAGTGTTGATGGGTTTCATACTCGAATAATCATTGACATGTTTTCACTATTACTGCTCTACTTTATTAGTCATCTGCAACTTGTATTCCCCACCACTGTTATTTCCATCTGAATTACCATGAGCTGTAAAAACCAAACTAGATAGATTTTAATAATTCAAAAGAGCCTAAGGGTCTGATGAGACAGAGAAATGTTTGTATTCAATGATATGAGCCAAGACCATTACATTATAAATAAACAGTGTATAGGACAAATATCTTTTTATATTTATTTATTGACATATTATGTGAGAGAATACATGGGCTTAATTTATTAGGAAATGTACTGTTCAATAACTATCTGAATATTCACATGAAACTTGCACTGGAATTATTAATACAGATGGATGTTAGTAGTCACCATCTCTGCACAAGTTCACCGAACACTAACAGCGTATAAAAAAACAAGCATGTTTTACTGATGTTACCGCATAACACATGTAATAGTCATATCTACTACTTGCTTTGATACATGTGTCAGTTTTATAGCATATTTTTGACTGTTGTCAAACTCAATAATTGGTTATAAACCATCCCAAGTCTCCAGTGCCAGTTGTTACTGGGGGTCATTTATGAACTTGGTGGGCAGCCAGCTGCTCAGCTGTCCTGAATGCAAATGTACCTGCATGAAGGATGAACTGTTACTGGCTATCAACACTGTACTGTGTTTTAGGACATGCTCAGCAATTAGTTGTAAAACAGGTATGGACCAGAAAGAATCTATGAGGAGTTCCAATAAATGTATAATTTTTACATGTAATCATTTTAGCCAGAAAGTAACAGCACTTTATATTATTTATTAAGGTCTACATAAAACATTATGGGGGAAATGTAATAAAATTCCCAAAGAGAACTAATAAAAATGTGCATGGCCGGATAATATTCTTCATTAGGCCTTAATGACATATTCTCTGTGCAGGTCTGAGTATGTCACACAACCCTGGGCTAATGCCAGCACAGTTATTTAACAAGTAGGAGTGCCGTTTAGATTATTGTTTGATCACACCACCCCTTATAAATTTATATAAATGGCATACAGTGTCTGCAAACAGCATGCGTTAATAGTACACCTATAGCAGCCAGTTTGATATACCCAAATCTGAACATAGTTCCAATATTTCATCTTCTTGCCTTCTTACTGTATGTTTTCTCTCATTTACAAAAACTCTAAAATACATTGCATCAAGCAAGCCGAATGCCCTGCTGCTTTATTGCTATTACTTTTGGATAGTTACAGTACAAACTATTTTGGATCCTAAATTGAATGTCAGAAGTAATTCGGTATTGAAAATGTGATGCCTTTGACTGCCTGCAAAGATATTTATATGTATCTTAGACTCTAATATTAGTCACATCAATGCATTTGCAAGAAAGACGATATGCAGTTAGCTGATGTTTCAGTACACTTCCTGAAACATTGTCTTGTGTTATAACATAATCAAAAGTATTTCAATATTAATGTTTAAGGTTATA
>CM044432.1:48978968-49000486 GCA_024363595.1 Xenopus borealis | reverse complement strand
TATATATATATATATATATATATATATTCATTTGTTAATTTTGGTTATATATAGAACTGTATGGACTTTGATTCAAAGGTTAATTTATATTCTTTTGCATATTATTTTATTCAATAAAACACAACTCTGGAATGCTCATTTTAGTGACCATGTTTCTCTTTATCTTGTAGTAGATGTCATATAGTCCAAAGAGGAAGTTATTAGTCTATGTGAACATAACGTAAGTTCTTTGCATTATGAACTGATACTTTTGAATATTAGATGGATGCTGAATACAATAAAGCAGCAAAAGAGCACTTCAGTAATAATAAAAAAAATACTGAATAGTTTGTTTCTTGACAAAAATCCAAAACCTGCCACAAATTTTGCATGTTTCTCTGACAAAGGTCCCATATTTTTAGGGTGGCAAAATGCATTCAGTGCTATCCTGTGAAATAAACATTTTTGCATTATTCTGTATTTGGAAAGTCTTGTTGCTACTTTTTGTATACATGATTATATGGGGCATCCAGATGGCCCCCTACATTTATTCATCTTATAATGAAATATTTTGCTACTACTATTTAATCCCACTGATCAAATAGATGCTGGGTCAGTTAAAATATAATGCAGAAGACTTATTTGCAATATGATTTTTTTTTATACCTGGATATGGAATATTACATATATGTATTGGACAACCTCTACCTAGCCCAGTACATTACTGGCAGCAACAAATTTTAAAAATGTGTTCCAGCGAAAATACAATAACATTTCACCTTAATCACTCAAAAGCTTGGATGGCTTTTGTCATTGCTAATAAAGAACAAAGGTATGCTAAAACAGCAAGAATTTGTAAAATGCATGGAAGTCAAAGTTAATTGAGTCAATTGGCATTTTTCAATACTTTCAAATGTATTGGAGAATTTTGGGGTAAATGGGCATTTTTTCTTGTCCCAAAAATATATTGGAGTCAATGGATGTTTTTTCAAAGGGATTTTTTCTTTGCACAAATGCATAAGAGTCAATGACTATTTTTCTCAAGTGGCAAAAAATGCACTGGAATCAAAGGGCCTTTTTCTGCCACATTATTTTGTGGGAAACATTTTTGTGCAAAATCTTGTTGTGTTTTTCTCAAAACAAAAATTGGCAACCATGGAATTCATCAGCAAGTCCATTATAGAGTGTATATACAGAAATGGTGAGGCTGACAAAAATAAATGGCTTATGCAAACAAATTCATAAACTATGAGCCCTTAACCAATCTCATTTTATATATATATATATATATATATATATATATATATATATATATATGGAAAAATATGATTAAAAATCATATTTTCAACCACTAGTTGTGCTACCAGTGGACTGAAATGTTATGGAAACTGACCAGAGTGTATGCTGTTTGTGTCTATTGTAATTATCTTTCATGAATAATGTATAACTGCACATCCAATGGATTGAGTATTATATCCTGATATAAATTCAAATGTCAGTTTCTGTGACCTTTCCCAAGTTATACAAAGAGTGTATGCAATTTATTTTTATGAAACCGCATATAATAAGCCTTATCAATTTTCATTGACCCCGTTTGCCAGGACCAGTTATTTTCTGTGCCGCTGCAGTAACTTTAAGGATCATTCTGGCTCTCCAGTTTTAATGTCGTTCATCTTGATAAATAAAGATCATACAAGTAACTAATAAACAGATTATGAGAATCAGTATGAAAATGGTTACACTGTAAATGGGGTTGTTAATAGCTTGGTATTTTGTATTACCACATGATCTGGATAAATTGATAAGGAACCTCAAGTGGTTGCAAGCTTAGTGTGACAAGATCATCAACCTTGGCAAGCATGGAAAGTCTGCATTTGTTAACTCTCCTTGTTATGTTGTCTATTGGAGGTTACCACATTGCCCATGTTAAGCATATCAGTATACAAGGGTGTGTGAATATGTATGATTGAGTGAAAAAATGACTCTGCACAAGGGTAAGAATGAATGTTCCTGAATCTAACCTTAAGATCAAATCCACAAGAATTCCATGCTGTGTGATATTTTTCAGGTTTATTAACGCCCCCCCCCCCCCCCCCCCCCCCTCCATTAAATGAATCCATAAACACAATCACTTATAATGAAAAACATGTACAATGCAAGCCTTTGATAACGGCATGAGGAAGATGAAAAAAATCTTTTTTGCTAAAGATAACTAGTAAGTATTAATGTTTGTATAGACAGTATAGATAGAATATAATTTCAACACTACTTCTATGTAGTGTGCTGTTGTTGAACAAAGTTGTGTCTAGACATCTTCTGTCTTATTAATATCTTATGATAATTTCAGCATATAGACAAGAAAACAATACTGACTTGTATGAAACCACAGTGTTTGACAAAGTCTTCCCCTTTCTTTATTAAGAAGTATAATCAAATTCTATTAACTGTTATAAGTGCGTCATTGTGCTCAATTTGTCTCAGATTATAAATATAATTATTCTATTAATTTTTATGTTGCCGATAACAAACCTGTAAAAGCAAATAATGAAGCATATTAATCTTGACAGCCATAGATAATCAAATAAATTGCTTGCCAGGGTAAAAGCTTACAATTCTTACTATGTCTCTTGTGCCATGTTCGTTATTACAAATCACAAATAGAGATCAGTAAACTGCTCTCGATCTCTTTCTTAAAAATGTTTGTTTTGACAATATAAGGGTTATGGTAATAAAAGGTAAAAAAGTAAAAAAAAAAAAATACCACCTAACCAACATATACAGCTACTGGTTAGCTCATTGGTTCTTATAGGTTACTATATTCTTGTATGTTTCTCAAGAAAATCAGAGAAAGGATGATCAATTGCAGTATTAGATTTATATTTTGAGAATGATATAATAACACAGCTCGGAGATCAGAAACAATACTAATATCTGGAAAGGGATCCTACTAGAATATTTCAATCCAAACTAAGAAAAATTTTGGAATATGGAAAAGTTATTGGAATTCTGAGTACAAAAGAATTTGAGCACAATTGGTGTGAAAATCCTAGAATACCAATTTTCCCCACATTCCCCAAAGTAAATAAAGGACTTGATAATCCTAAAGATAGACCAATAATTTGCTGGTAATGGATCTCTTAATGAAAAATTAGGGGAATATGTGCATAAATTACTTCAACCAATAGTTGTGAATTTAAACTCATATATAAAAGATAGTGGAGATGTTATCAATCAATTACAAGATGTTATATGGGAAGATGATATAATGTGTGTAACATTGGATGCTGCAGCTTTATACTCCTTGATAGAGCACAGTTTAGGTTCACAGGCCTTATATTTGTGGCTGGTTGATTCTAACTTATATTCTAGTGAGCAAAATGAATTTATCCTAGAGTAGGTTCAATACCTGAATCATAACTACTTCATGTATGATGGGCGGTTCTATCTCCAGAGGTGTGGCACTGAAATGGGGGCGTGGTTTGCATATGCAAATTTATTCATGGGATGGATTGAAAAGTGTCACATCTTTGGGGATGGATCTGCTTGGAGTTGGCATATAGCACAGTATTATAGATTTATCGACAATCTGATTGTAATCTGGAAAGTATAGATCAACTACATGAATTTGTGACATTCTGTAATAATAATAATGGATGTGGTATACAGTTTACCTATAGAGCTATTGAAAAGAGTGTAGAATTCTTGGATATCTTGTTCTCACATGAGGATGGCAAAGTTATGACAGTTGTTTATAGAAAACCCATTAGTAGAAATTCTCTGTTACTGCAAAGTAGCTGTCATCCTGAGCTGCTCCTCCAGGGTATCCTGATTGGACATTTCCTTAGATTGAGGAAGGTTTGTTCCAGATGTCCAGTGTGCTGTGATGGATTTATGGGATAGACTAGCTAATACAGGGTATAGTATAGAATCTTTGAAAAAAGCTTATGAACATGCAGTACTTGGTGATCATAAATCACTGTTGAAAGAGGCAGTAAAAGATAGACAACAATGTAAAAATAGTAAAAATATAAATACATATAAGGGTAGAAAAAAAGATGTGAATAATAAAGTTTATTTTGTGACAGACTATAGTAGAGAGGCAAATGACATAAAAAAGATAGTATTGAAACATTGGCACGTGATCATCTATAAAAGTAGAGACACCTTGATTCACATACAGAAAAAATAGATCTATTGCTAGTCATGTATCCCCTAGTATGCTCCAAGACATGTGTGAACGTGAAAAATCCACATGGTTAAAATATGTTGGGACATATAAATATGGAGCGAGAATTTGTAAATGCAGCTATATTAAGGTATCCAAAAATTTTGCAGTTCGGTTACAGGAGTGCAGATCATGTATAATATTAATTGTAAAACTACAAATGTGATATATTGGGCTACATCTAACTATGGATGTCAATATGTTGAAAGAACCATGCGAAAAATGAAGGATAGAATCCTAAAACATGTAACGCTTTTTTGGGCTATAAAGCACAAAATAGTTAGGGTGTCCAGCTAGAGGAGAAACATGGGTTATATTGGACTCGCACTTCAGGATCAGGGCCTTCGCTAAGTGGAAGATTCCATTCAGATGAGGTAGTGTAACTACAACTCACAGGCTATGTTGCTATAAAAATATTAAAGATGGACATCAGGAGATTCTTATGATGAAAACAGTAACAAATGGTTTGTTATGCACAAGGCAAATAACCCCAGGTTTCAAATACTCACACAGGAGCTTGGAGAATAGCAGATGAGGAATACAGGAATAGAAGATGTGTTAGCAGATTTCCATAAATGGTATCACAGTATGAAATATTCCTCAGAGTCAGGATAGTCAAGGTACATCAAATCCAATACAAAGATCCTGTTTCTATAATGTGACTTGAGTGAAATACCAGGTAAGGCCGGATAGCTACTGGTAAGTCCTAGTACACATCCTCACCACAATGATATCCCAGCAATAAAAGCATCACAGGGGAGCTTTGTAAGGAAGATCTCTTCCCGCTAACGCTCCTCGTTGGAACATAGAACTGTTCATACTAAATAAGCTAACTCTCTTTCTCTCTCTAGAGAGACTATGACAATGTGGTAACATTGGTGTAGTTTACAGTGGTTGTGGTTTAAAAGGGGTAGTGGTCAACACTGACTTCCATTATTGTTCCTCCACCACGTAGGCCAGATAAAAATATTTGGCCCTCGGTACCACAGAGGTTGGACAGCACTGTATTAATCTATATAAAATAAAGAAACTTTTTATTCATCATGATTACACAAGTCAAAGTAATCCTTAATTGGAAATGTTTTTAAAGAGGCATTTCTGCTTGCAAATAAAAAAAATAAGGGATCCTTTATCTGGAAACCCGTTATTCAGAAAGCTCAGAATAAAAGAATGGCTAAATAATCCTTATTGAAAGCAATAAAAAACTATTGGGTTTTTTAATGCTTACATGACTTTCTAGTAGATTAAAGGTATGAATACCCAAATTACAGAAAGATCTGGAAAACCCCAGGTCTTGAGTATTCTGGATAACAGGTCCCATACCTGTATAATTGTTTAGTGTGGGAAATAATGTTTTATAATTCCTAAGGCACTCAACAAGGACTCCCTAGAGCAGGGGTCCCCAACCTTTTTTTATGCAACCAAAACTTGCCTCTAAGCCAGTAGTTCAAAAATAAGCACCTGCTTTGAGGTCACTGGGAGCAACATCCAAGGGGTTGGAAAGCAACATGTTGCTCACGAGCTACTGGTTGGGGATCACTGCCCTAGAGTAAGTAAATCTGAAATAGAGGATTACTTTTCAGGAGTGATAATTAGGTATAATTGTATGTTCTTGACACAATTTTTCTATGTTTATTCTATTTTAGGTAGTATTGCCCAGCCAGTCACTAGCAAAAGGCAACAGCATCTCTGGGTATGGGATCCATTATACTGAAATCGGGTTGGCCTTATTCCCTAAACTCCATTTTAATCAAATAATTAAAAACATTTTTGAAAATGACTTCTGTTATCCAGAAACCCATTATAAAGAAAGCTTTGAAGTACAGAATGAACAGCTCCCATAGACTCCATTGTAATCAAATAATCCAATTTTTAAAAAATTATTTCTTTTTTCTCTGTAATAATAAAACAGTACTTTGTACGTGATCCCAAATAAGATACAATTAATCCTTACTGGAAGCAGAACCAGCCTACTGGGTTAATTTATTGTTGACATGTAGTGATGGGCGAATTTATTTGCCAGGTGCACATTTGTGGCGAATTCCCGCGATTCACCACCTGCGAATAAATTTGTGAAATGCCAGCGAAAATTTGCCAGTCGAAAATTCACTGACGTAAAAAAAAAAATGAGTTGCGCGCCGAAGATGACACGATGTGTCAAAAATTACGCGAGTAGAAATTGATGCAACGCGCGTCAAAAACGTGCCTTGACTCGTTTCGCAAATTTTTCGCCAATTCGCGAACTTCGTTGGAAATTTGCACATTTTTCGGCGAAGCGAAACGTGATAGATTCGCCCTTCACTATTTACAGTACATGATTTTCTAGTAGACTTAAGGTATGAAGAACCAAATTATGGCAACATTTGTTACCCAGAAAACCCCAGGTCTTGATCATTCTGGATAACAGGTCCCATACCTGTACTGTATATACTAGAGTTTAACCAAGATAGCCTTCTCTGTAACAAACACTTTAACAGTTCGCTCCAGCCTTTGCTTTTCTTTTATTAAATCATATAAAAGCAAGTGTATTGTGTTCAAATATCAATTACGAGATGCCATGATTTTTATTCCATTGCCTTAAAACCTGCTATTAAAGTTGTCATTTATGAGACAGTTTTCTAATGATCACTCCCAAAAGCTGAATATTTTTCAAGCAGGCCCATCACTGAAACTGCATTTCTTTCCATTTTAGTAGATGTGTGCCATTATAAATAGTCTGCAGAATAAACTTTTGTTCTTGACAATGTTTTCTCCATTATTCTCTGCAGTGAATGATGTAAAGATTCCCCTTAAAAATTGGGTGTCGTTTTAAATATATTTTGTGGGCTGTATTGCTTGTTTTGCTGGAAAATAAATGTTACAGACATTACACAATGCAACAAATAATTCCTTCATGCAGCAGCTGAAGAGAGATCACACATATTATAGTTGACATCTATGCATGTTATATGTAATGGGAACAGTACCTGATACAAGTATGGGACCTATTATCCAGAATGCTCGGGACCTGGGGTTTTCCGGATGACGGGTATTTCTGTAATTTGGATCTTCACACCTTAAGACTACTAGAAAATCAAGTAAACATTAAATAGATTGGTTCTGCTTCCAATAAGGATTAATTAAGTACAAGCTACGGTTTTATTATTACAGGGAAAAAGGAAAAATTTGGATTATTTGAATATAATGGAGTCGATGGCAGTCAACCTTTCCGTAATTCGGAAGTTTCTGCATAATGGGTTTCCGGATAATGGATCCCATACCTGTACTTGATCTTAGGACATAATCAATCCTTATTGTAGGCAGAACAATCCTATTGGATTCAATTAATGTTTAAATTATTTTTCAGTAGTCTAAAAATATGGCGGGGTTATTTATGAAAATTTTAAGTTATCTCATATTTTTATTTAAATTTCCTGTGTGCCAATTCCCATTGCTCTGTCCTGATGATGAAAATTTGAGCAAATAAAAGGGAGGGGACAGGGGCGACAAACAAAAGCAGGGATAGGGGCGTCTGCTAGGTAAATCCGGCCCTTCCTTTGAATACTTAACTGAAGCACCATTACAAATGTAAATGTAAAAAAGTACAAATATATTTAGGGCACAGTTCTAATCTTCACTTGTAATTGCTCTTTACTACAAGAAGTTGGTCTTTGACCTTTGGGCTGATATTCTATAAGAATTGAATTTTTGTCCAAATTCCTCTTTTTTTCTACATTAAATTCTTAGTAAATAAAAATGTCCAAATCAAAGAATCTGCATTTAAATAAAGAATGAAATCTAAAAGCCTGGAGGTTTGCATTTTCTAAAACGTGGTTACTTTATCAACTTGAATTAATGCAGGTTTTTAAAAGCCTTTGGACAAATCACATTTGATCTTGCTATGTATTTCAAAAAGTTCTCTGTCAGGGTTGAATTACTACTGGTACCTCAACATTTTTTCTATTGCTCTAAACACTACATTTGTCAGTTAAACTACAAGTCATTTGCTGATATTCTTAGAAAGGATGGAAAAAGATAATAAATGAAACATTTTTGAAACATCACAAATAAATTGGCTAGAATCTTAGTTTAAGTCTGTTTTATTTGTAGAAATATTTTTTTATGTATAAACTTTTTTTTATATGTATACTGGCACCAATCACAGCCAAAATCCCATACTTTGTCAAATGGGTTCTCTCACTGAGGGAGTCCATACCGTGACTACAACATGCAAATGAGTTCACGAGCATGCTCAGATTGTAGCATTGCCCTGAGTATTCTACCCAGAATGCCTAGCTTTAGTAAACTCCTCCACTAGACATATCACGAGAGTTCCCTATCTTATCCCCTGATGATGATGTCATTATGCAAATTAAGGGCACACACTAACTTCCAGAAGGTGGCAAAACTATTGAAAAGCAGCAAACACAGTAGTTTGGCAGATCTGAAAATAGCTTAGAAGGTTTATTAGGCAACCAAGAAATTTCAAGTGAGCATGTGTGAGATTTCAGAGCTGCAGTTGGCTGTGAAGATATAGGTAGGAGGAGTCAGTGAAATCCAAGATGCCTGCCTCAGCTAGAACTGCAGTGGAGATAGGGGAGATTTTGCAGAAGGAATAGTAAGCTGATGATTTACATTATACAAACAATTCTAACTGTTTTAAAAACTGGATTTCTTGAACGTGTAATTACTTAGTAAATTGTTTTAGTTATGATTGGTGCCCTTTAACCAATTTTAAAGCAAACACTTTTACCCATGTATTTTGTTTGTATTACCTTTGCATTTGTACTTGCTATCATGTGTATTATGGCCTCTCCCATTTTTAAATTAAGCCTGTCAAGATGATTGCTCACATATTTGGAATGGGCTTCCTTGCATGAATGGTCGATATAAAAATATGTCGCTCTTTATGAAACATGTAAAATGCATTATAAAAATGTTTTGTTAAAAAAGATATTAAGAAGTTCCATTTTTATAAAGTTCTTTCAGATACTCTTGGGAGGATTTTCTTCCTTGTTCAATGAAAAGAAAAGCAAAATCTCGAACTAAAGCATATTATGGCTTCAATGATATCTCTGCATTTTCTGAAAACGGCATATCTGCCAATACAGGAATTTTTTGTGTTATGCATGTGATAACACTAGATCCTAGACCCATAGATGACAAAACCAAACAATAAAAACATACTGAAAGAGCATTGGGCATGTATATGAAAATATGAATGAAAATGTTTTTTTTTTACTCATTTTTTCATTTTTTAAACCTATGCCTACTATTTATACCAATTGGGCATGACATTTTGAGACTCTATACCAGTATTTCCAGTGCCCCTAAAGATCTACACAGTCATGCGTGCCCAGATGTAAGCTCATTTATATTGTTTTAATCTCCAAGCTCTGTATCAACATGGGCATCTGTTGGAACAACCTGTTGGTCAGAGGCCCTGCCAAATGACAAAGAAGGTCCCAGAACCACAGGTCAGTTGTAACACAGCACATAGGCTCTTTGACAACTGCCTTTGGAAGGAGCTTTACTCTGAGTGGACAAGTAAGAAAGCTACAGAAGAAGGGCTTGCTAGCCCCTCCCTCATTAGCTCTGATGGTACAGCTTTGTTCTACACACAAGGCTGGAACGGAATAGACACCCTTCCCTCTTGACTCATACACAACAGATCTGATCACGGACTTTGTAATCACAATGGCCATTGACCCGCCACGGACCTTACAATTACACCGGCTACTGATCTACACTGAATGGGTAACTATTGATCTGCACTGAATGTGCAGCACCTGCTATTGACCTGTACTGTACAGATCTGAAAAATCGAAGGGGCTTATTCTATCCTGCCACCCAATTTTGGGTTACTGACCCCAAATTGCAGTTCGTGCTTTTTCCTATTTCCGCTTGTAAGGGTAATTAATTATCATAATTACCTTACCAGGTTGGTCAGTGTATTTAGGCCTCATTAGTATTTATCTTAATATTCCTTTTTGTTTTAAACATGCAAATTGTTAAATTGTTTTGTTACTTTTGATTCTAATATTTTGTAACCATTCTTTCCTTAGGATACTTTGTCAGTTTGGGTTACATTTATTTATCCTGTTACTTTGTTTATATTATTTTGAGTTTTTTCATTTAGTACAGATTGGTGTAACCATATATTGAATTGTTTATCTACTATACCATATATTGAAGTATCAAACGCATATATTGTGACATTTTAATTGGTGTATTTATTCCTTTATTGGGGTTGGTTATAAAAATTGTCTTTCCAAGGAGGGCTCTCATGTTTCTGATTTCAGGGCATGCAGACATTCACTCCACAATTCGATTACAATTACTTCCACAATTGCTGAGCATCCTTTATATATATATATATATATATATATTATATGTGTGTGTGTATCAGAATAAATAATTATTTACTTTCATTGTTAATTTTGGTTGAAAAAACCATTAGTGCAGACAGTAGGGCAATGGGTGCCAGGAGCAGCTGACACATCTGTTTAAAGTTTCAAGAGGGGGTGATGACTCATGAGAGCAGCAGTTCCAAATTGCAAAAAGTGGCCATGATTGTAACTAGAAAGTCAATAGCATAAAGCAATCAGAAGGGGAGGAACATAGGATGTAGGATACAGTGAAGTGCAGCAAAACATAAAACCCAGGGTTGTATTTTATAATTAGATTGGTAGCAATATGGCTTAATAAGGTTGCAGGTAGATACAGTCGATTTGGCAGATGCAGACAAACTCTTTAAAAATATTTCCTGACCTACACCTACCGAGCCCCCTGTGGGTTAGCCAGATAAAGACTCAAACATGTATGTATGCATAGTTCATTGACATAAATAAGAATTACTGTCCACCACAGCACGTTCCTAAAGTTTCTGTCTCTTTCCATCTTGCAGACTAATTATAAGTATGTTAGTTTTTAGTTGCTCCTCCCTCATTATTAATGGCATACTGTCATACTTTTCAAAAGAAATTAGTTAATAGTGCTGCTCCAGCAGAATTCTGCACTGTAACCCATTTTTCAAAAGAGCAAACAGATCTTTTTATATTCAATTTTGAAATTTGACATGGGGTTAGACATTTTGTCAGTTTCCCAGCCCCCATCAATGTGCCACCCTCTCCTCTCACATCATCACCCAGCCCCTTTTGTGTGTCAGTGGGTATTATCTCTTACAAAAGGTGGCAGCCCTAACTGGTACACTGTGTATATGACAAGATATTGATATTTCCATTTACACCAGAGGTTTATACTCCTTTCCTGCCAGGACCACTGAAGCTTTCTTCCTGAAACCTTCCTGAACAGTAACAACTAATAAATGGAAGCGTTTTAAAGGAAAGACAATATGAAGTAAAACTGGTGTGTTCTTTCAGGTAGACTATTATAGTTCATATAAACAAGCTGCTGTGTAGCCATGGGGGCTGCCATTCAAGCACAGGATACACAGTAGATAACAGACAAGCTCTGTAGAATCCCATTGTATTCTACAGAGTTTATCAGCTATCTTCTGGTTTAACCTGTGAATGTTCTCCTTTTTCAGCTTTGAATGGCTGCCCCCATGGCTCCACAGCAGCTTGATATTATAAACTATAGTAGAGAATTTATTTTTATTAGTAAGGGTCGAATTGAAAATTCGAATTGAAAATCATCCAAACTCAATCCGAGTTTTAATTCAGATTAGAATTTTGAGATTTATCAAACTCTGAAAAAAACCTGAATTGAGTTTCGTTGAATTCAACTTGAATTCAATTCGACTTTTCGAAGTGAAAATTCTAATAAAATTTTAAATTTTAACATTCGAATTTCAAAATTATTTTGGGCTACTTCGACTATCGAATAGCCAAAATTCGATAAGAATTGGAAAAATTTGAATAGTACTGGCCCTTTAAAAATCCTTCAACTTCTACTAATCGGCAGCTTAAAGCTGCTTAATTGCCATTTTAGCCTATGGGGGACCTCATAGAACTTGTCCTGAAATTTTTTCTAAGTTTTGAGAATTCAAAGGATTTTGGTGAAATTGTTTGTTTGAATTGAAAAGCACACGGCAGAATTTATATTTTTGTATGTCTGTGTGTGTGGGTTAAAATAATCTTTTGAAAAATAATTTTTGTTTGCCAAAGTAATATTTATTATAAACGTCATCGCTTTTCATGCAAAATACAAAAGAATGCTAAATTGCTCAAAAATTGTGTTTGTAAGGACAGAATTGTATTGAAAAAAAATGTGAATATAGTTCCCTCAAGAAATCAAGAAAGAAATCAATTTATTTTATCACGAGGAACAGCAAAGAACAAACAGACCAAGCAGGTCCTACAAAGAATGTAGAAAAATCTTTATTTTTAGAAAGCAAAATAATGATCAAAAAGGAATGTACAGTAATTGCCTTTTACTCAAAGAATGCTTTTGTTTCCATCACTTCTCAGCATTTGCAATTCTCTTTTCATCATGGGATGTTGTTGTTCTGGGCTATGGCTTCATCAGATTCTAATGACTTTAAAAATCTCAATGTGTTCTTTGTGATCTGAAGTCTTGGCTCCTGTTTTAAGGATCGCAGTAAATTTTTTACTTTACTTGGCATCACTCTCATTTGATTTTCACTGTGCTAAAACACTGTTTCTGACTTCGTTTTCTGAGTGTTTCAGGAGCAGGAAATTACCTTTTGTTTTACAGGGAAATTTTAAACTAGTGCAGAAACTGCAAACAGTGTATACAAGAAAATAATACACAAAAATATATTTTTCTGACATCCATCTTCATCTCCTTCTGAGTTTGGTTTAAAACTATAATTTCATCCGTTAGATTAAATATTCAGGATCTATTTGTTAACACTCTGGATCAACTAGCAGTTAGGTAGGTTATAAATAGGCTAAAAACGTTGAACATGATGGACGTGTATCTTTTTTCAATCTAACTTACTATGCTACTATGTATAACTTTGAAGTGGTGTGGCTATTGAATGAAAATGCAGCTTCTAGGCATATCTTCTGTGTGAGAGCTTTACTGCCGTCTTTATTTTTGTTAATTTTAAATCATCACAAAGGTAATAGTTATAACAAAGATAGTGCACAAACTATTAGTCACAGGAAAAGTTCTATACCTTCATATCTAAATGGTAATATGAGAAAGCATATACATGAACACCAATCCACTCTGGACATCAAAAGACACATTTGCTAGCCTATACTAACTAAGATATATTATTAATGATGGGCGAAAATTCGCCAGAAAAACAAGTCGCGCGTGAAAAACCGAAAACGACACGCCGCACCGAAAACGACGCGCCGCACGTCGAAAACGATGCAACGCGCCAAAGTTGACGCGACGTGCGTCAAAAGCGCCCCGCGGCTCATTTCGCAAATTTTTCACCGATTCGCGAATTTTTCGGCGAACCGAATCTCGGGAGATTCGCCCATCACTACATATAATATCAAAATTATAAAAATTATAAATTAGTAAAGTTAAAAGGAGTTTTCAAATATTATTTATATGTAAATACTAAAGAATGTATGTAATACAAATGGGCAGCTTCACTAAGGTTCAAATGGTAAATTCAAAACTCACAAATTCGAATTTAAAACCACTCACTCGAATTTGAATTTGAATCTGAGATTTATCACATCTCAACCCTGGAAACAGTTCTAAGTAGACTAAAACGTGCTGCGTTCATGTAGAAGTCAATGGCAAAGGTCCCTTGAACTATTCAAAAATGATAATAGTATTGTTGCCAAGTTTCGCTTAGAAAATGACGCCATATGTCTATGTCCATGTCCAATGGAAGAAAAAATGTTGATTGTCAAAAAAATTGTTACATATCAAGAAAAATTTGAATTATAAAAGTTGAGGGTTTTTTCTAGAGACAAACTCAATTCGAAATTTGATTCGAGTTTTTGGGTCAGGACAATTTGAATTAATTTCTGATTATAGATAATATTTTCATAAATAACACACCAATCAAATTGTGAATAAAATTCAATTTACTGGATTAATTATTCTCATTACTCTAAAATTCAACCTTTGATAAATAAAAAGTAATTTTTTTGGTACAAGTTGTATTTGTTTTTTGTATAAAGAATTATTAATTATTGTAAAATTATATTAATTATTATTATTATTATTATTAATAATAATAATAAAAATAATGTTAGTTTGCTAACATGCAATGCAGACATTACATATATTATACATCTTTCATGTTAATTGCTTCAAATCTAATGTCCCTATCTTATACACTCTAGTGCAGTGATCCCCAACCAGTAGCTCGTGAGGAACATGTTGCTCTCCAACCCCTTGGATGTTGCTCTCAGTGGCCTTAATGCAGGAGTTTATTTTTGATTTCCAAGCTTGGAGGAAAGTTTTGGTTGCAAAAGAATCAGGTTTACTGTTAAACAGAGCCTCAGTACAGGTTGCCAATGCACATATGGGTTACCAAAGGGCCAATCACAGCACTTATTTGGCACCCCAAGAACATTTTTCAAGCTAGTGTTGCTCCCCAACTCCTTTTTCTTCTGAATGTTGCTCAGCCTCAAAAGGTTGGGGATCCCTGCTCTAGTGAATTTTATCATGTATGTTTTTCAAGTGCTGCTATAAATTGGAATACCTAGAAAAAATCACAAAGGTGCATGCATAATATACACTATATAAGAACTTAGTATTATTGGAGATTTCTGCTCTCCTATACCTACAGTACAGGGACAGATTCACCATCTTCTCTTTTTCTCTCTCTCTCTTTCTCTCTCTCTCTCTCTCTCTCTCTCTCTCTTAAATCCATTGACAAACTCTGCTTTTAGGACCATGTTTTCATATACTGTAAATGTATTTGTATTTTATACCAATACTGCACCACTCCACTTCTGGCAAAAGGGGGGGGGGGTGCTTCCTTAAATATCACTGTTCACACTAAGTTAATACGACACAGGAAATCTAAAAATAGATTTGTTGCCCCAAACACGCAGCGGTTTGTCGCAGGCTACAAATCTCCCTGCAATCTCTTGATCTGGAAGAGCCCTAAAGAAGTATTGTCTCAATTAAGATAAGTAATTAAGCCCATGAGCCACAGAGTATGTAAAAATAGTGCCAGGAGAGCTATATTGCAGAAGATCCACCACTGTGATATTTTTCAAGCTTTCCCCTTTTGGGTATATACTCACAAGATTTCTTAGATTTTGATGTTTATAGTATTGTTTGTTCTTCACCTTAAAAGTTTCCTCCAGTCATCCACCAAGTAATGTAATGAAAATATAAAGCAAAATATAGTATAATATTGCTTTAATAAATGTTAAAAATCACCATAAAACAAGTGATTTTCTACTCACAAGGATCGCCAGATCATAAAGCACGTAGTACCCAAAGAAAAATAAAAGTCTGGACTTCTCTGGGACCAGGAAGGCTTCTCCTGTTGAGTCTGTGATCAGTGAATAAATCAAACCTCTCCAATATCAAATGCGTTCCACTGTCTCCCTTGACTGCTTCCTCAGGGTAGGTGTGATGGTCACACATGTCCTTGTTATTCAAGTCGGTGCTGCTTTCTCCCTGTTCCATTTATATTTATTGTGATATAGTTACCAGCAACTTGATGTTCAAATTACATCATTAGCAGCAAATGCTCAATAAATGAATAAACATATTCCAAGAAATTCACAGTATATTGTGATTATAACAGTTAATCAAATCATTTTATGTAGTTTTGACCATACCCATTAATAATGCAAATTTATGCATATTTATTCAAACATTTTATCTTAAAGGCCAACTAAAGTATAATGTTAGAAAAGCTGTATTTTGTATACTAAATATAAACATGAACTTACTGCACCTAATGAGACAAATGATTTATGCTTTCAAAGTTGATATAGAGGGCTGTCATCTTGTAACTTTGTTTGACATCTCTGCAATATCAAGACTCGCACATGCTCAGTGTGGTCGTGGCTTCTGTTGGGAGGGTTAAGCTTAGCGATCATCATAAATGATCAAAACAGCTCAAATCAAATAATATCTTCCATAGAAGCCAATACAGCAAGACTGATTAATAATCAGAATATACAGACTGCACTGGGTCTGTGGATATAAATATCTACATGGTCACTGCCTGTTTTACAGGGAAACAGACAAAGCTCCTGCTGTTCTGGGATGTAAGGTGGGGGCTCCCCCCTGCTGTTTGAAACTATGACTGTTTCCCTGCATAGCAGTTGGGGACCGTCTGACAATTCCTATCTCCAGCAGTAAATGTAGGGAGACTTTCACTGCTTACAGTCAGGTTTCTTATAAAAATGCTAGACATTTTATAATTGAAGTTTATTGGAGATAGATTTCTTTTTCATTAAAGAAAGTAAAAATGGGATTTTGTTGTTTTGCCTTTACATTCTCTTTAAGACTGATAAGCTAAAGATCTCATACATCGTTAATAACGATACAGTAAGGGGCAGATTTAATAAAGGTCGAATTTCAAATTTTAAAAATTCTCTAATTTTTCAGGATTCATTGAGGTCGAGGGGTGCTCCGCCAATAAGGTGAGTTGAGGCACTCTCCTCAGACGGCAGTGCCCCCCTGGTTTCTAGTGCAGAGTGGGCACTTGCACTTGCCGTGGACCCCCCAACCCTTGTCTGGCACTGAAAAAGTGAGCGCCGTGGGGAATGGGGGGTGCAAATTGAAGGCCGCCTCAGCTTTTTGAAGGGAAACTAAGAGATATAATAGTTGACTTCATTGCAAATCATAATACTAAAAGTTTGTGCCAGCATATTTTTATGCGCAACCGATCTTGCCAAATAAACTTAATTACCTTTTATGAGGAGGTGAGCAGGAACCTTGACTCTGCAATGGACTTTGCTAAAGCTTTTGAAACAGTACCATGCAGAAGGTTAATGGTTGAATTAAGGAATATTAGCCTGGAACATGGTACTCATACCTGGATAGAGAACTGGCTGAAGGCTAGATTACAGAGAGTTGTGATGAATGGAACTGGAATTTTCTAAATGGACTAATGGCCTTTGTCCTTTGTTTTCAGTTTGTTTATTAATGATATGGAGGTGGGCATTGAAAGTACTGTTTCTATTTTTATACTAAATTGTGTATAACTATAAGTTCCATGCAGGATGTTGCAACTTTGCAGAGTGATTTGACTAGATTAGAAAACTGTGTTCAAACTGGAAAATTAGGTTCAATGTTGAGAAATGCAAGGTTATTTATGGCAGATATAAAATAAATTCACGTTATAACATAAAGGGCAGTGTGTTGGGAGTGTGTTAACACTTTAATTTGGTACTTTTATTGCCAGACCCTTTTTGAACATTTTGCACTCTTTAACTTTAAGGACCTTTTCCCGGGGGGTATTTTAGTTAACCCAGGAAAATTATATTTTATTTCAGTACAACCATAGCTTTTAAAAATATGCTAGCATTTTGGTGAAATTCCACAAGATATAGGATTCTAAAAAATCATGTTTCCCATAATATAAACACATATATCAGAAACATAATTTATTTATTCAGGGGAATAAAGCAGATTTCGAAAGTTCTATGTCTCTGGAACATACCCATATTAAATAAATATAGTTTTATGGAGATTTCTCACTTGTACAGGTCAAAACCCCCAAAAAGTACACTATCAAATTTCCAGAACCGCTAGTGCATTGAGGAAGCCCTTTAATGTAGTCAGAGCATTTTCCTGCCAGCACATACTGTAGTACTTGGCAGGTAAAGGGTTAAAGAAGTGCTTGGACGATTTCTTGTACAAGCATAATATCCAAGACTATAGTAAAATGCTAAATTCTACAATTAATATAGATATTGGTATATAGTTTTAGTTGGTGTGTGTAGGTATGTGTCCTGGGTTTCATTTGGAGAGGATGAACTTGAATGTACTATGGTCTTTTTTCAACCCAACTTAACTATAACATGAAACTCGTTTTCAAAATATTTAAAGAGTAGAAAGTTCCTTAAGCTGAAACCCTCCATTTAAACAGCCTCTCTACCACATGACAACATAAATACGTTTTGCACTGTGAGTGCCATTTGGTGACTTAATGAGGATTGAACATAGGCCTCTTTTGAATAAGAATTCACTTAAATGATTAAAATTAAATAAAAAGTGACTGCTTAAAACAGAGCTTACTCCAGGCTCTCTGTCTTTCTAAAGATTTAATTTAAAGATTAAATAAAAGTAAATGGAGTTTGTACAATGTGTACCTCTAGCATTGCAACTGTTATCAATTGGCTGAGAGGATGAAAACAGACTTGACAAATTCCTATAGTTTAGCCCTTCCTGGATTTTGAGCAGTTGATTCAAAGGCAATGTAGAAATATGAACAATGATCATTGTTTTTATGTGAGTGATACAATGAAAACTGACTTGCTCACATAAATAAAGTATGCCTCTGAAATGTCATCAAACGGATCATATAATATCATTTCTGGAGTCTTTCCTTGTGCAGTAAATGTATTTTGACATATCTGTGCTGTATCTGTGTTCCAGTTTAAAGTTTGGCATGTGTCTGTGTTTATGTATGACTAGAGACACAGCCTTTGGATGCTTTTGCTCTGTGCTTGACAATGGAAAAAACATGAATCCAAAAATTCTGACCTTAGGCCAGTCTTTTCATATGCACTTGAACTTACTTAATCTTGTAGCCATAAGGCTTACCAACCCTTTATTAATCAGGCAATACAGAATTTATATTGCTGAAAGTCAAAGGACCGCTTGTGAACAAGATATAATGCACCAACTGGAAAGCAATGCATGTGATGTTGGCTATAAACTTCTAGTCTATAAAAGTTGTAGTTTACATCCTTGGGCTCTCTTCTATACCTGTGATACCACTGATTTGACAATTGAGCTGTTGATTTTCTATGCATCATCAGCCATTGGGACAGAAAGGTAAAAAAGAGCAGAAGATCCCTTTGGGTTCAGTGCATCAGGATTCAGTAACAAAGGCCATGTTAGAACAGGGAGGTAATTGTGTCAAATTTAGCAAAGACTATAATTACTGTATTCGAACAATAACATTATAAAAGTGATTCCTCTCTTACATAGAAATATTTATTGGTCAATAACTTGGCAAAGAAAAATAGACCCTGTATGGCTGTAAAAGCTAGTATTTGTATAATGTACACCTTCTGCGGAGCTCTCTTCTCTGATTGTAATTGTAAACACATAGGGGTATATTTATCAAAGAGTGAAGTTAAGAGTGAAATTCCGCCACTAGAGGGAAATTCCTCAGCTCTCAATTAATTTCTATGGGATTTTTGAAGGCGTATTTATTAAAGGGTGAAACTTCACTTCACCCATTGATAAATACGCCTTTCAAAATCCCATAGAAATGAATTGAGAGTTGCGGAATTTCACTCCAGTGGTGGAACTTCACTCTTTGATAAATTTACCCCATAGACTATAAAGAATTTATAGTCCTGGAGCTCTGAACTTGATGCAACATAGGGAATGTATGGAAACAACATAGTGCCACCCATTAAAGTACTGTACCTAGAGTTTGTTCAAATATGGGAGTATGGCACTCCCCATTCTACCATTCCAGAGTCAATATAACAAAACTATTAAATGTATTAACAATGTGGAACTTACTGGTGTTAAGGTGTCATTTAGACTAGCTCATTTACACAACTGCATGCTGGAGGTGAGATTGTTTAAGGAAAACAGTGGTTTCACATTAACACGACGCGCGACTCGTTTTTCCGGCGAATTTACGCCAAGCAAAATTTCGCTGGTGATTCGCGAATTTATTCGCCAGCGGCGAATCGCGGGAATTCGCCGCGAATTCGCCCATCACTAATTATATGAATATTACAGGTGTCATATTTTTTTCCAATTGAAGCAATCAGGGCAAAGTGTATGTATTCTGCTAGTGTGAAACAGAGCGTCATCTGGTGCCCTCACATAAGCTATGTAGGTTGCAGGCTTACTGTGGAAAAGACTAAATCTTTTCAGCAGATTTTACTACAGTCAATCTATGATAACTGACAGAACATAGCACAGGGGTGGAATACAACATATAACCGTAAAACAGTTTTTCCAGGCAGCAAGTCTGAAAGTTCTGATTGGGTAAAGAGCGCTAAAGTTAATTGCTCACATAAGTAGAATAAACTAGTTGAGCCGTAATTGAATTTTTATGGAAATAAACAGGCAGCTGATTTACGATGGCAGAAGAATTAGCAGGGGGTGAAACACTGTGGTCACATTAACCGTTTAATTTAATAGACACTGTCTTCCCAAAAAAACAGCCCTCTTAATTCTACCAGTTGGCTACCGAATCAAAATAAAACCTATTTGGCAGTATGCAGGATGTGAAAGGGCATATTGCCAGCCTCCTGTTGTCTGTCATGTTTATTAATTAACCTATACATTGAGGCAAAGTTTAGGATTAGGAAATAAATTAAGACATGCAGCCAGAGTAAAAGACATAAAAATACAGGAAAGGAGAGCAGCAGACAGATACATCATGCACAAATGTTTAATTAATAATCCTCTCTGCGGCATATCTTTTTCATGGAGCCAGTACAGATGCTTCTTTGAGAAAAATCTGGGATACTTGAATGATTTTGTCTTTGCACTGTGCTACCCCTAGTGGCATTTCAGCAGAACTGTATCTTCTGCCATGCTATTTTATTTTTAAGGAATCATAGAGCAGCACATCACAGAATTAAATGATACACAATGCAAGCATCCTTCACCTATGCACAAAGCATCATCTATAACTGTGTTTATTTTATTTTTAGTTAACAAAAACAGGATAACAACTATTTATGTTATTATTTTGTTTCTTTCCTGGAACCATCTAAGTGGTCATCTGCAGACTAACCACTAAAAGCCACTGTTAGTTTTCACACATTAAGGGGCAAATTTACAAAATTCACATGAATAGATCGTAGTTCAATAATTTAATGAATCACTCCATGATCGAAGAAATCAAAATTTTTAAATCCTTCTAATGCCTACTTCGCCAGATTGAACCTACCGAATTGCAATAGAAGCCTATGGGAAGCCCCCCATAGGCTTCTTTGGCTAAGTCCTGCTCGAATACCATTCATACGATCAAAGCGTTCGATCGTACAAATTTTTCGGATGCTCAAAGAAAATTTCACGATTTTTTTGTGAAATCGAATGATCTGTATTTGATCGTACGATTTCATTGAGAAATTGAATATCGAGCAAAATTATAGCCTAAAACTTTTCGATAGTTTTTTAAGTTGGTTGTTTAGTTTTCAATTGCAAAGGCTGTTGTAGCAGCTGAAACGTTAGACATCATTTATAATAAACATTTTTTATTTTCACTTTAAGACCTCTGAGTGCGATCTCTTCAAATGATTTTTATATAAATATA
>CM044432.1:48959377-48973207 GCA_024363595.1 Xenopus borealis | reverse complement strand
GTTTGATACAAGATTCTGTTTTATTATTACAGAGACCATATTTATAAGGAAATGTCAGTAGTCAGTAGTGATGGGGAATCTGAAAATTTGCGAAATGGAGAAAGAATTGCCAAATACATTAAATTTTGTTTTTGACATGCAACAAATGTATTTTTTGACAATTAAGGTAACCATAATTCGCCAAAATTGGGGAATATTCTAATACAGCACAATTTAATGTTCTAGAAATTTCAGCTATAAATTAAGGTGACTAAGTAATGGATGATTTATCGCCGTTAACTCATAAATCATTGTTTGGTTTTGTCACAATAGAGGAAGAGTTTATGGGAGAAGCCCAGGCCAGTTTAATTTACCCATGTATTTTCCAGGTGTCAATGTTAATCTGTACCGAACAGACTGTTCTCACTTCTCACCAACAGTCCAGGTTTCTGAATAAACTCTCAGTAGAAGAAATGGATCAGTAAGAAATCTTAATTCCTTTTCTCTCATGCTATCAATAAAATCATACTAAACTGGATGCTTATATCTCTTTATTATAAAGGTGTTGGCAATTCATTTTATATTTACTAATACATTGGTACGTATGAAGCAAATATCCTTTGAGTGGGAGATTTAACTTTACCTACAACTGTATCGTTCAGCACACTGATTATTAAGAATTAGTAATATGGAATTCTTGAAGAAAGTGAAAATGAATTCAAATATACAGTAGTCTAAACTACTTAAATAAACATCCATGGATCTTCTCCACAAAAATCTGTGTGTGTAGAACTCTTTCCATATAATAATATATATTTTTATGATTATTAAAAACAAGGAGTCTCAGCAAAGAAATAGAACTGATGCATTTCATAAAGCGGTTTGTTAAAGATAATTACACAGATAATTAGAACACATTAGGGCTCATTTACATCTGCAAGTGCAATTAGCAAAGTGCAATTTCAAGTACAATTATGTTTTTTCCCACAATGCCATGAGTCATTGTGGTAGCAAGGTGCTTATGAGCCTACTGGAAAATCAACAAAACTTCACATTACAGTACTAGCAAAGGACTGGGAATTTTAATCAACGGACATGTTACACTTTGATCTATCACACTTTAGGGTTCCATTACATTTAAAGGGGAACTAACAAAAATGAAAGCTTCAGAATACTGAAATAAGAAACTGTCTAAAAGCAATCAATTAAAAATGTTACTTTTTCTGAAATAATCAAGTTTATGTTCACTATCCCTCAGCATACTGTATGTTTCTCTTCATTCTGTCTTCATCCAGTAGTTGGGTGTCAGATACTCATTGACAGTTAGATCCAATATATCTTATAGGTGAGTCTCATTTTACCTAGCAGATGTATAAGAGCTCACTCTATTTAAATCACCAGACATCATGTCTCTCTACATGCAGAATTTGTGCAAATGGCAGTTATTTTCTTAGATAGTGTTTGTACTGGAATCAGTTATTTGAGTGAGCTCTAATACATGCTAGGAAAGGAAGCCCCCTATAAGATATTTCGGATCTAACTGTCAATGAATATTTGACACCCAACTCCTGCAAGACAGAATCAAGAGAAACAGATGCAGAGAGAAGGATAGTGAAGATAAACTAGATTATTTCAGAAACAATGCAGAATATTTAATTTATTTTCAGTATGATGAAGCTTATATTAACAGGACTCCAAAACTGAAAAAGGTATTTTCATCTGAGACTTTTTTAGGGAGAATTGTCATTGCTATGGAAGGTATAGAGTATTTTATTTGGAAAGATTGGAACATGGAGTTTTCCAGAAGACGGATCTTTCTGCAATTTAGATTATCTTACCTTAAGTCTGCTAAAAATCATTTAAACATTAAATAAACCCAATAGGATTGTTTTGCCACCAATATGGACTCATGCAGCTTAGTTAGGAACAAGTGCAAGATGCTGTTTATTATTACAGAGAAAAAGGAAATCATTTAAAAAAATTACAATTAAAATTGAGTCTATGGAAGATGGCATTCCCATAATTTGGAGCTTTCTGGATAACAGGTTTCTGTATAAGCGATCTCATATTTCTACCTATCTTACACTGAGTAAAAGCAATTTAACAGACAATCCTTAGTAGAATAACAACAGATACTGGTCCGTTTTACTCCCACTGGTCAGAGCAGGACACCCGACTAGCTTCTGTATGTTTCTGGCACCAATTTATATACTATGAGGAGAAAGATTCAAGTCTGGGGAATATAGTTCAATAAGAGTAAAAGTAAAACATAAATTGGCATAGATATGTTTGTTGGAAGGTAGGTACACTTATGGAACATGACCAGTTTTAAAATGATGTTAGAGGAACTTCCCATCCTTATGTTTTTATAATTGCTGAGAAAGAGTGGCAAAGTAAAAACACATTGGGGCAAATTCACTAAGATGCGCAAATTCGCTAGCGTTGGCTTCGCTAGCGTTGGCCGCACTTCGCCAGGCGAATTTTCACCAGCACTACGCAAATTCACTAAAGTACAAAGTTACGCTCTGCTTGGCGAACGGTAGCGTAGTTGCACTACTGTTACTTCACCAGGCAAAGCGCAGAACTACATTCCACTACACAAGCCCAGGAAACCTTTAATAAATTAAATAAAGTTGTCCTATAGCCCTACATGTGCCCCCTATATAGTTGTGTTGCCATATGTTAGGAAATGTAGGGGGGAAGAAGGGTAACCCCCCCCAAAAAAATCGATCTTTTTCAGACTATCACCCTACAATGGTAAAACAAGCCAGCATTTTTTTATCTATTGTATTGAACTTCGCCTGGTCTGCCTAGGTGAAGTAAAGTCTAACGTAAGTGGTAACGTTCAGTAAAATTTTATTAAAATTTTATTAAAATATGTTAATGTTCGGAGGGTTGTGTGTATGGATGTTGGGTTTCATTTGAATGGGTCAATGGTCTTTTTTTTAAACCCAATTTAACTATTTAATTACAGTAACATATTAATAACACAATGTGGAATACAGGTGTACCATGTACAGTTTACAGTATTACCAATTTTGGATTGAATTCCACCCTGTGTCCACCTGCAGTCTTAGCAGGAACAAATTATGGAGATCAGCTCACAGCAGACAATACATATCTAACAACTGATATTGTTGCCTTTTATTCCACTCCTACTATCATATCCATTTCCAGGCTGCGTAGGATGCCAAGAAATCCATCTGTCATCCATTCTGATACTAGCAGCTACGGGCTGCTTTCCTTTGTGTTTTGGAAAAAAATAAGTGTGTAGGAGGGAGAAAGAAATGATTTGAATAGGTAGACAATATGCTGCAAGGTAATGTCAGGTGTCCTGCTGCCGAAATGTACCTCTCTGTGTTGATACTATAATACAGTAATAGTTTAATCTGACTTGTGTTGGTTTTGTTTCCACCTAGCAAACAAGTGTTATGAATAACAGTCTATTAGTCAGTTCTTTAGCAGATTCTATTAGCAAGCCAATGCCTCCTTTTAAGCAGTACAAAACACCATCAACTCTGTCCCCCACAGCAGTGCATCAACATAATATTCATACAATACCGCAAGTGGGATCCATATTGTATCAGGACAGAGACTGTATTTCTATTTATTTAAAACAATAATGACACAATATCAGGCAATACCTTGCCCTGCTGCAGTGCTTATAAAATGCACCATCAATGGTTACAGATTCCAGTCTACAACACTGAGTTTACTGGAACTAAATCATCTTTGATCTGAAGCAATCATTCATCTTCCCTCACACATCTCCTCTTCTGATCTTCACCTACTGGAGGCATTATATACTAAAGAGAGACTGTGCTATATTTCATAAGAATTACTTTCCTGCTGCCAAGGGATGGCCCATCTGTGTTGTGTTTGGTAGCCGAGGATGAGGAGAGTATAACAGAGCTTTATTAGCAGGTTCATGCAGCCATTACATAACAGCAGTAACTCCTACTGTTTTCAGCTTTGATAAAACAGATAGGACAGCTTGCTGATGGGCTCTTTGAGGCAAAACGGCTTCTCTCATTCTTCCAATTAATACCTATACATTTTTTCTTTAAAAGACAATATTAGCCATTTCTGAGGTCCAAAATTACCTGTGGTAAATTAAATCCACGCATCATGTTTGATTTCCACATTGAATAATTCTGAATGAAGACACCAAGCTGATACTTTATATCTTCATTTTATATAAGCTCTTTGTGCGATCTCCTTCCCTGCCTGCTCTTTTGTTCTTGTTTGTGTCACCTTAGCGGTACGGTGAAGTTTTCAAAGAGATTTTCTGTGTTATAATGAACCACTGTACAACGTTATGCATTTTCAAAACATTACACGGTCGTTGGGGAGTATTCCACATCTCTGTTTTTGTGTACATTCAAACTGTTTTAGATGCTTAATCTGCAGGGGAGATTGCATCTCATATAATTTTTCATAGTTCCAAGTGGGATTCCCTTGTGCACAGATGCCTACGATCATTTCCCTACAATCTCAGCCAAAGTACTTTCAACAACTCTATCACATATGCACATTCACTCTAAATTTTTATTCTGCCAAAGTCGTTCTGTAGTACTATCCATGCCAAGAATTGGAGCAGGGAGGTAGTCCAAGATTTGTTTCATCAATCTGATTTTAAATAGGACTCCTACGTGCACAGAAGAGCTGATTACTTGGGGGCTGAGAGAAGGGTTTTGGAAAGAGTCCTTTATTCACTAATCTTACCATGTGAGTGTTTATAACAGGTTTAGAAATGAGCTAGTCATTTATTCTTCTTGCATTATGCACTTTGACTATACTGGTGGAGACAGAAGGCGGCTTGAAAAATAGCTACTGAAGTTAATTTTTATGTTTGGTGCATTAGGATGTGATCTGAGTCAATTTCTCTGTTTGTAGAGTTTTAAATGGTTCTGGCCCAGATACGATATTCACTTATTAAGCCATAATTGTGTCATAAAACTTGTCAGCATGATGTAAAACAATTCACCTGGGCCCGAGGAAGCATAGTAGAACATTTATGCATTTAGGCCAGGGGGGATCACACTGTAGTTAAATATTTCTTGCTGGCAGATCACAGAGTTTACTAATAAAAATGCTTCTGATTTAATGGTCCTTAGAACATTTTGTCAGTGATGTTATGTTTTTGTAGGATGAGCAGTGCTGTGAGTATAGCAGTGTTTTATTAGCAGGTTCATGCAGTCATTACTTTTCAACTCTCATGCTTTTAAGCTGTAAAGAAAGTACTGTGTATGCACATTTGTATAAACAACACATATTCCCCGTATAGTAGGGAAGCATTTGGATAAACGTAATAAACAGCAACAATGAAACAGAATGCAAACAGTAAGCAATATTGTACATTCTTCACATCACATAGTCCTTGGTCCATGCAGGCAGTGTTCTGATTCTCTCAGTACACCTTATAGGTTCACTTTCATCAGGCCTACTGCAGTTGGCATAAGGAGTAGGAAAATGTCCCTCATCAAATTGAACTTCTCCAAAGTCATATCTAGCAGGAGTAGGAAAACTTGCATTCCATATGCGTCCATCATATGCGTTTATATGTGTATGGTCCTCACTGGTGTCTCACTTTAAGTGCTGTAGTAAATTTAGATTGTTCTTGTTTCAGTAGTCCTGGTTTCTTAATTCTGACTAAAGATCCAGGCTGAAAGTGTAATTCTCTTGCATAACATCTTCTGTCAGTATAAGCCTTGCGTTTGGCTTGTTGACGTTTGACAATGTCTGAAGTAAATGCTTTTGTAGGCACAGTATTTAGTGGAAGTTTGATGTCTGCAACATGCGCATCTGTCTGCCATTGTTGCATGACACGTTGCTCTGTAGTTATGTAGGAACTCTGTTGTAAATACTTTCCAAGATTTCCCAGTTAGGTTTGCTGTCTGTAGTTCTTCTTTCAGACTTCAGTTGAATCACTTGATTTCTCCATTTGCTTGTGGGTAATACACTGACGATTTTCTATGCTCAATATTCCTCTCTCTCTCAGAAAGATTTCAAACTCACATGGGACAAACTGTGGTCCTTCTCTGCTGAAGACTGTAGACAGAAATTTTATTACTATAGTTGATGTTATATGAGAAATAAATGCAATTTCAGGCCATTTAATGTAATATTCTATCAAGGTTATAGCAAATCTGCAGTCTATAGGACCATCTGCAAAATCCACATTATCAATAGCCAGTTTTTCCCATGCTGAATTAGGAAATGGTACTGGCTGATGTGGTGGTGTATGTGTGATAGCTGTTTTGTCGTGATTCAGACAAGTAACACAAGAACGAATGGTAGTTACCACATCAGCATCCTTTGCTGACCACCATTATAATTCTCGTAGTCTTTGTTTTGTACATACTATTCCATGATGACTTTCATGTGCAAGTTGTATGAGCATTTCTCTCTGGAACTAGTAAGCGGTGAGCTCCAAGGACAACATAGCCATCTACTGTTTCTAATCCTGTAAGGTTGAAGTTCAGGACTGAATTTCTTCAGTCACCTCATTTGGCCATTTGCTTAGTAAGATGTCCCGTAGTTTTACTTGGATTGGACATGTGAGACCAGCTTGCTTAAAATCATCAGTTGTAACTGTAGATGACAGTAAATCAGTCAGTGCTACAACTTCTATGTCCTAATCCAGTGTATCAGAAGCTGAAGGTAAAGGTAAACGTGACAAACAATCAGCAGTAACATTTTTCAAACTTGGTTTGTATTTCATTTTGTAGTTGAAATTCAGTAGCCTTGCTGACTATCTAGCTATATGCATTCCAGCTCTTCCAAGTCTCCTTGTTGTAAGCTGTGTAGTTAAAGGGCTATGATCCGTACAGAAGGTCAATTCTCTACCCCATAGGTAGGTTCTCCATTTCTCTGTTGTACACAAAAAATAGAGCTATAGAAATAAGAGCAAAATATTTCTAGTAGGATGCCAGCAGGTTGGTTAAATTGGCATAACACTCAAAAAAATATATCTGAGGGATCAAAGAGATGGATATGCTGCCACCTCCTTCAGTCACCCTCATGCCAACCAGTTACTAAGTAATTGTATTTTTAAGGCTACAGTCCTGCACTGCTTATACTTTATGAGGAGCAGTGAGTCTGTACTGTTTTTGGTGTACTTTGCTGTTTGGGCATGACCCACTGTGTGTTTGGCAGTCATTGACTGCTGTTTTAATTATTAGCATTAAAGGTGAAGTTTTAAGCGTCAATTATTTATTTAGTGTTAGCACTGTCTCTGCACGAACTGGTTGGCATGAGGGTGACTGAAAGAGGTGGCAGCATATCCATCTCTTATCTCTTTGATCCCTCAAATATATTTTTTTGACCATTTTTCTGTTGCCAAAACACATGCTAGAGTTTTTTTTTCAACAGTTGAATACTTACCCTCTGCCTCTCTAAGTGTTCTGGATACAAATGCAACAGTTTTCTGTGTATGATCAGCATAAATCTGTGTGAGAACTGCAACAACTCCATAGTCTGAAAAGATAAAGATAGCGCTGGGGCTGGACTGTTCACAATTAACTGTTTCACTATTTCAAGAAATGACAGCTGAGTTTGTTTGAAGTGGAATTTGGAAAAGTTCAGTTTCAGTCCTGCAGAATTATTGTATTTCAGAAGCTTTTCTAGGTACCTCTCATGAAGATCCATAGTTGGAGCATAGACAATTATATCATCCAAGTAGCACTGTACACCAGGTATGCCATGGAGTAAGAAAACATCAGTCTTTGAAAACAACTCAGTGTTGAAGCCAGTCCATAAGGTACATGCTTGAACCGAAACAAACCATCATGGGTGATAAATGCAGTGAGATCTCTGCTTTCCTCATGCAGTAATACTTGATGATAAGGGGTGGAAAAGAATTTCGCTTGGAGTTCTGAAAATATTTCCTCTAAGTGTGGCAAAGAATGATTATCCATAACAACTTCTTTATTAGGTTCACGGAGCAACCAGCTAGGAGAAAGCCAACTTAGAGGGTTGGAGAGACAATGAAGCAATGACTTTAGAAGGAAGAGATGCTGAAGCTTGCTCCTCAGAAAGATGCTCCACCACGGTGAACTGCGGGAAGGGATTTTCTGCAATCAAGGAGGTAGAGTTCTGGTGGATAGACAATGCCATTGACAATAGGAACTCCAATGGGAGACTTGACCAGAGAACCAATCAATGGAAGGGTTATGTAGACGCAACCAGGGTAACCCCAAGATGACAGAAGATGAGGGACAAGAAATAATCTGGAAGGGTAATTTCTCAGAGTGTGAAGTCCCGATCTTCAGGGGTAACTTACCCATAGAGATCAAGGCTGAAGCTAAAGGCTTGTCGTCAATAGCAAATGCCCGTAGAGGTAAGGGCATAGGGAAAAGAGGGATATTATTCTCTTTGGCAAAAGCACTGTCCATGAAATTACCGGCAGCCCCGGAATCCAGAAAGGCTGATACTTGGACAGTCTTATGGGGGAGCTGGATCTGTAGAGGGAGAAGGTGAGTGTTTGCTTGGAGTCTAGGAGTGAGACTAGCCACTTGAGATGTCCCCAGTTTACTCTGGGGGTACGTTTCTTTAGGCTTCACAGGCAGTCTTTGACAAAATGATTCTTTTCACTACAATAAAGGCCTTCCAAACATCTCGTTTTTTCTTGTACAGAGAGTGTAATCTGGCCGAAATGCATAGGTTCATCAGCAGAGGTCACTTGAGGATTGGGAGAAGAAGATACTGTGGCAGGAGGTGCACTAGGAAATGAGGATCTTTGGAACCGAGGAACTGAAGAAGGTTGGATATTCTTGGCAAGGTTCTTATCTGCTTGGTGCTCTCTTAGACAAGTGTCCACCTTAATGGCCAAAGCAACGAGATTTTCCCAACGAGTAGGTAGCTCACGGGAGACAAGATCTTCCTTCAGGTGGATAGAGAGACCATTGTAGAAAGCAGCATGGTAGGCTTTGTTCTTCCAACCTGTCTCGGCAATCAAAGTACGCAACTCTACGGCATAATCAGCCACCGTCCAAGTCCCTTGATGAATCTGCATTAACAAAGAAGAGGCAGATGCGGCCTGACCGGGAGTGTCAAATATGGTCTGCAACTCCAGAATGAAGGCATTAGCATTGTCAGACGGGTAATGATGTATCCCACTTTGGTGCGATCAGAAGTAAAGACTGGGGAGCAGCGTGAATTGAATTTTGCACTGGTTCAAGAATTCTCAACAAGCTTGAGGATCGCCACTGTAGAGAAGAGGCGCTGGGATACGTGGCTCGGAAGTATGGATAGAAGACTCTGGAGGTTGATTCGAAGCAGTTGAAAAGGCTGGTGGAGAAACTGACAACTTGTCCAAAATGGCCATTAGGGCTAAGCAGCCAAAACTAGACTGCTGAGCACTCGTCCGAGGTCTTGTGTAGCTTTCTCAGTTGGGTCCATGGCCCAATTATAATGTCAGGGGAACCTATTGGCACCCAAGGGAGTTAGTCGGGACCAAGGAGGAAGCTAAGGGTTTAAAGTCCAAAATCAAGGTACAAACAAGGATTAGGCAGTATCAGGGTCAAAGTCCAGACAAGAGTTCTTATAGGCAGGCAGACAAGGTTCAAAATACAATACCGGGCAGGGTCAAAATACAAAAATCAAGTCATAACAAACACCCAGGAATGTGGCTAAAGGGTCCTATAATCAGCTGCCATACTGGTGTCCTGTGCACCCTTTTATATTCAAAGTTGGCACCAAAATGGGCACAGTCGCGTCTGTTGCAGTGCAGTGACATAATTATGCCAGCGCCGATACCCATGGGGCGGCCATGGGCGCTGCCATCTTCGGATCGACTGAAAGCACATGACAAAACACAATGACCTGAGATGGCTGTCTACACACCAATATAACAACTTTGTAAAATGTATTGGTCCAATAATAAAATTTTAAATTGTAGAATTAATGACTTGCAATGTACACTGTGTAATTTAGTAAGAAATACTGTAACATAAAAATCATGACAGAATAAAATATGATTTGGGGGTATTAAAGATAGTTGTATGTTTGCACTTATGTTAGAACCTTACTAAGTGTTATTTATGCAATCTGACTTGTGCCTTTATCTGTTTCCTGCAAAAGAGGTTTACTAGTGGTCCTTACTTATATAAAAAGTAATTACATTTAAAACCCATTTTTTTAGTTTAAGAATTCAGATTAACTCCCATACAGATTTTAAATCAGAGTCTGGTGGCTCCAGGCACATTTGTGATCTATACAATAATTCTTATAGATGGGTATGACATGGAACTGTTTTCTATGGACAAATAGTTAACAATAGGTTTGTCACTTACTCTTATGCTTTTGGGAAAAACAATTCTGTTAGCATTTCAACACTTCTAGCTTCTGAAAAATACTGTTTTTAACAATGTTCATACACTTTATGTGCATGCCTAAGTGGGTTCATATATAAATACACTTCTTTTACTATTCTGGATGCATCAGTATTTATAGCGAGTATATTACTTTCTTTTACCCAACAAGCGTGATTTAAAGCAAATGTAATTAAAGTAAAATATTTAAAAAGCAAGGAAGAAATGTGCCTTTCTTCAATACTTTTCATATATGTCACTATGAAAATGGGCAAGTTAAACAGCAGCAAAGTTGTGAGGCAAATATTATGCACGTAAACAAATTGTTCTGAAATGGAACAGATTGGACCCACCAACCCTGGATATGTGGAAGGAACTGGTCAATAAAGCCCTACTTAGCTATAAAGCCACCTATGTGTCGAGGGGATGCACAGATAAATTCATCGATATATGTATGGCTGATTTAGGTGCTCAACCCAGAAACCAACAGCCCCCATGTTTTTCAAAGAGTAGAGTGCATATAAAGGTGTATATTATCTGACTGTACTGCCGGTTCGATACCTTCCCTCACTTCCTCTTTTCTTTCCTTCACTTCTCATCTCCCTAACTCTCCTCTACTGGAATGTATAATTATGGTTTGTTTTTTGTTTTCTCTGTTTTTGTTTTCCAAACTCAATTAACAGAAGTGTAAAAAAAAAGTTGTGAGTCAAGATGTAAAGTTTTGTAAAAATCAATGTAGATATTAAAATTGCAGAAGTATGTCATACACATCTTTAATAACAATGCATTTGACTTTAGTTAAACTGTATTATTTTGGCTTGATTGTGCCTATGTATTTTTATAAATAGCATACCCAGAGCTTTAAACTAAGTCATTTCCACCAGAAATGTAGGCATACTTTGCACTGATTTAAATAAAATTATTCTTTTTGATTATTTTGTTGTTTAGCATGATTGACGTATTGGGACCCTTTTGCGCATTCCTTTCAATATCTTAAAGTGAGTAGGGATTAGTTATACTGTTTGTGTTGAAGTAGGTTCCAGTGGGGACAGACATTCCAAAGTATTAAGTTCCTTGTGTGGTCCATTAATACTGTCATTTTAATGGAAGCCTTGTTCTCCCTATCAAAAAATTGTGTTGATGTGTTCTCTATCAATGATGGGCGAATTTATTCGAATTCCCGCAATGCCAGTAAAATTGCAAATTTTTCACTGTTTCATGAATTTTTAGAGAAATTTGCAAACATTTTTGTAGAGTATAGAAGTGCATGTAGCAGTGCAATGGCATGTTGCAAACAGGTTCTTCTGGCAGGCAAGGTGAATCATTTTTTGTTTTAGAAATGTTTCTAAACATTGGATAGGTCAATTAAATATTTATAAATTCACTTCATTCCCAGAGTACTATTGTGGCCAATATATAGACAATAGCACTAAAGGATGCACTCTTACATTTCTTTTTGGGTATAAGCAAAAGCCCCCCCTATGTTTCAGATTGTATTACATTCATAAAAGGTCCAGGGTAAGGGAATCATTTATATACCACTTTTTACTCAGCTATCTGCCTAAAAGATCATTTTTTATTGCACTTTGAGCAACCGCTCTGCAATTCAGTGTGCATGTTGCTTGAAATCCTTTCCAATGATAGGCTGTAAGACGATTTGAATTTTTAAAGGAACAGTTCAGTGTAAAAACAAAAAAACTAGGTAAATAGATTGTCTGTGCAAAAAAAAAATGTTTCTAATATATTTATAACATAAAATGTAATGTATAAAGGCTAGAGTGAGGAGATGTCTAACATAATAGCCAGAACACTACTTCCTGCTTTTCAGCTCTCTAACTCTGAGTTAGTCAGCGACTTTAAGGGGGGCCACATGGGACATAACTGTTCAATGAGTTTGTAATTGATCCATAGCATGCAGCTTAGATACAAAAGCAAATAATTATGTGGCCTGTCCTCAAGTCACTGATTGGTTACTGACTTGTAACCAATCAGTGGCAGCCAGGAAAGCTGCAAAGCAGAAAGTAATGTTTTGACTATTATGTTACACATTCGCTCACTCTAGCCTTTATAGATGACATTTTTGCCTAACTATATTAGAAACATTTTTTATTTTGCACAGCCTATCTATTTACCCAGTCTTTATTTTTATACTGAACGATTCATTTAAGCCAGTCACAATGAAAATCTGAGATCCACTGTGGCTTACTAAATTGTTGTGATGCCAAGAGGTTTATCTCAGTGTTAAATATGCATCACAACTCTTGGATTAAGGGTCCCAAATGGTAACTGTGCAGTTTGTAGAGAGGATAGGGAAACATAATTATGTTGCTTTTTCATCCTCAAGTAAAGACACCATTTGATGCATTGGATGCACCATTTTCCCTACCACCCAAGGCACAAGCAACCGAAAAGAAGGACATTGTCTAAAGGGGAGTCCAGGGTACCACCACTTACATATTTCACTACCTCACAATAGTGAAAATGGAATGTAAAAGGCATGACAAATGCCAAAATCAGGTGTCATACCATATTTCTGACAAAAGATGCAACCTCACTTCAGAGACAAGCACCATCATTTTTTTCTCTTTAATGGGTGTAAATCCCATCTAGCAGCTGGTCAGTTTTAAAATGTATTGAAGACTGAGTGTTGACTTTATTGCAATATGAGATAAAAAAAAAATGTTTTTCTTATGCTACCTGCTGATTGGTCACTAAGGACCTAAACTTTGCTACTTCATTTCTAACACAATGCTCTGTCACGGGTCATACAGAAAAAATAAATAAAAGGAGCCCTGCAAGGCATAATTATTTCACAAAAGGCAGAACATATATTCAAAATTCAAGTGAGGCAATTTATCAGAAATATTGTTCACAATATGGCCCATTCTTCCAGAAAAAAAAAAAAACAAAGTCAGATGGGGTAAACTATAACCCTTACATTTTAGAAAAGCTAATCTTACCCTGCTAAAAGCATCATTACAGCCCATTAACCGGGATAGAAGAGAAATTGGCTCTCTTAAAAATGTTGTTAAATCAATTTACTCATCAGTGTATACAGTAAGGGAACAAATGTCAAAGAAGCAAATTAAAACCCATGTGGCTTTGTAATAAACAGGGAAATAATTACTATATTGAAGCCAAATAGAAGAGAGAAAATTGTTTGCAAAAATATATGGAAAGTAATTTTGAAAAGGCAGATAAATGAAATTGTGTATCAAATGAAAAATATATGAAAAAAAATATACAAATAAAAAATGAGAAACACTACAAATGCGTAATATATATATATATATATATATATATATATATATATACAGGTATTGTATCCCTTATCCGGAAACCTGTTATCCAAAAAGCTTCAAATTACGGAATGGCCGTCTCCCATAGACTCCATTATAATGAAATAATCCACTTTTTTCTCCATAATAATAAAACAGTACCTTGTACTTGGTCCAAACTAAGATATATATAAGGTAATTAATCTACAGTCTGGTTATTTCCCTATGGGACCAGACTGTAAATTATATCCTTATAAACG
>CM044432.1:48943331-48954755 GCA_024363595.1 Xenopus borealis | reverse complement strand
TCGGATACTTATGGGAAGGTGCAGACTCAAGGGTCATTTCTTTTTCTTTTTTTGTGTATCTTAAATGGCATAATTGACCCTGCACACCATGGTTTATTTCTCTGCCAGTTAGCGAACGGAAGGTTCTCCCCATAACTTTCTTTACTTTGCAAAAGAAGGACTGTCCTGCTCAAAATGGGACAGTTGTGAGGTTTGCCTTTAGCGCTTGTGAGAAGGTAAACTTTTATAGGTAGTAGCTTTGAGATTCAGTTTTGCTACTTTATGATGTCCATCTCTTGCCAAAGGAGGAATAAATAATGGGATGGAGAACAAATACAACTCATGTTTACAAGGAGAAAGAGTTTCCTTTCAGCTGTGTGAAATGTGTTGTGTTAGCCGAGGATGAGCAGGGTATAACAATGCTTTATTAACAGGTTCATGCAGCAACTACACAACAGCAGTAAATTGAACTATATTGCTTTTAAACAGTATAGAAGGTTAAGTGTTTGCACAGTGACCTCTAAAGGCCATTTGCATAAATACCACATATTCCCACTATAGTAGGAAAGCATTTCTGCAAATGTAATAAACAACAACAATGGTATGCAAACAATAAACAATATTATACACTATTCACATCACATAATCCTTGATCCACGCAGGTAGTTTTCTGATTCTCTTAGGTTCACCTTCTTCAGGCCTATTGCAGTTGGCATTTATATCTTTCAGCAACCACATTTACTTTTGGCATGAAAAAGTTCTTTATACAGTAGCAGTAAGAGCAGTTTCATAAGTCTCATCAGGTGATGGTAATGTATAGAATATACACTGACCCTCTGCTCCCAGGCAAGGAAATACGTAAAGCACGCTTTCTAGCAGCAGAAATCTCCAAAATCTCCAAGCAGTAAAATGTATGGTAGGCTCACCAGGGTTTGGAAGAAAAGCTGCAGGCTGCTGCAGAGGTAGAAGAGACATCTCATCGCCAATTTGTTGTGTTTTGATAGCCGAGGAGTGCTTTATTAGCAGGTTCATGCAGTACAGTATAACTAATGTGCACAGTAACCTCTACAGGCCATTTCTATAAACAACAAAAAAGATAATTCTCATTTTACATCTTCCCATCCAAGTGTTTTGAAAAGAGCAACTGCCTTGAGCCATTGATTGAAGAGAATGAAAGCAAGATTTTATTTTCTCTCCATGGGGTTTGAAATGTCTGGAAATTTAGAAATATTACTTTTTTTGTTATGCGGCACACACATGGGTGGGCCTGAGAAGTGTATAAGTAGTATGACTTGTTGACAAAATACACCGGATACTCAGGCTTTGGGCAACTTCCTGCATCTCCCAGCAGTGTATAGTGGACTTCAAACTTGTCACAGGGGGTCACCATCTTGGAAAGTGTCTGCAACACTCACATACTCAGTGGGCTCTGAGCAGCCATTGAGAAGCTAAGCTTAGAGGCCGTAACAAACTATCAAGCAGAAAATGAGGTTGATCTGTAATATAAGCTAATGCTACAAGGATGATTATCAAATTCAGATGCTAGTTGCACTGGTTTATGTGCTGCCATGTTGTAAATATCCATATTAGTGATGGGCGAATTTATTCGCCAGGGCCGAATTCACGGCGAATTCCGGCGATTCGCCGCTGGCGAATAAATTCGCGAATCACCAGCGAAATTTCGCTTGGCGAAAATTCGCCGAAAAAACGAGTCGCGAGACGTTTTTTGACGCGACGCATCATTTTTGACGCGATTTGACGCGACGCGATTTGACGCGACGCGTGTCAAAATCGTCCCGCGCGAATTTTTCGCCGATTCGAATTTCGGGAGATTCGCCCATCACTAATCCATATTAATTACTAATCAGTCTTATACTGTGCCATTTATATTCTATGTGTACTATATATTTTGAGTTGGTGCCTAACCTCAGTAAATGACAGCAGTACAGAGCATGTGCAGTGAATCAGCAGAAAAGAATATGAGGAGCTACTGGGGCATCTTTGGAGACGCAGATCTTTATTGCTAAAGGACTGTGGTTGCCTTGGGCTGGTATAGAAGCCAAACACATAATGTAACACATTTCTTGCATACTTCTTTAGTTTTACTTTCCTTGTCCTTTAAGCACCTTACCCTCAGGTGGATCCCAGGTGTCTCCTGGTGCCGAGATCGACCAGGCTGAAAGTAAAACAGCAGTCCAGGTTAATTGCTTCAAACAGATAACTTGGACAATGGCAGATGATATGGCTCACAGCAGTCTGGCAGTATAGCTCTCCAAGGGGTCCGTTTACTAAAGTGCGGTAAATTTGAACTTAAGTTTCCGCATGTTATCGCTGAGAATATTTTTCCGCCAGAATATTCGCAGCGACTAAGTTTACTAAACAGCGATGTGCTCAGAAGTTATTGCGATCACTTGCGGTAACTACGTTAGCGAACCAGCTTACGTTAGCGGTAATTTTAGCGAGTTGCGAATTTTCTGGTGACAATTTACATTTGCATATATTTATTCTAGAAAATAGTCTTGTTTTATGCGTTAATAATGGCGTTAATTATGGCAATTTTTACTGTGACATTTATTGCCAGAAATGCATCTTCAAAACTCATAAACTTAACTGACTGATGATTATACCATCCAACAACATTACAGAGTTAATTTTGTCTTTCACACATTTCGCTGTTTAGTAAACCATGCGTTAATATGTACGTAGCGTTATTTTCAGCGGATGCGATAACTGGCGAATACATATTCTTGCGCAAGAAAATTCGCAAATTTATATTTACCGCAGGTTAATAAACTCGCGAAAACATATTCTGCGTTAAATTTGTCTGTATTTTGTGCGCAAATTTTTACCGCACTTTAGTAAACGGACCCCTAAGTACAATCAAATCACACAGGGGAAAACCTTCACACTTTCTTATATATACAGTAGATCTCTCTCAGGGGGTAGTATCTTGCTCCTTGGCACTTTCCCTGCTCATGTGCTTACTTCCGTTTGTTTAGTAGTAGTGCAGTTTTTTCACCTGCTCTTTTTGTTCTACTATTCATCCACAAGCTTTGCTTTAACAGACTCCATTGTAAGTTACATAGTTACATAGTTACAGTATTCAATATTTCAAGTGCTAAGAAATAGCAAAGATGATGCATTTCCTTCTCTGATTAGCAGCGTCTTTATTTCTAACTCAAGTTAAGATGGCCATACATATAAGATCCACTCATTTGGCAAACATCGATCCCCGATATGCTACTAATGACAGGGCTATACAGGGGTAATCTGAACATTCGGCCCTATGGCTGAACGATCAGATTACGACTAAGGCAGTGGGCTCCGATGGGTCGGTTGGGGGAAAAATCAAATCTTCCCAATCGATATTGTGGGTAGATACCGACTGTGAAGACCTGTCGGAAGCCCTCATGCATGGGCAGATAAGCTGGAGACTCAGAGAAGATGGAGTCTGGGGCCAGGGGAAGTAGTTATATGATGGCAGTGGCAGGGGCGTAAAGACTGTGGGAGCAGGTACACAAGACAGAAGCAGCCCCCCCCCCTCATTAGGGAGTCCCCTAACAAAATGTATGTAAAGAACTGGTTGCTGTTGTGGTGCCTCCAGAAAAAATGGGTGTCTTTAGCAGGGTAGCTAGTTGTTGGATCAATTGGAGGTGATCCTGGAAAATCAAGGAATGAAGGTTGGAAATAGGATGGGTTCCAGAGAGATGGAGGAACACTGTTTAACAGGCCAACTCAGGCATGGGATCCCCTGGTGGCAGAAAGGTAACAGGTACAATGCACCGGACCATCTACCCAAGGGAATAAGGATAGTTTATGCATAGGTAAGGTTATAAAACTGGCCTGGAATGTTACAGATGTTACAGTGTCAATTGTGGGTTGTAAAAGGTTAATAATTACTACATATTCTTGGTGGTTGAATGTTCTGAACATGTCAATGCTACGGCCATTATCATCCAACAGAAATGTGGTGTTGTCTGCATTTATTGGGGATAGGCTGTTGGGGTCAAGGTTGCAGCTGGGAAGCAAGATGAAGGGTAAGTTAACAGTTTCCTCCACATTCCCTCCACTCCTGGCCTTTCACAGTCATGTACAGTTATATAGAACACTTTGGATACACAGTATTATGAACAGTGACACCTGCTGGCTATACACAGTATAATGGTATAGAAGTGCGAAAGTTTTGGGGGTAGATTCATCAAAGAGTGAAGTTAAGAGTGAAGTTCCTCCACTAGAGGGAAATTCCATAGCTCTCAATTCATGTCTATGGGATTTTAAAGGCGTATTCATCAAAGGGTGAACTTTCACTTCACTCATTGATGAATAAGCCTTGCATAATCCCATAGAAATTAATTGAGAGCTGTGGAATTTCCCTCTAGTGGCGGAACTTCACTTTTTGATGAATCTACCCCTTGGTTGCTTGCAGTGTGTATACACACACACACTAAACACTTTATTGCAGTTAGGATAATGACACCTTATATCTAATGTATTTATTGCTAATTTGATTAATGTGTAATCACACTTAGCAAATTTGTGCTAGTGTTATCCAAAAGGTTATTAAACAAAAATGACGTAAAATTCATGTGGGGTATTAATTTGTATGGTATTCCCATCTCTAACTTTTCGATGGCTCACCTCTTCTATAAAATAAAACAATCTTGCCCAAGGTACTTAGAGTGTCAAAGGATAAGAAAACAACATACATTTCCATGATACTATATACTATAAATATAATAATAATTTTCTGAATTTGATACCATAATCCTTTAAAGCTAGTATTTCTTTTTTATACCATACTGATTGTCCAGAACTCACTAATGTACTTTGCCTGCTTCAGAGAAACTGCCATTATACTGTAATCCTCATAAGCCCCTAATAACCATATATTTCACATTATAGCAATAAGACAACTTCAGCAGTTTCCACCTTCACTCCTAAGAGAAATAGTCATAGCATCCAAACAATCTGGACCCATTGAATAAACAGATTACTTGTCAATCTTGCATTCAATCTTAGTCTAAAAGAAAATTAGTTTGAGTGATGCCTCCGATCAATTTCTTTTAATATAACATCACAGATTAACATCCATGACGGAGAGTTCTGCTCTCAATTCTCCCAAGAAATAAAAGTCTGTAATGCCTCTGCTCTCTGAATCTACAAAGAAAATGAACCAAACTGCCTATTGATTTTGCAGTTCATTGAAAGTCTAATATAAGATTAATTCAATGTAGGGTTCCAGAGCAAATAATATGAGCCTGCTTAGTGCTCGCTCGGTAGGGAAGATGAAACCGATGCAATATGTTACCAAACAAATGTACTCTAAAAACAAAAAAGCAATTCTCTGTACTTCTGAAAGTACTAGTGCATGATTGCAATGAAATGCTTTCAGCTCCATCTCTTTTTCATCTCAAATAAGTCACTTCAAGATTTCTCTCTCAAGAATGAAATTTGTTGTTCTTTTCTGAACATCTCCTCTTATTATGTAAGTCACATTAACATATATAATTGCACAATAAAATCCAAATGGTTTTTCTAAAAAAACTAAACTAAACATCTGTACAAATACTGCACTTTTTTTATAGTCCTGCCCGCAGACATACACAAATATAGAAGAAACCAGGGAGCAAAAAAATTGTCTTGTGCCCTTTTTTCAAATGTCCAAATAATTTCACCCTTCCTTTACTGTACTAAAATAACCACACAAACAATATAAACCTTTTTTTACATTTACATATACTGTATATATAGACAAATACAAAAGGTCCTCTGCACTCAACCCATTATCAATATATTTAAGACATTGAGACATTTTGTGCATACAGCTACAAAAAAATGCCTTAACCTTTAAACAAAACAGGGATTGTTTGTCCATATATTGCAATATAATAATTAATTACATTCATAATTAATTAATAATTAAATTAATTCAAGCTGGCCAACTACGTCAAAGTCATCCCATATCTGGCCAGTCCTACTCTCAAATTGCATCTGATTCATAAAGAATTCTATTGCTTCATTATACATTTTACAAAGGGACTAAGTTTTACCTGCAACTTACTTGCTGCTTTCAAAGTAAAACTCCCAAACTTAGTTGCCCTTTTATTAGACACCAGTGGGATCACCTGACTATAGTTGGGAGGGGTAGGAGCTACAACAAGGAGCTGGTCACTGCTCCTATATGAACTATAACAAACAAGGAAAAGTTGTGCTCATCACTAATTTAAAACCATTAGGCAGGGGTGCAATGAGGCTGTGACCACAAAATACATATAGACAACTACAAAAGGTCCTCTGCACTCAACCCATTATCAATATATTTAGTACATTGAGACATTTTGTGCATACAGCTACGAAAAAATGCCTTACCCTCTAAACAAAACAGAGATTGTTTGTCCATATATTGCAATATATTTAAGCTGGTCAACTATGTCATCCCATATCTGACCAGTCTTACTATCAAATTACATTTGATTCATTAAGTTTTACTTTGAAAGCAGCTAGTAAGTTGCAGGTAAAGCTTAGTCCCTCAAGATAAATTCATCGATATATGGATGATCTGGGTGCTCAACCCAGAAACCAACAGCCCGCATGTTTTTTAAAGAGTAGATTGCATATAAAGGTGTATACTATTTAACTGTACTGCTGCTTTGATACCTCCCCTCAATCCTTATTCTCTTTCTTCACCCTCAACTCTCCTCTACTGGAATGTATAATTATGTTTTGTTTTTTGTTTTCTCTCTGTTTTTGTTTTTTAAACTTAATAAACAGAAGTTTAAAAAAAAAAAAAAAAAAAAGCTTAGTCCCTTTTGTAAAGTATATAATGAAGTAATAGAATTCTTAATTAATCAGATATAATTTGAGAGTAGGACTGGCCAGCCAAAAGGTATGCTTAAAAATTGTTTCAGACTGGCATGCTCTATATAAAAAACATATATTTTTTATTACTGATATATCTATCTATATAGGCATACTATATCTATATCAAAAAGACAAAATGTTGCCTGGGTGCAGTGTCAGAATAGAATAATAAACCAATACAGTGGAACCACACTTACAGGTGTTAATTCAAAAATGGAAACGTTCTGGCTAGCAATTTAGCCTTTCTCAAATTGATAAATGTTAAATCCACAAAGCCAGACATACCCAAAGTGATGTTGTGAAGGTGTCACTTAGTGAGACAAGACATCATAATATACAACATAATATAGACAAAAGCATATATAACCCAAAGAAGGAGGACCCAGGTCCCAAGTGTTGTGTTTGGTACACGAGGATGAGGAGAGCATAACAGTGCTTTATTAGCAGGTTCATGCAGCCATTACATAGCAGCAGTAAGTCTTACTTTCACTTTCAAGCTGTACAGAAAGTCCTGTGTATGCACAGTGCCACCTGCAGGCCATTTGCCCAAACACCACACCAAGCATTCTGCATAATATGTAGGGATTCATTTACAAGCAATCGAATGAAGAAAATCAAGAAAAAATTGTGGTTTTTCGTTGTTTGTAAAAACTCAAAACATTGGGAAAAAAACACAAAAGCCTTTAATGTCAAACTTTGCAAAGTAAAAGTTGTAGAGGTACAATAGAAGGTAATGGGAGCAGAATTTGAGAGGTTTGGATATTTTTTTTCCACTATGTATTGTCGGAAAAATTTAAATTTTTACAGGTTTTAGAGGTATTTGCATTTTTTGCCCTCTGCACTTTTTTCATTTATACTTTTTTTAATCTGTAAATTAAAACAGTAGTAGGTAGCATTAGGCAAAGTGATGCACATGATGTAAAGTTTTCTGTGTGCTGTGAAATATACATATATATATATACATATATATACATGTACAGCATTCCAAAGCCCACAGAGCACTTTGAAAGCAGGTCTGGACTGAAAATCCAAATAGGCCCTGGCATTTCCAGTACACAAAAAGCCCCCAACAGCCCACTAAATAGTGACTTTCTATGGCACATTATAGCAGCCCCTCTGACATTTGTCAGAACCCACAGATTGCCAGTCCAGGCCTGGAAACAAACAAAGGAATTTTTTTTTTAGATTACTCCGAATTAGATGGCCAGAGTTGCCCTAAAAGGGGCACAATACGAAAAAGGTTTCCATCCTATACAGCCTGCCCATGAACCAGAATGTTCTAGTTCAGAAGATTTGTGGCATATGCTGTATAAAACTGAAAAGTATGGTAAACCCTGCTGTTAATTAAACACAGGCAAGAAAGGTGTATCTCTAGGTGTACCTGTCACTTGCTATATATATTCTCTCAGCATAAAATTATTGGGCAAGTTGGAACATACTATAACATATATGAATGCATATCTCTTTATCCCTGATCACAACCACTTTTGCAGCTGTTCCTTCAGTGCTGGAGCTTTATGAGGGTGATGGGAATTGTGGCTGAAAACAGACCTGATTTAACTATGGTGGGAAATATAATAATCCGCTACACAGGGGCTCACAGTGGAAGAGGCGAGGAAGTCCCTATACCTGGTATGGAGTTGACAGTCGTTGCATATGGAGAGGGAAATTGAGAAAATACTAGCATTGAACAGTAACACTTGAGCAAGAGGGGGAGAGGAATAGCTAGTACAAAGGGTGCAAGAGAGGGGTTTGCAAGAAGTAGCAGTAGATGTATGAGCCATACTATGGGAACAAGAGCTCAAACAAAAGCACAAAGAAGTATCTGGTGCTGCTAGAAAACATGTGGTGCTGTGTTTCCCAGTCTCACTCATGTGGTGGGAAAAACAGAGGAGTATGGTAGGTGTAGCATATTCAAATAGCGAATCGAATGGCACACCCACCAACCTACCTATGTGGCCCTTTAGCGTTTCATGACTGACACAGCGTGTGCCCCCAAAGTATTTTATAGCTGACACAGCGTGTGCCCCAATGAATGTCATGGCTGACACAGCGTGTCGCCCCCTAACATTTCATAACAGACACAGCATGGCCCCATTAGTTTACCCACCCCTAGCAGGAAATAATCCTTCAAATTGCAGAAACCTTCATAGTGGGGTTCTGTGCATACACAAAATAAAAGCACTCCAGTATCCATGTTTCTTCATGTGCTTAATTCCATAAATTGCACCATCATTTTCAACATCCTTTGAAAGCTGACATCTGCTACACTTTTTCAGCTGTTGGAACAAGGAGTGCAATGACATTTAAATACACTGCCAACAATTTTATTGATGTATATTGTTAAACTGGATTAAATTAAATATTCCTTTATTAGGAGAAACATTATTTCTTCTTTTAATAGTTTTACGTTTTATGCAAATATGAGGAAGGGGATTCGGACATAAGGTGAAAATAAAATCTTCTTCTTGCATTTATTCAAATCAGAGCCTTGTATTCATTAAACCAAAAAGTATTTGTTTGGCCAGCCAGCAAAAGTCTAAGGCCAACTGTAATCAATTTTGTGCATAACAGAATCATAAATCAAAACCACAGAAAACATATAATGAAGAACTGATATTTGTAATGAAGACAAAAGAGGGCTCATGGAATTAGATAATATAAAATCCATAATGAAGCCTGAGCTGCAAACCTTTGCTCCACTCTGTAAGCATAAGTCAATATTCACAACATAAAGTTTGTCTCAGAGCAATGCCCACATCATGTATATTAGTCACAGCTAAAATAAACACCATTTTTCTAACTGGGCAGGAAATGAAATGAATAGACTAATAATTCCATCTAAAGGGAAACTTATAAGCACACTGTATCATAGTCATTAGTTTATTTTTAATTTCCTTAAAGAATCCCATATTAATCTCCCCCCTGAAAATCCGAAATACATCTGCTGAAGAGCAAATAGCTTATATAAATGCAAATCCTCTCGTTCAATGCTACCACAATAGCCAAGCCCTATATATTTAATTATTCTGTATGTGAGTGCATATATACCACAGCTCTTTCATTGTTTGAAAACAATGACTGAATGGGCATTTTTTCAAAATGCTCCAGCAGAATCCTACACTAAAATCTGTTTTTCAAAAGAGCAAACAGATTTTATTATACATAGGGGCAAATTTACTCAAATTCACCCAAAATCCCTCAAATCTCTTCGAAATTCGATAAGCATTCTACTATCGAATGCTTATTGAATAGTTCTAGGCTATCTTTTTCCTCGATAGTCGATCGAACTTCGATCTCTTCACGTGAATTTTGTAAATTTGCCCCTTAATATTGAAATCTGACATGAGGCTAGACATGATGTTTAGTGATGGGCGAATTTATTCGCCAGGGGCGAATTCGGGGCGAATTCGCGTGAATCACCACTGGCGAGTAAATTACAGAGAAATTCGCGAATTGGCGAAAAATTCACGAAACAAGTCGCGCATCGAAAACGAGGTGACGCACCAAAGTTGACGCGACGCACGTCAAAAGCGTCCTGCGACTCGTTTCGTGATTTTTTCGCCAATTCGGAAAAATGGAAATTCACAAATTTTTCTGGAAATTCGCGAATTTTTCGGCGAAGCGAATCTCGGGAGATTCGCCCATCACTAATGATGTTAGTTTGCCATTTGCCCTCAGTCATGTGACTTGTGCTTTAATAAACTTCAGTCACTCTTTACTGCTGAACCAAAAAGAAAAGTTTGCAGGTATGCTGTCTCATAGAGAAAAACCACCATTTATTATGTCATTAAAACAAGTGGCTGATGTAATGGACACAATGCATTTTGGGAATATCCATTAACCATAGGTGTGCCTATGATTAAGCTGTGTTCCCAAAGCACGTTAGGTGTCCATTATACAGCAGACACTTGTTTTTAATGGCATAATAAATGGTGGTTTGTACTCTGGGACAGCATACCTACAAATTTTTCTTTTTGATTTTGTATTATTGCCGTTGGAGGAGCCCTGTATGAGTAAGATTTCTCACTAGTCCATCCCTAAATTTAGTAAAAAGGAGCAGGGGTGAGTCTGTATCATTTTGCGACTCTTTACTGCTGCACTGCAAGTTGGAGTGACATCACACCCTCCCTTTCCCCCAGCAGCTAATCAATAAAACAATGGGAAGGTAAACAGATAACAGCTCCCTGACATCTGCATTGCTAAAAATGCTTCCATGTTACACCTAGTGGTAGAAATCAGAATAATACTCCTCAGTAAAAATCCAAGTCCCACTGCAAGTCCTCTGGTTACCTGCCCACACAGCACTAAAACAGCCAGTACAATGGTGTCCTGGATCTCAGTAAACAACTCAAATTATTTTGTTAAAAACTAAAGCCTCTGCACAATATGCATTCTGCCACTTGGCATAATATTGCATATAAAAACAATTTGGAATACAGTCTCTCTCTTTCCCACCCCCATTTCTTTCCCTTCTTGCTCCCCACATCTCCTCTCCATCCTTCTCAGATATTTGCTATTTTTCCCCTTCCCCCACACAAATACGTTCTTTTGCCTTTCCCGCCTACTCTCTCTTGCACTGCT
>CM044432.1:48915351-48927833 GCA_024363595.1 Xenopus borealis | reverse complement strand
TCACTAACTTGCACATTTGCTGTAAGTTCTGAGATCACTAGATCCAGAATAACATTTTTTCGTGTAGGCTCCTATGACATAAAATTGTCATGCAACAAGTGTATAAACTTGTTCCCATTAACTGATCTGGCATTATCATTAATTTACCCAAAATAGCAGCCTTTTCTAATTGCATCAGGAGCTTAGCCTCCTCCTCTTCACTTACATTAGGGGGCCTATAGCATACCCCTACAATTAATTTGCTGGACTCTTTACAATTGGTGAAGAATTCCAACCATAAAAGTTCCTCATTTTTGTGCAGTTCTGAAGCTACAATTCTATCTCATGTCCCATCTGATCTTGACCCTTTAGCCTCTGGTATCAACTGTGAGCACAGTTTTGTTTTGCTTTATTGGCGAACCAATAGCCTCCTGCAACCACCTGGCTTAGGATTTTCTAAGCGTATTTAGGGAATTTGGTGGCGCAATAATCATTTTATATTATTTGTACCTTTATACAGACAATTACCCGTTATGGGTAGGCAGTTCTCTTTATTGTTTATTATTATTTCAATAATATTTATGAGGAAATTTTCTGTATATATTGCCAAATGCTATTCCATTTTGTTGCCAACAGGGGCGATTGTAAATCCATTTCCCAAGCTTGACTAAATCTGCAGGAAGTTTGAGGGGCCACTTCAATAAGAGGGGAATATATCTGAGAAATGATTCCCGAGGTATAAGTTGTAGACTTCCAGCGAAACTCAAATAAGGAACCTTCTGATGTTGGGTCATTGTAAGCCCTTTAAACATTTCACTTAATCATTTAAACAATCAGTGATGATTATTTGAGTCTTTCTGATATTAAAGTGTTTTCAGTGTTGGTCATCCCATGAAATAAATCATTGTATACGTTTATGGTGCTGATGCTGTTGAACTAAAACTCCAGTCTCCAGCTGTAGAACTTGAAACCATATATATTCGTCAACCACATGATACAGAGTTCTTGACAGTGTTTGTTTTGCCAGAGTAAGTGCCTGGAACATCGACATGAGAGACCTGAAATGCTAGAGAACAGGACCTTGTGCAATTGTACTATTGCTAATGGAAAAAAGATGAAGTTTTTCCATCGTTGAGAGGCCACATTTGGACGGCTGCTTTTGCAAGTGAATTATCAATCACAAAGCCATTAGCTATCATAAACAGATGGGCACCTGCTCTTTTCAGAATAATGGAACCTTCATTGTTACTGTATATTAAGAATAAAAATAGAAAAGACGAATGTTGGTTAATTATTTTAAAGACGCAAAGAAAAAAGAACATCAAAAAATATATTTTCAGGATTCTAAACAAAGGTTTACTTGCATATTATTTCATGCATAGTAATCTTCCAATATTTAGCTTGTCATAGTATAATTTATATTAGTCTTGTACACTGGATGGCTCATATAATTTTATGCAGGGAGGTCAAGAAAGGATGCAGGAGATCCAGAAAGATCTGTCATGTACATATAAACTAGTGGAACTAGACCAGACTTTATTGCTATTAGTTATTGGTTACTATTCTTTAGAAGGGCAAGTGTTCACAATGAATGGTCCATTTTCCAACAATAACATTTCAAGATAACAATAATGGCAACAGTTCCTAGAGGTGAACAAATTGATGCACCAGTTTCACAGGGGATTTAGTGGGTTCAATTTGTATATGAACAAAATTTACAAATTAATATAACATGTACTAACATGCTACTTAATGGTGTTCCCTCCTCCTTAAAATAAGTATGGGAAGATTTTACCGAAACAGCCACGCACATGCTTCACCCATTATCACTGCATCAACATAAACTCTGCTTCTAGCTGTACCCCCAATGTTCCGTGCTGCTCAAAATCACCTTCTGCTTCTTCTGTGAGGTTGCAAAGATGGTGCATGTGTTCCACAAACAGGAAGTAAACATGTAAACAAGGCAAAATTACTCCAAATTTTATTGTACAATTCAACTATTACAGTAAACGTGGTCTTCAAATTATAATAATATTGCGCCGCCCCACCCCATTGCCCCTTAGACATGTGCCTACCCCTAGTTACTGATCTGTCTATTGCAGAAAACTTTGACAGCATGTCTGCATTTGACAGTTGTGACTTTAGACTGTTGGTGAGTCGGAGCAGTTACTTTATTCCATTCTATCTGCACTTTATTTAAACCTTTTATGCAAATAAAGAGGTTTTGGAAATGTCCTGAATCTCACAAGGTGAAACAAGTGTCATACATATACAAATATATTGCCCTTTGCCCTGTGAAGACATGTAGATGTATACTTAGGACAGTTAATAAGTGATGGGCGAATCTACCCCGTTTCGTTTTGCCTTAAAATTTGTGAATTTCCAGTGAAATTCGCGAATTGACGAAAAAATTTGCGTTTTGCCAGGTGAATTTTCGCTGGTGTTTCGCAAATCGCGGAAATTCGGCGTGAATTCGCCCCTGGTGAATAAATTTGCCCATCACTACAGTTAATCCTTAATAATACAGGTATGGGATCTTTTTAAATGATTTACATTGTCTCTATAATAATAACAGTACTGTACCTTGGACTTGACTGTAACTTTGATGTCAAGCTGCATACATCCTTATTGTTGGCAAAACAATCCTATTTGGCATATTGAATTTAGCAGATTTAAGGTATGGATATCCAAATTACTGAAGAATAGTTCTGGGCAAATCTAACCAGTTTTGCTTTGCTGGAAATTTGTGAAAAATCGCAAATATTCTGAAATGCATTGCAGTTTATGGGAGACAACATTTTTTTGACTCACAACAAATTGAGTGACAAATTTTTGATGCGCAACAAATTTTTTCACCCATTAGAGTTTATGGGCATTATTTTCGCAGCAATATTTGGCAAAACAATTTTGTTCAGCACTCCTGAAGAATGCCTTATCCAGAAATCCCTAGTCCATAGCATTCTGGATAATAGATTCCATACCTTTATTATACTTTCTCCCCACATTTTTCAGTATAAGAAATGCAATAATGCAATAATAATCTGCCTTGAATAATGTTTTGTATCTTTAGTCCAGTGAATGAGTTAATGTTATACAAAATGATTTGATAAGGTTCGGCTTTCAGCGTTTGCATTCTGAACTTCTCTGGTTCAGATTGATTAGATGTACTTTAGTGTCTAAAGCCATTCTTCTAATATATTCCTCTTCCTATATTATTGACACGCTCTCATTGTACTTATCATCTTTGAATCAATTATCTCTATACTTTAGATCTTGTTGACTTCTATTGGCATCAGTGACAGCAAAGTGGATGAGAAAAGTTCAGTCATTTGCATATCTCAGACTCCTTCTTATCGACAACGCCAGACAGATTTCACCTTGCTTTCAATAGGAGGTCAGCACTGAATCAACAGCACTGGAGAGGTCACTGTCATCTTGCAAGCAGAACTTTCACCTTTAAAAGTGATTAATTAAGCACATCAAATGTAAAATAGATGTACATTTTCAAACAGGCATCAGGAAGTGAAAACATATGCCATTACAAAGCCTAAATGAGAGCAAACTGTTGCTTTACCTACTGGGCCCTAAAGAAAAATCTTTTCCAATATTTCATGCATTGGAAAAGGTCATAAGTTTTGCAGACATGTTGAAAAGTGCACTTCACCAACTACTTGGCCCTCTACACCAATGGGTCCTACAGCAGCTGCCGGGTCTACTGTGCCTATTGACACAACAGTGCAATTAACGACTTCAGTTATTGTTGCATCCAGAATACTCAGAGATGTGGTAGTTGCTTATTTTCATTATGAATGTAACTGTATATTAAGGCAACTCCTACTCTGAGCTCAACATTTTTTTCATCAAACGATGACACCAGGAAGCTATTTCTGTCTACTGAAACAGGACTAGTCTCCTGACCCTCTGCAACAGGCTTGTTACCAGGCCACTTCACTTTCATAATATCTTTCTTTGATTTCCTCCATTTTTGTTGGAGAAGGAACAGAGAAGCTTTGTGTTGGTGTATTAGTGCGCTAGGAAGGGGTATTTTTGGTTTTGTGTGCTGGTAGACACACTGCTGTCACCTGCTAGATATTGTTGTCAGGAACGCGCCGCCCAGAGTCTTACCTGCAGCTCCGGGCGGCGCCTCCTCTTGCTTCCGGCGTCGCTCCCACAATGGCGGCGCCCATGGCCGCCACGGCGCTGCGAAGCTGCGGCGCAGTGACGTCACGTGCCTGCACCATTTTGGCATGAAAATTGAATATTTAAAGGCGCATTGGACGCCATTATGGCGCCCAATTATAGGACTCTATAGTTTTGTTCCTGGGTGTTGTTTTTGATCCTGTTGTTGTATTTTTAACCTTGTTTCCTTGTTTTTGACCGTTTGCCTGGACTTTGTATTATTTTTGCCTGCCAATACAACCATTTGCCTGGACTTTGACTCGTTTTATGCCTGATCCTTGCTGGTGTTACGCTATTGGTCCGTTAACCCCTAAGCTTCCTCCTTGGTCCACTACTCCCCTAGGGTGCCTACTAGGCCTACCCTGACAATTGTGCTGGGTCACATAATTTTAGTTTATGCTGGTGGGAGTCACAGTACAATTCTATTCTGTACTAGGGTTTACTGAGTTCATTTCCATGGTGGTCCTATGCAGGGTTCACAGTTTTTTAATTTTTTTTAACAATTAGTGCTTCCTATGCAAGGGGCAAATTCACTAAAGTGTGCAAATTCAGTAGCGCAGCATTCACCGCACTTCACCAGGCAAGTTTTTGCCAGTCCACTGCTAAAAAATGCGAATTTGCGCTCAGGGAGGTGAATAGTAGTGAAGTTGCGCTACCGTTACTTCATCAGGCAAAGTGAAGTTACGCTAGCGATGCATAATTTGCATACACAGTGAAGTTTATGCAAACTAGCTCCCACAGACTTTTACAGCTTTTAGATTTCAAAGCTTTATGTTTGAATTTTTCTGTGCTTAACAAATATCTTACATTCAAGTTTTTGAAAGCATAATTTGAATGCAGCAGTTTCATCTCAAAAAATTTAAATCAAGGCAAAAATTGGAATTTGAATGTTAAAACTCCCTTATGGTTACTGCTTTAAAAGGGCTATCTGCCCTACATGAAGTAGGTCCAGCAGAAGGATTAGTGTTGCCACCTGTTTTCTTTGAGGACAATGGGCGGGGGCTGTGATGTTGGGTGGTGGACCTGGTGATGCTGGGGGCGGTGTGGTGACTTTGGGGGGCAGAACTGGCAACATGGCATCATCGATGTCATTCATTTCAATATCCTGTCCAGATTTTCTTAATTGGAGGCAGCCCATCCAAAAAATAAGTTGGCAGCCCTAAGTATATGCCCCACAAGCACTGAATTATTTCTTTTGCCATTTTCATAATCAGGGCATTATCTCCTCCAGCAGTATGTTGGTTCCACTAACAGTATAGAATTTAATCTCTTTCTGTCTTTGTCTCCCAAGTATTGTGTTGTTGCTAGCAACAATGTATCATAAATAATGTGCTGTTGCCTCCAGTGTTATGTCTGTCAAACCCTAACAGTGTAAAACTGGAGCAACTCTACAAACACTTCAAAAGGTTCCTCTCCTGCTACAGCAACTTTTTAGTATTGCCTTTTTACTTTATCAACTCACACAGCTCGGAATCATGTCTAGAAAAGCAAACAAATGCTAAAAGTGAAAATCTTGACAATCTTACTTTTTTGCTCTCCTAATTTATATCCACAAATTAAATGATGTACAGCCTTTATTTCAGAAACATACAGTAAGGGGCACATTTAGTACGGGTCGAATTTCGAAGTGAATACGGACTGTTTTAGATCGAATAGGTCCGTTTGTGATCGAATAAAAAAAGTTTGTTTGAACAAATCGATTCGAATGATTGGAACGATTTTTCAATTTCAGTCGAATTTTGGCCTATTCGATAGTCGAAGTACAAAAAAGTTACTTAAAAATGTATATTTTATTTATTCAAACTTTCATGGCGACCCTTAGTAAATGTGCCCCTAAATATGTAACAAATGTCACATTGCAGTTTTGTTCTACAAAATTACTTTGCCTCTGTTTTTTTTTATTCCCATTTTTCTTTAACCACAGATGTCACAAATATTTATGAGTGAGACAATTAAACATCGTACCCATTAGTTCAATATTTCATTGAGTTTATTAGGGTTTTTTTGGATAATACAAAATATGTAATATTAATTCCTTTAATTGCACTTTGATTTAAGCCGGCAGCTTTTATTTTATGCCATATTGACATTTCAGTTACTAACATGGAATTTAATGAATTGTTAACAATAAATGAACCCACAACAGAAAAGAACATCCACATATACTGTATGCTGTACAAGAAGTCCTAATGTGCTTTCTAAACTGCAAATCTTGTAAAAAATGTACTGAATTATTTTGGACATTCGCTATTATGGAACTGTTAAAAAACAATTACTGGGTTTGCAGGCACAATTTACCCTAAATAGCACAAAATATTGTATTATGCAGCAGAATGTTACAGCTTCCTTATGTTTCAAACATTCATAGCATATGACAGCAAAATACTGAGTGTGCAGTAACCTGTCTATTACTTTAATTTACATGAGAATATAAACTATGGATGCCAAAATGGAATACCTGTATATAGCATTATTTTTAAAATCAGCATCTGTTCAGCGTTTGGAATGTTCATCTTAGTTTTGCAATATAAAAACTGTTATTATTATCATAAAACATCATACTGTAGTTTCTTAAGGAGTTGCACAGCAGTGGATCTGAGGTATTGATATATGAAGAATCAGTAAAATTACCCATATCTACTATATATACAATACGTTAGTACTGATTGATCCACTGAACGTTTGTTCTTTTATATTACCCGCAATATGCTGTGTGAGTGTTCTTAATCAAGCATAGAGTGTTAAATAAGCTACATGTGAGAATCTTCTATGTTCAGTGATGGTCACTAAGGAAACCAAGTACTGATTGTAAAACAAATTGCTGTCCTTATGGACCACCAGCAGATTACAGATAGGGATGGCGCGAACCGCGGAAAAAAAGTTTGCGAACATGTTCGCGAACTTCCGGAAAATTGCGAACGGTTCGCGAACAGTTCGCGAACCCCATAGACTTCAATGGGAAGGCGAACTTTAACAGCTAAAAAAGACATTTCTGGCCAGAAAAATTATTTTAAAGTTGTTTAAAGGGTGCAACGACCTGGACAGTGGCATGCCAGAGGGGGATCAAGGGCAAAAATGTATCTGAAAAATCTATTGTTGACACAGCGCTGCGTTTTGTGCTGTAAAGGGAAAAAAGTCACTCAGGTGGTGGTTGTGGACACTGTAATATTATTGATATTTAGACAGAATGTGAACAAGCTCACACAGCTAGATGGCAGTTGTTTGAAGAACACACTGGGCAAAAAATGCCTACAGGGCAAATAATGGCTACAAGGTCAACGTATACACTACTACAGCGGTGGATACGGATTACGTAAAATATATCATGGCTGCTTGAAAAAAGTCACTCAGGTGCTTTTTCTGGAGAGGGTAATATTATGGATATTTAGACAGAATGTGAACAAGCTCACACAGCTAGATGGCAGTTGTTTGAAGAACAGTAGATTACTAGCCAGCAAACTTACTATCCACTGTCCCTGAAATCACTAACAGCTCTCTCCCTACACTATCTCTTCCAAGCACACACAGGCAGAATGAAAAAACGCTGCAGGGCTTCGGTTTTTATAGGGAAGGGGAGTGGTCCAGGGGGTGGTCCAGGAGGGAGAGCTTACTGATTGGCTGCCATGTATCTGCTGGTCTGGGGGTGAAATGGCAAAAAAAAAGCGCCAACTAAGGCGAACCCAAATTGGCGAACGTCGCGCGACGTATATATATATATATATATATATATATATTGGCACATTATGAATTAACATTATTGTTGATTTTTAGCAGTACTGGTAAAAAAAAGCTCAATTTACTAGTTCTTATCCTCTTTTAACCAATTATATTTCACCTAATCTGAGAACAGGTGAAATATATCTTTTATTCGATCCCTAAGACTGACTTTCTTCATTTTAATGTTTATACAGTAAGTCATGAGGGCTTATGTATAAATGGGTCTACAAAGCATTAAGGGTATGCAAAATGGAGCACAATTTGATGGCACTGCCAAAGGTACTTATTCCTATACTGTACATGCTTCTTTACATTATGCAGCAAGGGACAAGCCACCTGTTGAACCTGTTCTGATGAGTAGAAGGCAATTTCACACAGAGAGAACCCTAGAATTAACACTAGCCTGGATTTCATGGTAACTCCAGGGTTCCCTAAGCAAGTTTCTTCTACAAATTGTGACCAATGAATTGGACACTGCGGGCTATGGCACATACCAATTATGTATTGGGTGCCATTTGTCCCAAATACATTCTGTATACAAAACTATCCCTGATACACAGAAGGAATGTCTCTCATGGTATATAACTATTTCTGACCATATACACAAATAAAAATATACAAAAGACTTATTTCTATTAAAGAATGAGAACGAAATATGGTTAGTGCACAAAATGATGTCATTATATTACAAACTCCATTCTGTACATTTTAACAATCAAGCTGTCTCACAAATATATAACCTCCATGTAACAGACGCACTTATATATAAAGTTACTTACAGAATGAATTATTTAAAAAAAAAACTTGGACATAATATATAATAGTGTTACTAACTAGTGCATGCCAAGATAGATTTGAATGACAAAATAGATATTTGTCAAGGAAAGCAAGATTTTATATTACAGGATTCATTCTTTAGACAAAATTAAAGTTTTGTTTCACAAAACAGATAAAATAACCGTTCTGTGAAGCAATACTGTCAGTCACTTCACTGAACCAATAAGTACAAAGCTTACTGGCCTGCTTGTGTAGCCATTTTGGTTAAGGGCATTCCTGCTGTTTTGCCATTGTCTTATGTTTCCCTCTTCCTGTCTATGCTGAGTGGAATTATGGGGCAGGCCATAGCCAACTGCCATGTTGTAATGCATGTAGTGTGCTTGTGTGAGTGCTTTACCTGAAATAACACAGCACAATCATTTCATCCACTAGCAGGCAGTTTGGGGCATGTTTACTAACATTGGAGATAAATATCTGGAGAGATTTCTGGAGCTGTTGCCCATGGCAGTCAATCAGCAATTAGATTTAAACAGCAACTTTAAGTTAGAAAATGTATTGTTATTATGGGCAACATCTCCAGAAATCTCTCCAGATATTTATCTCCAATGTTAGTAAACATGCACACTATTATCTTGCAGCCTAACTCTAACATCATTATAATATGCAGCCTAATATCCCTTCAATGATGTGTATATGTTGTATGGTTCTAGTTTCTCCTCCTAGCTCTAATCTTACACCAGTTAGCTTTTAGCTCTCTCTTAATAATCTGCTTAGCTATAGTAACACTACTACATGATAGGTTTAGTCACAGCGTGGGAGTGATCATGTGCACACATTCTGTATAGTATAATGTGTAGGACTTATGAGCAGCCACTCCTGAGTACTGTGTGCAAACAAAAGGGCTCATTTATACAGGGGCAATTTTAGGGGATGATAATTTATTTATATAACACAACAAGCTGCACAGGAGTCTTATGATGCCGCCCCCTTACCTACCAGCACTTACCACTTTCACATCAGAGTGGGCAGAGAGCACAACTGCACACATGTCACACACACATCACACATACGTCACACACATGTTAGACACACGTCACACACACGTCACACACACGTCACCCACATCTCACATGACAACACCCAAAATTATAAAAAAACAATTGGGTCTGATTTGTGTCAATGTACAAATTTAAGTGTGCATTGATGCAATTGTGTCAGGATTGCCACCTTTTTTGACTTGTGTAACTCAAGGCAGGGGGTGGGCTGTTATGCAATGGGGGCGGGTCTTGCTGCAATTTGGTTTAAGCCATGATATCAGGGGCAGACTGTGTGGACCCCCTCTCAACACAGTCAGTACCAAAAGCAAACGTATAATTAATTCTGCCAAACTACCAAATCTGAACTGTGCAGCTCCTTCCCCAGTGACAATCCAGGTGCATCTCATACAATAATATCATTAAAAAAAACAGTATTTTCCATAGAGTGTATAAATTATGATCCCCTAAAATTGCCCTTGTCTAAATGACCCATATTGTTTGTACACAGTACTCAGGAATGGCTGCACATGATCAGTTCCACATCTGTGGCTATAACTATTATGTAGTAGCTGTGCACAAGACTATTCATGAAACCCATCCATCATATTATACAGAATGAGTGCACTTGATCACATACCTCCCAACATTTTGGAAAGAAAATTAGGGACAAAAAATTGCACGTGCATAGCATGGCAAATTTTTACCACACCAATTTTTGTGACCATACCCCCTAATTACCATGTTCGTGTTACAAAATTTGGCAGGTAATGAAACATATTTGAACATATTTCAGCAATTTTTTCCATTATTAGTTTTGCTAATGAAGGTGGATTACCCTTTAAGCCAATTAAGTTACAAACTTTGTTTATTTTCTGGCTGTTCAGTGCAGAGAAAGTCGGGACTTTCCAGTACAAATACGGGACTGGGAGTTGAGCTGTTAAAAGAGGGACTGTCCCTCTAAAAAAAGGACAGTTGGGAGGTATGTGATCAATCCCACATTTTGGCTAAACCTATTATGTAGTAGTGTAACTATAACTAAGATTATTAAGAGAGGGCTAAAAGCTAACTGGTGCAATATTAGAGCTAGGAGGAGACACTAGAGCCTAACATCATATACACAATGTATAAGTGACTCACTGAAGGGATATTAGGCCTATTATAATGATGTTACAGTTAGGCTGCAAGATAATAAGTGTGACAAACTGGCTGCTAGTGGATTCAATGATTGTGCTCTGTTAGTTCAGATAAAGCAGTCAGACAAACACACTACATTTATTACAACATGGCAGCTGGGTGTGGCTGCTTCATGTTTCCTCTCAGCTTAGACAGGAAGAGGGAAACCAAAACAGGAATATGAATCATAAGACAATGGCAAAACAGCAGGAATGCCCTTAACCAAAATGTCCACACAAGCAGGCCAGTATGCTTTGTTCTTATTGGTTCAGAAAAGTAGCTGACAGTATTGCTTCACAGAGCGGTTATAAACAAAACTTTAATTTTGTCGAAAGAATGAATCCTGTACTATAAAATCTTTCTTTCTGTCACAAATAACTATTGTGTCAATCTTTTGAAATCTAGCTTGGCATGCACTAGTTAGTAATACTATTATATATTCTGTCCAAGTTTTTTTTTTACATAATTCATTCTGTAACTAAGTTTGCATATGTGTGTCTGTTACATGGAGGTTATATGTTTGTGAGATTGAATGTTAAAATGTACTTAATGGAGTTTGTAATATAATGACATCCTTTTATGCACTAACAATATTTTGTTCTCATTCTTTAATAGAAATAAGTGTTTTGTATATTTTTTATTTGTGTATATGGCCAGAAATAGTAATATACCATGAGAGACATTCGTTCTGTGTATCAGGGATAGTTTTGTATACAGAATGTATTTGGGACAAACGGCACCCCATAATTATGGTACTGTATGCCAACATCAATTCAACAAAATCAATCAACCCTAAAGCAATTTTCATCTTAAAATTGCAGTTTTCACACACTGCTAATTCTTAAATGCTGCATGGATCAATTTAATGTAGATTATTTATCTAGAAACATTTCCAGAGAATGAGTCCTGGCACCTAAATCACATTATTATCATTAATTACTAAAAAGTCAACAGAATGTGAACTTACACATCCATGGTCAATACAAGTAGAATTCACATACATTCTTTAAAATATCTTACAGAAATAAGAGTTTTGTCAGACCAGCCAGACTGTGATCATGAATATGATGTTATTTAAAGAAGCCCATCTTTGACCAGACTGGCCCAGCTAATGAAAGTCCAGATTAAATCAGTCTGGCAGTGATCTATAGGGGCAAATTCACTAAGCGCCGAAAATGCGCTGGCGTTGGCTTTGCCAACTTTCACTGAACTTCCCCAGGCGTAATTTCGCCATCACTACGCAAATTCACTAAAATGCGAAGTTGCGCTCAGGGAGGCGAACGGTAGCAAAGTTGCTTTGTCAGGCAAAGCACATTTATGCTAACGATGCCTAATTTGCATACTGCGCAAAGTTAAAGTATAATAGACGTATATTCTGCAGCCACTACATTACACTACACGAGCTCAGGAAACTTTTAATAACTTAAATAAAGTTGTTCTATTGCCCTAAACATGTGCCCACTGTATAGCTGTGTTGCCATATGTTAGGAAATGTAGGGGGGAAGGAGGGTAACCCCCCAAAAAAGTATACTATTTTTCAGACTATCACCCTAAAAAAAGTCCTATCTATTGTATTGAACTTCACCGGGTCTGACCTGGCGAAGTAAAGTCTAGCGCAAG
>CM044432.1:48896894-48912682 GCA_024363595.1 Xenopus borealis | reverse complement strand
ACTTGGTGTGATAGGGAGCAGGAGTGATAAAGAATCAAAAACAGGTGAAAATAATGTTTTGGCACATTGAGAACCTGTTTTTTTTTTCATCAAATCCCACCGCAACTAAATGGGTGCACCAGTATGTGGAGTATGTGCAGTATTGCTTCCATTTTCCATGCATTTACAAAAACTAAACCCTGATCAAAGTGCAATATAAAACTGAGGTACTATGACTAAAGGAAGGAAAAATATTACAACTTTGAATATTATTGTTATTATTATTATATAGGGCAAACTGTGACAAGCCTTTTTGAACCAAATTTTCTACAACAGAAATGAACAACAGTATTGATTGAGCTACTATAAAGGAGAACTAAACCCATACTTTGAAAAAACACTCCCCTCTACCCCCCATAGACCCCCTCCCCACCCCCCTCAGCCTACTTGCTACCCCAGGCAAATGCCCCTAACATTTTACTTACCCCTTGCAGCAGATTCAGGCATTGGCAGCCATCTTCTTCTCTTCGGTAATCTTTGTGTATTAAACATTGTCTCGCGCAAGTGCAATTTCTTGGTTCCGGACAACTCCGCATGCACTGAAACTCACAGGAATCGCAGAAAAAAGATACAAAGATTACAGAAGCAAAGAAGATGGCTGCCGTGAACTCCGATGCTTGACTGTGCCACGAGGGGTGAGTAAAAAGTTAGGGGCATTTGCCCAGGGTAGCAAGTAGGCTGGGGAGGGAGCTGGGTCTTGGGGCAGGGAGGGTTTTTATTAAGAAAGGGTTTACTTCTCCTTTAAGGGAAAAAAAGTGATTCTGAAACAGTACGTTCATCTTAACAGAAATGAATACAGATAATCATTAGCAGAAATATTACATTATTCAATCATACATACAATAGAAATATAGAAATACAAAAACATTAACAATTTGATCTGCATTTGAAAATGTTAATTGTTTTCAGAACATTTGTTTTTGCTACAATAGTGCTTTAGTTGTGCCTCTTATTTGTGTCTATTGATGCTCTTTGAGCTAATACTGTGTACTTCACTTGATCCCACCATATTTATTTTTCATTTAAAAAATGTTGTGCTTACATTTTTTCCCCTGATATGCACAGTAAACTGTAAAGAATGCACTAGCCCTGCAAACTTGGGTTCTCATTTACAAATTAGTACAGCAATCATAACGACTAGTGCAAAGGAATCGCCATACACAACAGCTAGAAAACAATTGTAAATTCTATTAATATAGTAAACATTTCAGCAAGTGTAATGCAAGTGACATATTCAGTTATAGAAAAACTATACCCCCAAAATGAATAATTAAGCAACAGATAGTGTATATCATATTGAGTGGCATAATAAATAATTTTACCAATTGGAAAATATATTTAAGTAAATATTGGCCTTTTACCTTGAGTCATAATTTTGTGATGTTATGTGCTGTCTCAAAGACCACCTGACCAGAAATACTGCAGCTCTAACTGTAACAGGAAGCAAAAGACACAACTTGTCCAGCAATTGGCTCATGTGACCTAATGTGTCACCTTGGTTTATTTGTGTGCACTGTGAATCATACAATAGCATGGGGATGGCCCTTACTACTTAAAGGAGAACTAAACCCTAAAAATGAATAGGGCTAAAAATGCCATGTTTTATATACTGAACTTATTGTACCAACCTAAGGTTTCAGCTTCTCAATAGCAGCAATGATCCAGGACTTCAAACTTGTCACAGGGGGTTGCCATCTTGGAAAGTGTCTGCAACACTCACATGCTCAGTGGGCTCTGAGCAGCTATTGAGAAGCTAAGCTTAGGGTTGTCACAAATTATCAAGCAGAAAATTAGGTTGGCCTGTCATATAAGCTGGTTCCACAGGGCTGATTATAAATTCGGATGCTAGTTGTACTGGTTTCTGTGCCGTCATGTAGTAACTATCCATATGAATTACTAATCAGTGTTATATTGTGACATTGCTATTCCATGGATACTGTATATTTTAAGTAACTGACAGCAGCACACAGCATGTGAAGTGAGTCAGCAGAAAAGAAGATGGGGAGCTACTGGGGCATCTTTGGAGACACAGATCTTTACTACTAAAGGGCTGTGGTTGCCTGGGGCTGGTACAGAAGCACAAAACATAATGTACATACAATATTTCTAGCTAGTATAACGCTCCTTGTCCTTTAAAATGGCAATTTTCTATTCAGGATTATCTAATGGCACATACTGTTAGAAAAGTATATTTTTATGAAAATTGGTTATTTAGATGAAGCAGGGATTTGCATATTAGTTGTTTTATGCAGTATATTATTATAGAGACACTACATTGCTTGGAGATATCATTTTCTTTAAACAGAGACAAAATGTTCACTTAGCAACACTCCCACATTTTCTAAATGTTCAGTCAGTTAAATCTCTGTAATCTTGTCAATGCAGGGTCAGACTGGGCTGGAGGAAACTGGGAAAAACCTGGCAAGCCCCATAAGCCCATATCCGCTCCCTGCTCTACTTCCACCTGCCTTGACCTCCCTTCTTTAGGCCAGTCTTGGCAAAAACAGTGGTGCAGTGGTGAGGATGAACATTCACACACCCCTGGCTCAAGTCCATCTACTAAAAGAGGCCAGTTGTTACATAGAAATTCTTCTGTCTTAAGGAATGCAATGAGATTGTCACTCATAGTCCACCAATGCATCAGAACATAGAACCTATACAAGCCAGGTTATGAAAGGCTATGATAAGCGACTTATTCAGCAGTGTAGCAAAATAGAATTAGCATTTTACTTAAATGCAACAACAAAGTGACCAAAAATGTTTTGGAGGGCTCCTGTGGCTGAAAACACATGGTCAAGTTGATATGCTCGTGAAGGTGTGTTTCCTTTGGCTACATACACCATTAATAGAAGGCACTACAATACATCATTTTGCATGTAGTCTATTGCATAGAGATTAAAGTGAAATCAGCATAGATATTATTGGAGCTCACCTTCCAATATGCCTCAACCATGATCCAAAAAACATAATCCCCCCCTGAAGTGGTCATATTGGGTAAAGTAGCTGACTGTATGGCCCTGGTATCAAAACATTATATACAATAATGTAGTAATTCCCACATATTTACACCCCTCTTTTTAATTTTTCTAAATTCTGCTAGTTGAGAATAAAGGGGTAGACAACAAAAGTGCAATGTATGTCTTCTGGCACTAAACTGAATTCATAAATTCGGATGCTAAATTCAGAACTTAGAAGAATGAAATACTCTTTGTAGCAACACACTGGAGGTTCCAATCAGGAATTATGCTTGTCTGTGGGTGCAACTTCCAGGAGTATTTGCAGCATCATAGTGGCTCTTTCTGGAAAGATAAATAAAATAGTATGAAAGTAGCAAATGAGGGACCTCTGGAAGGTTTTACAGATCAGTATTCATGAGTAAAACTTTTTACCTGTCATAAAAATAATATACATAATGCATTTTTATTTTACATGGCACCTCTCAGTGATGTTCACCAGCCATGGAATGTTTTATTTCAATATCAAGGAAGGTCAAATCAATGCTCTTATTGCAATTGACTATCAATGACACAGAAAATCAAAGTCCATTGCTAAGAAGGGGCTTCTGAAATGTATTAGATGTAAAGCCTTAGACACCAAATCACAGCAGAATGATGCATATTTACAGTATGTATACTTCTGGGCATATATACTCTTCCACTAATGCAATCACAATGGCACACTGTAACTTCTATCAAACAGTCTAAAAAGGCAAGTTTGTTCTCGTGGACATCTTCCCTTGTGAACTTGATGTTATTAACCACTGAGTTAATGTGTTCTGTAAAGGCCGCCACTTCTTTGGATCTGATTTTAACCCAAGTGTCATCCACATTCCTGAACCAGTATAGTTCCCTGTAATTTAAGTAAGGCCCTCCTTTCAACTTCCTCCATGTACAAGTTAGCTACAATGGGAGAGACTGAAGAACCCATTGCCCAGCTATGATTCTGTCTATAAAAAAGGATTTGTATATTTGAATAAAGAAGACCGCTGGTTTGAATGATGTGTGAAAAAAAGTGATTCTTGTTAAGGTTAAGAAACCATCCCTGAACAGAGGAGGGGGCCTTAGACGCCCCCTGTCTGCTACATACAATGCTGTTCTAACATCTGTACCCTGGTAGTTTCAGAATATTTCACACATCCATTCATGCAACTCTCCCAAGTAATACCTGTTTCTTGGAGTTGAATGACACAGTGGTAATCCTATCACAGTAAGTACACAGAATCTCTCTCTTTTTGAAGAGTTACAATGTGCCATTGTGATCGGATTAGTGGAATCATTTATATGATGAGAACTTCCCAGTTGAACTGAAGAAGCTGTTTGAATGAGTAGTGAAACATCTTCAATGATTACTGTTGTTTTACAATTACTTATTTTAGATACCCATTTTTGTTCTGCTTTCATTCAGACTCTCCTCATTTCACTCCACCTTAGTCTTTTAATCTCTCATTCTCTCCCCTTTTATATATCCCAACCTGTTCCACAATTTTCCCCATGTATCAAACGATTCTATGTTTTTCTCTGATCTCTTTTTATACTCAGTTCTTTATCTGTTATGTGTTTCATAATTTAATGGGAAGAAATTCATGCATTATTATTAAATTGTTTGCTCATTCTTGGTTCCATTCCAAAGTGCACACTGATGTTACATGACAGATGCAGATGTCATATACACCGGGACTAGTTAACAAGTGTTTAAAAAAAAATCTCACCATTTACATAGAAATCACTGTGCCACATATGCCTGTTTTATAAGGTATACTAACGCTAAATATCTTAAACATGTAATCAGCTGTAGAGAAATTGCTTAAAGACTGGAAATAGACTTTTAGGGGCAGATTTACTAAATTAGTGTGAAGGATTCGAATATTCACTCGACGTGTCTCTATTCGATTGTGCGACTATTCGAATATACAAATTAAGTATTTTCGACTATCGAATATAGAATATTCTGTATAATCGAATAGATCAAATATATTGAATAAATATATATTCGATAGTTCGACTATTCGCCAGTCAAAGAACTTGCCCTTTAAATTTTTATTTGTCTGCCTACTTCGCCAGATTGAACCGAACAAATTACAATAGAAGCCTATGGGAATCCCCCCATCCAGTCTTTTGCCGAATCTCAGTCGTACGATCGAACGCTTTGAGCGTTCGATTAGTACGTTTTTGGAGAATATTCGAACGTTTTTTCTGCGACTTTTTGTAGAATCGTTCGCTAGTACAATACTGGCAAATATTTTGGTGAATATTTATTCGAATTCGAGGGCTGAAAGCCCTCAACAATTCAATCCTTAGTAAATCTGCCCCTAAGAATGCTGCTTGCCTTAGAATTTGCACCTGGTGGCTGGATGTGGTCTGTGGCTCTCTAATTTGAAAGTGATGCATTCAAAGTCACAGTAAAGGGTTTGATGGAAGGCACTTCATAAAGGGTCTACTACAATTGAATCTGGGTATAAACTAATTTTAGTGCCAAAGGAAGCCCATTCATCAACATTTTCAATATGTTGCTGTTTTTGAGGTTTAATTAAATTTTTGATTAAACAAATTTTCTCTAAAAAATTAGAAATCATCTTATTTTTCATGCAATGCCAAAAAACAAAACCTTTAAAACCTTGAATTAAAGAAAGATTTCACTATTAGAAAAATAAAAATTCCACTGACTTCTACTTGACCTCAACAGCTTTTGAATGGCAAAGTGTTGAATTAGTGTTTTTCATAGTTTTTATATTTAATCATCTGCCAATCTTTTGTGGTTTAAAGTAGTTAGCATAATCCACAATTTTTAGGGCTAAATTCAGGAAAATTTGCGAAATAGAAACATTAGTTAAAAAGACCTTAGTTTTGCCAGGCTTAGTTAATGTTTTCATGAACTGACTAAATATTTTATTACTTCCATGGATATATAGATTTATAATCCTTAGTCCAATTTCAGTAGACCACGGAGAAATCTGTTTTCTATATATAATAGCTTATTAAATATTTCACAGCAATTATTAACTGGAATGTCTTTATTGAGGTACTTCTTTGTGTCAGTCAGTTGGACACATTACATATCTGAATCTCATTATGTAATATGTTCACCTAAAACATACATTTTTAGAATCTAACTTCCAATAGGTGTTCTAGGTTTTCCAGTACCTCGCAATCTTAGTACAACCTAGGGGACTGATTTCTAACTTGGTTACTTTTTTTGGATGCCTCAAAAAGAAAGAGCATATAAATCAAATCAAATTCAGATGCACATCTATCACTAGCTCAATTAGTTTCCAAAAAGACAGCAAGAGTGCCAGTTGCCTACAATATGTGAAACATCATACATGAGATCTGTAAGATTCAGTCTAAGTGAACTTGACAGTGAAGTGGAGAGCATTTTGCAGAGGAGCCCATCAACCACCCTAATATGATAGTTATACGGTTTTCTTAAGAACAGACTTTATTATTTTAAAGCGGACGGTAATCTGTACTTGAGTGTGAGGAATTTATTGGAAAATAAATCCTCAAGAACAGCAGTGTACATTTCTTGTTACCCAAATGGTTCCTGAGGATATTGGCATTTTTTAAAAAAAACAACTAACTATATAAGAAATATTTTTTATTTTCACTGCCTAGCATGATTCCTCTGGGCCCCATATTTTATTGTATAATGTGCAGTCAGGTTGAATGGGGCAGTGATAATAACTATGGCTTTCTTGTGCTGTGTATGGAACTGACAGCAACCTTAGCCAGAAATTAAATAGATCATAAGCAGTTGGCAGAAACTTGGCCATTTAGTTATGTAAATCTGAATCCTGTTGATGGTTCTATTGCCAAATGTTTTTTTGAAATGCTTCATAACATTAAAATTAAGAGTTGTAGGTACTACTTATACCCCACTATAGGATTTACTTTGATGCATACTGTGTGTGGGTGGGGGGGAGGGTAATTTATTAAAGTCTGAATGCCAAAAACTCTTTTTTTAATATATACATTTTTAATGAAAAAAAACAAAAATTTCTCGGAATTTATTATACCCCGAGGATGGAAGAAGTCAGAATATGAAAATCCGGCATTTCAGACCTGCCAATATTGTATATAAGTTAATGGGAGAAGTCCTGAAGATATCCTGATCTGCACTTGGTTTCAGCAATAATCCAAACAAACAATGCAACTGAATTTATTTAATGTTTAATTTGTAGCAGAATTAAGGTATGGTGATCATAATTATGGAAAGATTCCATATCTGTTAAAACCCCAGTAAGAAGCATTCTGAATCCCACACAAGTAAAATACATACCCCCATATGTAATAAAATGCTCTCCTTGCCCAGGAGCAGTAACCCATAGCAACCAATAAGTTGTTTGCTTTTCAACAGGTTGCTCAGGGCCAGATTTGCCTGAGGCCGCATGGTCCCTGCTCTGTCTAAGTATTAACTGAATTTGACTATTTGCTAAGTGCTCCGGGTATTTACACTTGATGCTATGTGGTGTTCATGGACGAACTGTAGTGTATTTCTATAAAGGAAGTCATATACCCCAATAGGTTAAAAGGAGGAGTCTAGCAGTCCTGGGGATATTTAGTTATAAGAGTTTAAAGACTAATCATGGACACTTTGTTTTGGTAGGTCTGTGCTGTACTCCGTAATGATAACATTCTGGGTTTTGCAAAAGCAATTTTTTTATTAAAATACAGAGCATGAAAGAAGCATGGTTCTCTCACTCAGTCTCCTCTGCTTGTGGAGCTTGCCCCACCTACAGTACGTTCTAATTTTACTATAATAAACTTATTAACATCAACAATTATCAATGCATTCTTCCCTTTTTAACATTTTAACATTAATGGTGCTAATAACAACAAACCATTAATAGTTGTAACTTAGTACAGGTGATTTGCTATAATTCTATTACCGACCCTGTCGCTTAAACACTGTTCAACCAGTCTTGATGTTTTTTTTAATAATACGGCCATAACGTGTTTGCACATTATGATGAAGTGTTTGTGCATGATCTGAGTTTTTTGTTCCTTAGATGGGTGCAGTATCTCTCAGAAAAGATTCTGATGTGTCTATCTAGTTGCCCTCACTGTTATCTACTGACACCTGCCTATTTCCAGTGGCATCTTGTCCTCTGGCCAGTAAGCATCCACTGGTAGATGCTGTTCCATGTGAATCAAATCCTGGTCCTGCGGCTCTTCTGTCTGATTACAAAGCTGGTCAACAGAATGAGTCACACTTGGTATTTTCAGGATTTTATATAAATGCCTTCTATTTCTATTTGCTTTAATTTTGTCTGTATTTGTCTTGCAAGAAATAACTATGCTGGAGATTTGCTTCCTTCCAGAGCTGTTGCTCTGTAGATTAAGAGTGCCACTTCTGTGTCCCGACCTGAATTAACAGCTTTTTTTTTTTTTATAAAACAACTGTTTTATAATCTTTACACCACATTCTGCAAGTCCATTACTCTGTGGGAATTGGGCTTGAAGTGACATGCTTGAATCCAATCTCTTCTGTGAATTTTACAAAGTATTTTCCTAAACACTGAAAACCATTATCTGTTCTTATTTCTCTTTTTATTCCATATCTGCATACGTTTGTTTTAAGTATTTTGCATACCTCAAAAGATGTGCTACTTTTTAATTTTCGAACTTCTGGATAATTGGAGAATGCATCTAATATTGCCAAATGCTCCTTTCCATTCAACATGAATATATCAACTCCAATAGTATCACAGGGACCACATGGCATTCTCTCTGTATTATGGGCTCCCTTGGAAGTGCTGGAGCAAAGGTTTGGCAAGTTGTGCAGCTTGTTTTTACTTGAGCAATAGCCGGATTTATAGAGGGCCAAAATAGGGATTCTTTTTGCATTTCTGAATTCCAAGATGCCCTTTATGTATTATAGTTAGCATGTTCTTTCATAGAAATGAAGGCACATCAATTTGAGATCCTTTGAGCAATACTACATCCCATGTAGACAGTTCATCACGATATTGACTTTCTATTTGCTAAATCTTGATAAATTTTCTCTTTGCATTTCTTAAAATCAGATTTACTTGTGTAAGGTCATGGTGTGACTGAGGGTATGGCCACTCTGCTGAACTGTGAAAAATTCTCTTCACTTCTTATTCCTGTTAGCACTTTGAGCTGCTGTTTTGTGAGTTCAGCTTCTTGGCAAATTCTTATAGCTTTTTCTGTGAGATCCTGTTTCCTTAACAATCTTTCTTGAGCTGATCATTACATCCAATTACACCTCTGCCTCTGATTAATGAATCTCTCAGCTGACCACAGTTACATGTTCTGCTTTTCAGCTTGAGGTATGTTATGTATTCCTCTATGCTTTCAATTGGAGACTGCACTCTGGACCACTTTCTGTGCACTGGGCAGTCTTATAGTGTTAATTTCTTTCATGTATAGTATCAGCTGTCAAGACAATTATCAGCAGCCTGCCAAAATGTCACCTATTTCATATCAGAAACCTACCCCTAGGCACTGGACCTTAAAGTGCACCCTCACTGTTCGGAATTTCACAAAAACATTACTTCCAGAGAGCAATCAATGGACCTTGCACCTTCATCCCTACACTACCGACCCCCCCCCCCCCCCCCCCCCCCCCCACCCCAGTTTCAGCTGTAAGGCTTCCACAATTGGCTGTATTTTTTTCAATTAACTGCCACCATAGGCAAAGGCTCTCTTGTGCCTATATATAAATACACCCCTGATCAGGAATATAGGATCAGGAATATAGACACTGAAGCCATAGCTGCACTGAAAATCAAATCATAGAAGTTGCAGCAAATTTGGATACAAAATGGTGCACTTCAGTTCACTTAAATATACACTTCTAAAACAATTTCTGAGACCAGGCTCCATTGCCCATAACATTAGCTTCTATTCCTGCCTAAAAAAATTCATGAGTGAGCTACTGTATATACTCATAAATGGCGGTTGATCTATTTTTATATATGCCTCTCTAAACCTTCAAGCTTCTCTGTCTATGTTGTTGTTTCCTATGCACAATTTCTACTCTTACATCTGTTATTGCAAACTGTTTGGCAGCATCCCCCTGTATAAATGTAAATATGCAAAAATATAATTATCTATGCTCACAAACTGCTGTGATCCTATACATTTCATTTGCTTTAAACAATATTTTTAAGTACACATTATCTAACCGACACATAAAATGTGAGATGACCTCTAACAAAGCAACATTTTCTTTACTTCATGTCAAGTGCTGGAAATGTTTACTTAAACCTAGAAAATGATTCATAAAAGCCTTGTGACTCATTTGCTTAAATAAATCTTTCATAATTTACAAAAATATTTAGCTGATTGTTTCCAATCTGTCGCTGTAAAAATAGTGAAAGCTCCTTTAAGGCTAAAGCTTATGTTATGGCGGAGAAACCATATGAAACAAAGCTGGTTTAACATTGCCATCTAGAGGCAAAACACTCAGCATAGAAATGTACACTAGTTGTGTTTTCTCTATCTTCTGAAAGGAAAAACAGCAGTCTCCTTGGTGTTACATCAATGATATTATGCAGAAACCAATCCTTAAATAATGCTTGCATTCAAAGCCCATATTTATTTAAAGGAGAGAAGAAAAGAGTGGAACACAGAACACTGAACAGTGTTAAAAAAAAAAGGAAAACAGATTCTAAACCAGGGAAGCAGAACAAAACCACATTTTGCTGATAGCTGAAGGCTACCGGTTGCAGCGGAGTCCAACATTATCCAGTAGGGATGCACCAAATCCATGATACAGTTTGTGATTCAGCCAGGATTCAGTTTTTTTCAGCAGAATTTGAATGCAGGTGAATCCTAGTGCCTGGCCATACAAAAACTGAATCCTAATTTGCATATGTGGGGTGGGAATGGAAACCATGTGACTTTTTGTCAACAACACATGGAAGTAAAAAAAAAACTTTCCACTTTTTCCTTTCCCTAGGGTTGGTACCTTTTCTAAAAAAAAAAAAATACCGGCCTTTCTATATATTTATCTTTTTCTCAATAACATTTGGATCAACCATCAAATAAAATACCGGCTAGGAGGCAACACTATTCCCTACCATAATTTGCATATGGAATTTAGGATCCAGATTCATATCTTTCACATATTTCAGCAGAAATCTCAAATAGTGGATTCAGTGCATCCCTATTATCCAGAGTGTTGCATTGTTGTTTACAAAGGTCCTAGCGCTAAGGACACTTCCATTTACACTGCCTTCTGGGCAGACCAGTGACTAGTAGCTCTGTCTGAAATGCATGCATTCTGCCATGTGACAGATAAAGGCAGAGTACAGCACTTTACAAAGAGACTTCTTAAAGGAACAGTTCAGTGTAAAAAGATGAGCTGTGCAAAATAAAATATATTGATAATATAGTTAGTAGCCAAAAATGTAGTGTATAAAGGCTGGAGTGACTGGATGTCTAACATAATAGCCAGAACACTACTTCCTGCTTTTCAGCTCTCTAACTCTGAGTTAGTCAGTGACTTGAAGGGGAGGCCACATGGGACATAACTGTTCAGTGAGTTTACAATTGATATTCAGAATGCAACTCAAATTCAAAAACAACAATTATGTGGTCCTCCCTCAAGTCATTGATTGCTTACTGCCTGGTAACCAATCAGTGGAAACCAAGAGAGCTGAAAAGCAGGAAATAGTGTTCTGGGTATTATAGTCATCCAGTCACTCCAGCCTTTATACATTACATTTTTGGCTAATTAACTAAATTAGATTTTTTTTTTATTTTACACAGCCTATTTATTTACCAAGTTTTCGTTTTTATACTGAACAATTCCTTTAACTGTGCAAATACTGCCTTGTAGTGCCCCTGCAACTGTAGTATATTGGACTATGTGAGCACATGTAGTAGCAGCAGCACTTAAGTATCTAGCGATATAATGAAAGTAATATTGAGAATCTGCACATACAAATACAAGAGAGCACATGTTGGACAAACTCTAAAATAAAACTAAGTTCTGCACAGTCTTATGTCTGGTAACTCAACACAGCCATATTACAACAACAACAACAAGTTTAGTGGAGGACACAGCCAAGGATGTTGCACGAGGCACAGGGCCACAATAGGGACAGTGCATTCAAAAAGGGACAATTCTCAAAGAACACTGATTCATTTTGAACATAACCATAAATATAAAAAAACTATTGTTTTTAGATCTGTAATAGTGATGAGCAAAATATTTTGCTGAAAAATAGGCTCCAATGGGTGAAACAAATTGTTGCTCATCAAAAACAGTTTGTTGCCCATAGCCTTCAATGCATTTGTCCAGTGATCCCCAACCAGTAGCTCGCGAGCAACTTGTTGCTCTCCAACCCCTTGGATGTTGCTCCCAGTGGCCTCAAAGCAGGTACTTATTTTTTAATTACTGGCTTAGAGGCAAGTTTTGGTTGCATAAAAAACAGATGTCCTGACAAACATTCTCTCCTGTAGGCTGCCAGTCCATATAGGGGTTACCAACAAGCCAATCAGAGCTCTTATTTGACATCCTCATGGACTTTTTCATGCTTGTGTTGCTCTCCAACTCTTTTTTAAATTTAAATGTGGCTCACGAGCAAAAAAGGTTGGGGACCCCTGCATTTGTCAATTGTTTTGCAAAAAGGGTCAGATTCTTCCATCATTAGTTATATAATTGCATACCTTCCAGCATTTGAAAAATGGAAAGAGGGACTAAAACATTTTTTGGACAATGCCAATTTTATGGCAATTTTATTTAATATTTATTTTATTTAATAAAAATCTGGTACTGCAGGCTAAGCTGTCAAAATCGATACTGGCTGTCGAGTTGGGAGGTATGTAATTAGACCATGAGTTCTGTGCCTAACATTGGGGCAAATCGGTCTCAGCAGCACATTGGGGCAAATCCTTCTCAGCATGTATAAAAATATAATATCTATTGTGTTGTGCAGAATGACATGCTTGAAGGCTGATGCTGGCCATAGAGGTAGTGTAGTGGTTTTTCATAAGGTTTTACTGACTATGTAATCCTTCACATGTAAACTCCCTGCTGAGCGATGAGACCAATCAATTCTGCTGCAAAACTGGATGATCAGTGTCTCAGTTTGAGACCTTTTGGAGAGTGTATTATTGGGACGTTGGCTTTCCTAGAAATGTATTGACCTGCCCTTAGAACATGATAGCGAAGACATGATTCATCAGTCAAGCCATTTACAAAATCCGAGAGTTTTTCATTTTATGTACCCCCTTAAAGGAAATGGGTAAAACAATCCACAATCTGTAATCGTAACTTCTCTTCCCCCTCCAATGAACCAAATGAAGAGAATATAAGCAGAAAGCCAGATACTGCTTTTTATAGCAATTATTTTTACAAATACAGTATCTGAAGGAACTATTAAAAAAAGTTCAACTAATGTATAATAGAAGTAAAATTTTCTTTCACAATGCAAGAATTAAAATTTTGGTTGAGGAGCCGGTTTAAACCCTCTAATGTAAAAAAATATACACCCAACTTGGTTTCAACAATACAGAACAGAATTGGTTTGGATTTTAAAATGTATTCTCTTCACTGTGAAATGCGTTCTTTTTTACTGTATGTAACACATACAAAATACCAGCATCTCTGTGTCTCTTGTTCAATGCATAAGCCTAGCAGTGGTTTGAAAAGCCATCTAATGGACTATTTCTATACCACCAGTATATTCCACTGAATTTACTAAATACCCAGAGGAGCTGCTTGAGTTTTAAGCTACAAGGCAGAAAACATAAAGCTTTGCTGGTAGTGCCATACAGAAAAGTCAATGCTTTCTATTCTCATGAACATACAGGTAACTTAGCGGTAACCTAACCTCATGGGGCCTTCTGACATGTACACTAGAATACAATGCACAGACCTAATGGGACCTTTTAGACAGTAAACACTTGGAGGCTGCAATCTTTAAAACCATTTATTGTATACTGGCCAACTTGTAAAGGCTGACAGAATTGTGTTTTTCCCCTCTAACAATCTTCTAAATAAAACCGATCCAAGTCCTCTCTGATCCCTTTGCATTGTTGTCTAAGATACAAATGGAAAAAGAAAACACAGTACCTTTACATTGAATACATTACCCAGGCAGAACGTGCTGCATGCTAGAGTGCATTGTCTGCTACAGTATAAGCATACAATGCTGCGGTAATAAAAAGCATTCAGTGCAGAGGCGCTCACATTGTGTAACGTAACAAGCTGGAAGGCATAATGCAAGTCAATGGAAATCTTACTAAAAGATGCAAGCTATTCTTTTAAGGTGCCTCTTCCTCCCTTTCTGACTGGGTTCAATAGCGTTCTGACCTGTATAGAAAGAACAGCTTGCTAGAAAAACATATTTTAATTAGACGAGTTTTAATTATAGTTAATCCTGTGTGCCAGACATTGCTTTGGTCTGCAGTGGTTGTTAAACTCACATCTAATGATGCTTTGTGATGATGTTTACTGCACTAAAATTACAGCTGAATTACAATACTAAGCAAAACTTTCTACAGCACTTATCTCCAAGAGGCATTTTAAGAAAAATATTATTTTGCATTTTGATTACTGAAATGTTTTTATGGCACTTGTGCCTAAGGACTGTGAGAAGTAGAATGAGCTTGCACTTTGGCTAAGTGTACATCTTCATTTAATATGTATGCCATGGGTAAATAACAATTGAAGTCTTGCACACAAAGAATACATGGGAACAGGGAATATTTAACCGCAAGAGCAATTCTGGATGTTTTGACTGCTAGGTGTTTATTAGCCCTCGTAGAGAGGTGAGGGCTTTACAATGATAACTGCAGAGGAAGCTGTGTTCATCTACTACTACATAATGACATAGTAGGTTAGATTAAAAAGTTCAACCTCTTAAATCTCACTGTAGTGCCTGTGATTATTGTAATACGCACCAATGCTCAGCACCAACAATTGTTCAGCCTTGCACCCTGTAGCTGTACCCAAAGATGTGTGTAGAGTAAATATTTTTGTAGGCTATGTGATTTTTCTCACATTACACTCATCGAGGACTGCCATCACAGAATGGGCCAGAGGTAGTGGTAGACAGAAGAGGCAGTTGCCTAGGGCACTACAGTCGGAGGGTTCAAGTTGGAAACAAAAAATGACTGCATTATATGCTCCGCTACACTTTGGAAGGGATGTAGTTGGTCTTGGGTTTGCAGGCTAAAGGGGTGGTTGTTGTCATGAGTATGTGGCCTATAATTGAGGTGGGTGGTGAGTGGGCAGGGAGGCAAAGAGGTAATGGCTTGGGGCCCACTTCTATTGGATATAACATGTGCAGGTATGGGATCCATTATCTGGAAACTCGTTATGCAGAAAGCTCCAAATTACAGAAGACTGTTTCCCTTTGACCCCATTTTATACCAATAATTCAAATTTTAAAACATTTCCTTTTTATCTGTAAGATTAAAACAGTACCTTGTACTTGATCCCAATTAAGATTTAATGAATCCTTACTGGAAGCAAAGCCAGCCTATTGGGTTTATTTAGGGGCACATTTACTAAGGGTCGAAATAGTAGAATTTAAAAAATTCTGATTTCGAAGTAATTTTGGGCTACTTCGACTATCGAATAGGCCAACATTCGATTTGAATAGAAAAAATTTGATTCGAACGATGTGATCAAACGATTCAAACGATTTTAATTCTATCACTTTGAAAATTCAACTCTTAGTATATCTGCACCTTAATGTTTAAGTGATTATCTAGTAGACTTAGGGGCAGATTTACTAAATTCGTGTGAAGGATTCGAATATTTGCTCGAAT
>CM044432.1:48875704-48894540 GCA_024363595.1 Xenopus borealis | reverse complement strand
GCAATGCTTAACCCTTGTTATTAACACAGTAAATATTGTATCTCAAAGTAAAACACTCCTGTGCTTATATGCTTTCAGTACTTGAAGAAAAAGTTACTTTAACACATTTCCCTGATTTTACATTTTCCCTGATTTTACATCATTTTTTTCTGGTCCCCTGAAAAACATAAAATGGGGGTTCTACTGTAGATGGATTTTATTTTGAAAGCAGCAAGTAAGTTGCAGGTAAAACCTAGTCCCTTTGTAAAATGTATAATGAAGTAATAGAATTCTTAATGAATCAGATGCAATTTGGACAAACGATACCTGTTTTGTTTAAAGGGAAAGGCATCTTCAACAAACCAACTACATTACTACATTATTACTACTATTATTGGATGACAGACTTTCATGACTTTCTTTATTGTCTTTAATTATGCTTCTGATAACAAATATGGACCTTCTTCTCATACTTGCTGCTTCATCTATTGATTTTGCAGGATGCATGCTTATTTGCAAATAGTGTTAATATCTATGTGCTGCACAAATCTTTTCCTTTCCCCTTTTCATTTAATCATTTATAAGAAGGAACTTCACTAATGTTCAACATCAAACAATGTTTAACATGTGCTGATTGTGTTTTTGTCTGATATTTTACAAATAAGTGCACTGCAAAATAAAATCTCTCCATCATGTATTGTCTCTGTTTTGGTGTTTGGTGAAGGAAATAATCAAGCAAAAGCTGGAGTACTATATTTGAGCTTTCTATTAATTTTCAACAATGTTTTACTTTAATTTCATGTGTCCTAGATGGCAGTCCTCTAAATTAACCATATGCCTAAAACACAACAGTTTGTTTAATTGAATTTCAGATATCATTCTAAAAGGGATACTGTCATGGGAAAACATATTTTCTTCAAAACGCATCAGTTAATAGTGCTGCTCCAGTAGACTTCTGCACTGAAATCCATTTCTCAAAAGAGCAAACAGATCTTTTTATATTCTGTTTTGAAATCTGACATGGGGCTAGACATTTGTCAATTTCCCAGCTGCCCCTGGTCATGTGACTTATGCCAGATCTTTAGGAGGGAACTGATTTCTGGCAGGCTTTTGTTTTTTGCTCTCAATGTAACTGAATGGAACCCTGTGGGACATGGGTTTTTACTATTGAGTGCTGTTCTTAGATCTGCCAAGCAGTGTTAGGGAGCTGTTATCTGGTTACCTTCCCATTGTTCTGTTGTTAGGCTGCTGGTGGGGGGTGAGGGAGGTAGGAGACATCACTCCAACTTGCAGTGCAGCAGTAAAGAGTGTTTGAAGTTTATCAGAGCAAAAGTCACATGACTTGAGGCAGCTGGGAAATTGACAATATGTCTAGCTCCATGTCAGATTTCAAAATTAAAAATTGTTTGCTCTTTTGAGGAATGGATTTCAGTGCAGAATTCTGCTGGAGCAGCACTATTAACTGATGCATTTTGAAAAAAACATTTTTCCCATGACAGTATCCCTTTAAATGCAGGTGTACTTCTAAAAGATGATTTGGGATTTTGAAAAGATTTAGCACATACTATACTAACTTTGTGACATAAGTTAATGTATAATGACCACAAATAGGCCTGGCGCTGGTCACAAATGTCTTGTGATGTGATGCTAGATTAATTGTTATTCTGATGCAGAGTTACATTGGCTTTTAACATAGAATATGCATGCATTTTGACCCCCTCCTCAACAATACTTTGTCCTCATCTTGGCTGGTTTGACGTTTGTACCATTAGTACACCATGGCTGGCTCTCCATGCTCACAGTCAAATATAACCACATGATGAGTCATTTCTAACTCCAAATCAGCTACAGTAGATCTAAATCAGGAACAAAGCAACCCCTTTCCTTCTTAATAAAATGCACAATGTATAATCCACATTGATTGTATATGAAGAACAATAATGGTTGTTACTTCTGTTCAAATCTCACACTTTTACTTGACCTGGACTATACTCTTACTTATGAATGCAGAACGTAACCGCAGAGGCAATATTATTGCATGTAACCTTTCACTACTCAATTACCTGAGCAGGTCACAAAATATAGCATTGGAGAAGATCAATATATGAATTCCACAAATGGTTAATAGAAAAGCTGCAAAAGATACTGAAACTCAAAGAGTAAAATTAATAAGTTGCCTTATACCAGCTGGCACAAATAGAGAAAAATCTTGAAATTACTCTCAACATTGTTTTTACAAGTACTGTGTATTAAAAAATATATTTCTGGACGAGATATGTATATGTTTTAATAAATGTCTAGTTAAGGGCTCTTACAGACCCCTGTGGCATATTCCAAAAAGAACCATACACTCATACATAAATGTCTCTATAAATATAGCAGCACAGTGACTCATAAAAATTATGTATATTTGTACATTTTCTATGAAGATTGCTATAACCCTATACCTAAAGATGTAGCACAAACATAGTTAAGGCTTGCTTTAAGCATTTTCATCTTGTCGAAATCTTCTGATGTGTAATCCCATTAAGGGAAATCTAGCTGGAATGAATGATGTGCTCTAATCGTAAAGGTGCAGTAGAGATGAAAGAAATTGACTTATGATCTCAGCAGTAACAGAGCAATCTGATTTGCTCAATTTTATATATATATATATATATATATATATATATATGTATGTATATCCAAAAGCTTAGGGGTTTCGAATACGAATTTTCAAATGTTTTTGAAGAGAACTTCGACCAGTGAATTTTTAAAATTCGATCGAATCGAATGATTCGAATAAAAATCTATTAGAATATTTGACTAGTGATGGGCGAATTTATTCGCCAGGGGCGAATTCGCGTCGAATTCCCGCGATTCGCCGCTGGCGAATAAATTCGCGAAACTGCCAAAAAAATTCGTCCAAAAAAAATTCGCCGCGCAAAAATGTCGCGCGTCAAAAACGCCGCGCGACTCGTTTCGCGAATCGGCGAAAAATTTGCGGATTTCTCTGGAAATTCGTGAATTTTTCGGCGAAGCGAAACGCGGCTGTTTCGCCCATCACTATATTTGACTATTCGACATTCAAAGTACTTCCCCTTTAAATTATTATTCGACTGCCTAGTTCGCCAGATCAAAGCTACCGAATTGGGTTTCATTACCATCGATCAAATGGTTAAAATAACAATAAAAATGTATTAAGATTTTATTGATCGATCAAATCTTTTCTATTTGATCATTCTATGAATCGAATTGTGGTAAAATCCTTCGAATTCGATATTCAAATTTGAAGGATTTTACTTCCCAGACTATTCCCAGTTATTCCCATGGTTGAATTCGAGGGTTTTTCAATCCTAGAATTCAACCCTTAGTAAATCTGTCCCTTAGAGTTACAGAGATGCTGTCTCTCATATAGACTCTGTTTTATGCAAATAAATTGTATTCCCTTTTTCTCTATACTAACAACATTTGATCCAAACTAAGGTATAATTAATCCTTATTACAGACAAAAAGGGAAAACTATATAAAAATTTTGATTATCTGCATAGAATTAAGTCTTATTGGAGGCAAAACAAGCCTATTTGGTTTCATTAAAGGTGAAATGCTTTTTTTAGTAGACTTAAGGTATGGAGATCCAAATTATGGAAAGATCCATTATCTGGAAAACCCCAGGTCCAGAGCATTCTGAAAAATAGGTCCCATACCTGTACTGGAATAAAATAAATAAATATATATATATATATATATATACACACACACATGTATCCACATAAGGGAAGGGAGGAAGGGAGACACATTTAAATAACATTTTGTGTAATACCTGAGAATGTCTGAAACCACTCTGGTTTGTTATCCCATATGACAAACAGGTAATATGCAGGCACTCCAGTTAATGTAATGGCAAAACCAATTCCTGTATTGATGGGGTCTGAGTAAAGTGACAAGGCAACCATAAAGAGGCAGGTGAAAGAAAATAAAGCTGGTATAAATATCGGCACCTGAAACAGGAGAGAGATGGTCAACATTTGCATTCTCTGGGTTTTTGTTTTCCAGGACAAAATATGACAGAGTTGTGTAGTCTAGAGTAGTAGAGTCAGTGAGTAAATGTTGAGTGTGTTAGTAAATGTTGAGTGTGTTAATCAAGCATCTATGATATTTTATGCCTATGAGAAAACAATAAATCATTACAGCATCAGTTCAAAATAAAATGCATAAATTATTCAAAGAATTAAAATGAGAGTTACAGTAAGTATAATTTGCTTGAAATAAATATTGCAGATGATGCCTTACATGTCTTTAGCCAATGTGATACATTTAGTAAAGCCAAGAGGGGCTTTCGAGTGACAGTCATTTGCTTTTACTTAGTGCAGTTCCAAGTAATTTTTATGAGCTTGTAATAAAGCATTTCCCTCAAAATGTCTTGACACTGAGAGGTTCATTGCAACATATAATGATTAATGGTAAACAGACACAGAGGTGAATGTACCTTGAAAGGGCGATGCATCTCGGGTCGTTTGTATCTCAGATAAATGAGTCCAGCCACAGCCAGGCCAATAAAAAGCCACCTGACGAAACTGAAAAAATTCAGGAGGCTGTAGATATCTCCAGTGAAAAGCATTACCATTGTTAGTGGAAACTGTAAAAGAAAAGGATTTTGTGATCCATATTCTCTGCTGGGGTAGAATTCTGCAAAACGCCTTTGTTAAAGTACATTATCACGTGTACTTTTTATACAAGATGCATTAATACAGACACTTGAAATGTTCGCATTGTAAAAACACTGGGGAATGACAGGAGAGCTGTCTTGTGAGTGCTTTCTTCAGATCTCTTTCTTTAATGCTGTAATGGGAAACACAGGGGTCTGTGTCTATTAAATGGAATATGGAAAACTGCGTGTGTCAGAAATCAAGACTGCAATAGACTGTAGCAGAACTGTTTAACCTGGGATCCTCTGTCTCTCCTGTGCTACAAGAGTCAAAAGGTAGAGATAATAGTAGTTCTTAAAGTGACTGGTCTAGGTCTAGCCTGTAGCTAGATCACTGAGCCAGAAAATCTTTCATTTGTTTTGCTAAACACTAAATTATTACAGCAAACACCTTACATGCTTAAAGTTGACAGTTGATTGCTATGGGTGTTAGCTTTGAGGGAGTGGCTTCTAGTCCAAATAAAAATAAATATTGGGAAGGTAGTACAAACTGAGCATAATAAAGGGTTCCCACATATCCAATAATATGCAAAGTCTATGTTTAATCATTAGAAGATGTATTTGTGGAGAAATTCTTAACTTCATCAGCTGCAAACTTTTTTAAAAATGTATTCTAAACTTTCTCCATGTGGTCTGGGACAAATAAATCCTCCCAACAGATGCCATTTATCCTCCCCTTTCTTTCCAGATCTTCTGCTTGCTTGCTTTCTGAGGACACAGCCATATTCACTAAAGTACGTAACCAACTGAAATGAAAAGGGGCCCACCTTCAGAAATATTGGGCCCCATACAAGTTATTTGTGTGGGCAACCCCATGAACACAAGCGTGTGGTTCTAAAACTTTTGACCATGTCTCTTGTTTTCTACACCAAGGATCAACTGTCAGTTAGGTAAGTTTTCCTAGGACAGATGGTTAAACTTGATGGGGTTTATTCTTCAACCACAGCTGCTATGATACACATCCACAAATCATGAATGTAATTATAGAGAAAATAGAACATGTTATTGCAGAAGAGGGAGTAGGAACTAGGGGCCCAGTGGGATAACCAGCAGCAATATATGTATATAGAAAATGTATTTGTCCCAGATTGTCTCCCTCTCCACCCCAATGGATACAGCATACATTATGTTGATGTTTATACCAGGAGTAAGGCAAAACAACTGTAATAGTAACTAAGCCCTACATGGATTAATAGAAGTATCTTATTTTGGGAACTTAGGATTCACACTAATACAAGTGAAGCTCCTAGCCACCAGGCACTAGCTTCAACTTCTTTACACCAATTTAAAAAAAAAAATCTTATTCTGATGTGTGGCCCTTTATGCCCTTTCTACTAGGTTGCACATATATCTGTAAATATAAAATTTACAGTAGGCATCAAATTTTTTTTGACGAAAGATACATTTTACTGTAGAACTGTATCTGTTAGCCAGCAAGGTGTTAAACTGTTTCATTCTCATTGTTTATTGTCATTCTTTGTTTTTACCCCCTGTAAAACATGCTTTTTAACCAGAGAATCAATTTACTGACTAGTCTTTTTCCATTATAAATGTGTACACTTGTTTGTGTCCTTCATTACACTGGTGCCTGTGATGAGTCCGCTGTGAATTCTGAGACGATAGAGTTTTACTTCACTTCCAATTAAGCAAATTTAGCTTTTATTAGTCATACCTCTGTTTCAAAAGACTTCATGTCTGAGAAAGAAGCTGAAATAATCAGTGCCTTTCCATCCACACACTCCCAGGAAATACAGTCTAATAAAAAATGATTTACTCTTCTGCCTTAGAGAGTTAAATACCAGAAGCAGATTCACATATCCACTAGTGAAACCCATAATGCAGCTTCTGCCTCCAAAGGAACAGAATTATAAAATAAATGCATTTCACAATAGTGCTGTATCTTTTTGCTTATAAATCATATGGTTAGGCTCAAAACACAAGTACAGAACTGCTTTGCGCATTAGAAGCAAAGTATGTGTTTCATTGATTTCTACTTTGAATGCCTGGAGCAAAGGATGTCATTAAGGGGACAATATCTCTCTGTCTCTCCTGTTTTCAGTGACCTATAACTATTATATTTCCAGGGCCAAACATAATGGATATAAAACATATATATGTCATCATATATTCTATATATTTGTATATTTAAGGTATGCTGTCTTAAAGGAAAAGTAAATTTTTTTTTTTCTATCTGTAAATTTGCTCTAAACAGCTCCCCAGATTAATGTACCTTAGTCCCTGCTGCAAGTCTGCTCTGGTTTCTGTGTTATCAGCAGCTTGTTTCCCCTTCTTCCTGGTGCAGAGTAAAGCCCCGCCCCTTAACTTACTTAGCTGTCCTTATCTCTCTGACTAGTCGGAGAGATCATTTGCATACTATGACATAGCAGAGAGGAAGGGGTAGCCAGTGTCACAGATCACACACTTATGTCTAAAGCAAAGACTATTCTTAATAGATGGAACTACAGATAGAGTCACTTGGATTTGTAAGTTAAATGCGTCGTGACTCAGCATTAATTGAAGAAACTGTGTTATCTAAAGTTATCTTAACTCATTTAATGCATTTAACCTTTTCATTAGCATACCAAAGCTCCATTGTTTTCAATGGTGAACTCTTTAATTGGATGGGATGCTGTGACACAATATTCTGTGAAAAGTGGGATAAATGAGATAAATGAGTTAAGTCGCGACGCATTAAACTCACCATCCAAAGTGACTGCATCTGTAGGATGGTAACTTGGTAAGTACAACAAAAACACTGGACAAAAGTATGCATTTGATGGTATCTTGCAAAGTCCAAGGACATGAGATACAGCTGCACATTGTATTGAATTTGCATTGCGTATAATCTTATCCTTAGCTTACAGAACCCAAATCCCATGAGGATCTTTTTTTTTATGTGCACTCAAATTCGGCACTTGGTGCTCGCTGACCATATAAATAGCTTAGACTGATCAGAAGGCAATTTAAATAACATAGAGAATGAGGGAAGTGGTTTTATTATATCTTGTGTGGTATGCAGAGCAGCACTGGCAGGACTTGTGCATCTGAAATATGTTCAATTAGGGGATAGGGATAAGTATGACGGAGGGAACCTTCTCTATCAAATACCTCCTGGCACTCTTCATGAATGCAGTGGTGCTGAATGCCAGCACTAGTCAGCACGTCTTTGTGCTCCAATCTGGAGTAAAACATGGTGCAAACATACAAAAACCATGGCTGTATGCACCTGTTCTTTTCCACTTTGCCCCCTGCCCAAGAGACTGAGTGATATTTGAAATCTGTAAGGTGTTTTAATTGTTTATTATGTTGAACTATTAGATGGTGAAATGCCTGAATTAGCTTTCTGTTTGGTACAGCAGGAAGCAAAATACACAGGCAAGTTGCTTCCCAAATAAAACTGTTGTCTTAAAAACAAATGCAACTATTGTCAATTAATTTTATGGTATGAATGTGCGTGTATGATACAAAGCACTTCAAACTGGAGTAACGAGCGCTTGTGTGTTCAGCTATGATGTGCATGCTTTTGTTCAAATTACAGCTGTGACATGGACATGTACAGTCAATTCAATTATGAACACCTCATTATAGAACAGCCTGGTCTCCTCTGAGAGCATCTGTGAAATGATTTTGATAATTGGAAAAATTATTTATCTAAGTTTAACGTGAAATAAATAAAAAATAATGAGCCATGTAAATAAAATCCTCTCTCCAGATCCTCCTATATGAGCAAAATTTCAATTCACAATAAAATGTTCAACTTACCAAAACAATGACAGCTGGCAATGGAGTGTGTTTGCGCACATGAATCATAGAGAGAATTTCAGGAAGGTGACCCTCTCGGGACGCAACATAAAACATTCTGGTGGTGTAAAAAAACATTGTGTTTCCAATGAGTTAGTGTTATCTATCACTGTTTAACAGGCACATACACACAATTTATTTTAATAAATACAGAACTATTACTGATTCCAACCTAGTTCGTTTTCTGGTGGGAATCTGAAGGAAATTAGCACATAATGGAAAACCATTTTTTCCACTATGAATTGCCCAAAAAATGTTTTTATAGGTTTTTAGAAGTAAGAGGTAAAGATGTTTTTATAATGCAAGTGCTAATTTAAAGAGTTGAGTTTTCCTCAACAGGACACCTGCTTAAATGCTATCTACAATTTTATTTGTACCTATACACTCTCCTAGCAACTTGTGCCGACTGAGCCGTGTTGATGATTTGCACACAAGAATCAAAATACATAGAGAATGGACTTCAAATATCTGAAACCAGCTGGCACACTCAAGTGGTATTCTGGAGATTAAATGGACCATACTATATGTAGATTATGTATATTTACAAATTGTGGGCACGGACTTCATTAACTTTCTGGAAAACACCAATAAAAACCCCTTTGGAATCCCAATTCTACATTTAATTATGCAGTCACTAAGGGACCCATTTGCTAGAAATAGAAATACAATTTTTTTTCTAGGGATCTCAAATAATTAGCTCTAAAAATTCAAGATTTATAAAGTGTAAAACCACAAAAACCCAATAATGCAATATGTCGACAAGTTAAAGTTGTTAAGGTGCTAAAAGGTCACTGGGAGCACTGCTGATCTTATTGGACTGCTTCAAATCAGTTTCGCCTTTTAGAGATTTTCAGATTTTTTTCTCTAAGAATTGTCCAAAAACCACACATTTTTAGAGGTTTGAGGTGTTTGTATCATTCAGAGCTTTTTTTTGTTCATAATTTTTATATTTGGATCTTTTAATAAATTCCATGACTTTAGAGTTTATGAGTTTAGTTGTGGTTTCAAAAAACCTCTTAAACCACTAAAATCCAACCTTTAATATATAAGCCTCTAAGTTGTCAGCAATTAGAGACTAGCACTATACTAGCTAAAGTGTTAAGATGGCTATACAACTTAAGATCTACTAGTTTGGCCAAATTTGGCTGAGCTAGTTATTTGCTCCCTTGAGCAGCAGTTGGAACATAAAGTATTGTGCATCTGTACAAATTTGTCAGAGGAGGACTACATCAATGTATCCCCTGCCCTCATCTAGCCAAATATCTACCAGGGGGGCCGATACACAGATAAGCTGCCAACTTGGTCTAAAGTGACCCATGTATACTGTAGCTAGCTTAAATCTACCTGCATGTGGCCACTGTAATTAACATTTCTATCTTGTTAAGAACTCTATGTAACCCATATTGTTTATGGGTATTCCAGAAGAAGTTATTTTTGGTTGTTCATATCCTGTTCTACAAGACTAATAATCATTACAAATGGTACATGAAAATGAATAATGAGTAATAATATTTAGTTTAGGCAGAAATAGTATGAGAATACATGTTTTTGAGCCTCTCCAGCTATAAGTTGGATACGAGAACTACATTTACGTAACTATTGGAGTAAAGTAGGACTACGTAACTATCAGGGTGAAGGAGGAGTTGCATAGAAATCAGTCAGAAAACCAGTAGATGGTACCTAATGAAAGTTTTTGCTAGGGCTGGAACAAACACTATGACTTTTTTTTATCTTTTCTATTTTTTTTTTATATATCTAACCAAATGATTTACCTGGAAACTGCAAAAACACCACCATTCATTGAGCCAAAGCAAGACAAAGAGACAAAGATTGGGACAGCAATGGAAAAGCTCCCAAAGAGGCGCTCTGCATATGTCTGGAAATGAACAAAAGTATCAAGCATCATAAATACTGTAAATAAATCATGATAAACAATATTTCCAGTACAACATTTCATACTGAAATGAATTAAATAAACTAGTAACTACAAATGTATTGATCTTACATTGATTTTAGAGTAAAAGAAACATAAAGAATAATTTTACTAGCATTACAGTGTCTGCTCTAAGGCCCACAATGGCTTTTGAGAATATTAGAGACATTTTTTGCCATGGCAAATATTTTTGTAATACCTGCATGTAATGTATTTACTCTGGACAGGAAAAGTCAGTGTGAAAAATATCCATGTGTTTTTTTTGCATTTTGTGAATGTTCAGGACAGGCCCTCTCTGTAGCTATTGTGTATAAAAGGAATAGGGTTAAGCAGACTATTATTTATTCAATAAACTGTTATTGCAGTACAGTATATTTTAAAAGATTGTTGGAAGAAAGTTTTTTCTTTAAACCCAACCTTTAGCAAACTCAATGTATACCCATAAATTATGCAAGAAGACTTTGTCATTCTCTTTCATTTTACATTTCATAAAGATACCACAAATAACAAGAACTGAAACTTTCCTACTCTAATATATAATTCAGCAACATACGCCTCTCATTGTCAGTAATCATTTCTGAACAGGCAATTAGAATGTTATTAATCTACTGCCTTAATATCGCTGCTTTTTCACAAGATATAAGTAGTAATTACAGGGTAACCTTCAGGCATACCAACGAGTACAAAAATCTAAAGTTTATCTTAGAAGATGTTAACTGCAAAATGTGGTTATTCTTTCTGCCGTTTTCTCAACAAGGAAGTCATTCTGAAATGCACATAGAATATAAAAATGACATTATAGCACAATGTGTTCTGTGACATGCAAGGAATGACTAAAACAACTCTGTGCCCTAAACTGTGAAAGTGCCTTATTAAATGAGCTATTTGCAACTGAGTAAGGTCAGTGTATAAGGACAGAGATTAAAAATTTATGATGTATATTAAGAGTGCATGTAAAACAGATAGGGCGACATAGTCTCATTACACCATGTGTAGTTTCTCTGGTGGACACATACAAAAGGTTAAACTTTATCTTGTACACATCAAGCAAGCCACATCGATTTATCAGATGTTACTTCCTGGTGTTCTAAGACACATGAAGCACAGGATATTGTGAGACCGTTATTATTTAAAAATATCTTTAAAAATACACTCACAAGTGTGATGTATAGGAGTTTACCTCTTTGATCTGACCATTGCCAGAGTTATCTTCTCTCCCTTGTGGTTCTTTCAGGGTGCTTAAGGATGATGCCTTTGCCTGACACATTTCATCCAATTATCTGCAGGTCATTATCCTTAACTCAAGCAAAGGCTTCCAACGTCGTCCCCCAGCGCCCTAAAGGAACCACATTTTACACTATTCTGTACTTCGTATGTCTTATAAAATGATGTGAGCAAGATAACGCAAAAAGTACCCACCAGAGAAACTACAAATGATGTAAGGAAGCAGTTTGGTCACATAACCTACTAAATGGTGTGTCTATAGGTCACACAGTTTGGGGTTTCCATCATTTCTTAGAATTAGGTTAACAGGCCATTTTGTTACCAAGAACTTACTACATCATAATATTATCTTTTGTTATGTGATTATTTTCCTGAGCTGTCTAGCACTGACTTTTTTTTTCTTCAACTAAATCCATCCTTTCCAATGAAAAACTGTCAAACAATGTACAGCTATCCTAAAGTTGAATAGAAATATTTTGTGCTAACATTTTATTTAAATTGCTCTACTTATTTAACTTTTTTATTATGAGTTTATATTAAATATTACTTATTCATTGAATAGCAACTGAAGGTATGTCATAAAATGTAATCTGATTTCCAAAGCAATAGACCATACAGGTAGTTAAGCTTTTAAACTGATTGCAAGATTACTCTTATAATAATATCCTTACGGTTCTTATGATCGTTACGTGTATTTCTGAGCCCGCCATGCCATATCAATCTCCCAAATCAAATTATTTTAGAGAAAAATTGAAACAGCAACTGTGATCATGTTAACTCTAATCTTTCTTACCACAGCAACAGCACTGGAGAGAACTAGTTCTTCTGCAGTAATGGTTGTATAGTACGCCACGTTAGTTAAGACATAGCCAACTGTCACAATGGCCATTGATATGCATATCGCAAGAGGTACATTTCTGAAAGACAAAAAGTCAACAGTATATTTATTTTATGAAATTCTTAAACATATATCTGTAATACTTTATGTACGTGAGGATGTTCATTTTGCAAGCAGCAGACGCAATCTCTTCTTCTAAACCAGTGGTGTCCAGCCTATGGATCAAGACCCCAAAGAAAGGCCATGGGTTCTATCTAACCTAACAGTGTGTTAATATCATCTGCTGCACAAAAAGTGAAAGAAAAATTAGATTAGCTGATTGTAACAGAAAGTCATGGCTTTCTCATTTGCAAGTAATGTTAGCTGTGTTAGTGATTTATGTGACAGCATGCATATACAAGTTCATTGATGTCACTAATTTGGAATACCTATAAATAGGATCATGTTCTCTTCTCAGAAGCTTAAATTATAAGGACATGAAAATGTTTCTCCAAGTTGTCTGCCCATATATGCACAGCAGTGAGCAATTGCTTGAAACCATTATAACTTAGTACAAATCATGTTCATTATGCTTTTGTCATGATTTGTACCGGGATTTTGATCAAACTGACTAGATGTGTAGCCTGTTAACTTCCAGAATTATTTTGCTTCTCAAATTATAGTTGGCACACTCATATAGTAACTCATAAGCAATGGAACTGCTTACCATATTATGGTAAGATAAATGTATTTAGCTAGGATGAAAGGCTGAGATTTCTGAAAACACAAATTGTTGAGATGGAGATGTTACTTCATTACCAATAAACCTAGATGCCCCCTACCACTATCATAAAAATTTTTTATAACCACAATGTGTTTTGCAAAACCATGGAATTGGTGTTACATATAAATCCTGATGTTTGAAACTTTATGGAAACTCACATATTATTGAGTGCATGGAAAGATAGTGAGAGACTAAAGAACTCAGACTTGCAACTACTTGCAACTGAATTCTGCCACAAGCAGAGGTTTTGACAGGCTATGACAGGTAGATGTGTGCTGAAAGCCACAGCCCATTGTAGCTTGGCAAGGAGGAGAGGTCTCACAGCTACTGATCTAGCATCTGATCTTGTTTGAAGCCCAGGAACTGACCCATGCTGCTCTTGAAAGAGCCAACCCAGAGGAATCATGCCATAGCCCGGACCCTTGTTAGTACCCAATAACTGGCACTGGCCATTATACAGGTTTGTGAACATACCATGATGGTTATTAATGGGTCCGATATAATAAATAATAGTGGGAGCACTTACCGGACCATGAGCCAGTCCCTATGTGCTACATGCTGAACCTCTATCCCATGCAGTGATCATGTTATAGATTATGCAAAGGAACGGAGCACCGTTGAGTCTGGATATATAATTAAGATGTCCAAAATGTATTCAAAATCCATTAAAATCACAGCAGCATAAATTCCAACGGGGCTGCCCCGTTCAGGTTTCCAGTTGTTTTGAAGAGAACATACAGTACCACAGAGATAACCCTGCTGTGAATGAAACACAGCCACGTGTCTACATAAAACTTAAAGGGCATTGCTGTTTCATTTAGAAAAGGTATTGCCTCTTCTGCCATTTGAGTGAACCCCCACAAGCAGTAGTGGAGCACTTACAATTTCCCAGGTTTGCCTGTACAACAGCAAAAAAGCACACTGATTTGGAAAGTGATCATTCCTTTAAAGACAGAAAAAGTGAAATTTTTATATTGCAGAAATGTTTATGCCAGCCCTTGTGGTTATACCGTTTCCATGGTATTGTATTTCAGCTTTTTGTAATTTTCTACTGCATCTAAGGAAGACTTGTATACATTTTTTTCAAAACACATTAATGGCAGTAAATACAGGGCAGTGGCAGTCATTTTAATAAAGCAGTCAATACAATTCTATTATTTACACAGCTGTACAATATAACAACACTTTGCTGCTCACATGCATGTCATTGAGCCATTAACGGTGATTTAACATGGCCGCTAAGTTAATTTACTATCAATAATATATTGCTGCAATGTCATTAGCTATTGCATCAATTAAATCTACTTTACATTGTCCCAGATGGGAGTAGGCTGCTTGCCTGCTGTATTATAGCAACAAAGCCAATCATTGGATTTCTTACACTTAGCCTGAGTTAGGATTATACACAGAATATGAAGATATGATAATACGTATAATTACAATATATATCTATATCTATTTATACAATACAAAAAAGTATTAAAAGTATTGAGTGATGGAATTGTAGCAATGAATATTTTACTCCCTGATATCTGTTCAATTTTGAAAGGGGAACAAGATGGAATATAACCTTTAAAAATGAGCCCCAACGAACTCAGAGAAAGAACTTCTTTAGGCCAGGCGTATGACATTTAAAATGCTGATGCAATGTTCTTACCCTTTGTCAAATGTACTCTGAATTAAATTGCAGCCGGTGGATGAGAAGAGTTTAATAATGCTTTTGTGTTAAATAACACTTTTTAGTAATAATGCCTTTTTATGAAAGAGCTAGGAAAATAACGAATAATATTAGTAAGTGTGGGACCATTAAGTAACATAGCACAGAAGGCTATTAAGAAAGTGACCTTTGTTATTTAGGTTAGATATTCTGGCTTCAGACCCCAAGGGAGCTGTACCATTTCTGTAAGGACTTAGCTGCCCGGCCTCCTTGAAAAATGTGAATTGAAGGGGGAAAAAAATAAAATACCATTTTCAAACATGGATGTATTTAGCCAGCTGTGCTTTTATCTATTATGTATGCTGAAAAGCACTAACCCCTGCTAATAGCTGAAAGCATCAGTTAGCTGCCATTCACCTGGAGTCTGGAGGCTTGATAAGGCAACAGATCATACTGTTTCCAAGCGCTTTGATCAGAAATGTGTTATCCAAAAGTCTGAAATCAACAAGCTCTGCCAAAGAAGCATGCATTTTGCATTGAGAACAAAAGTATCAACTCCTTTATTATGAACAAGGAATGTCCTCAGATTTTTACTATTTGCACTTGCTATTATACAGGTCATTTTTATCTTACTATAAGTCATAGTAACTTGTGGACACCCGGTGTGTGACTGGAGTTATAGTCACAATTGCAGCTGCTGGATGTTGTAGTTTAACAATCAGTATAAAACTCCTGGCATTCTCTGTTCATTTCCAGATGTTAATGTATTATGGTCTATCAAGTAACTGCGAATATTATCTATCCAAAAGTCGGGCATTCTTTGTTTGTGATAAATGACTTGGGTTATTTCAGCAGGAAATGTCAACACAAAAATTCTACACATATTTAGTGATGGGCGAATAAATTTGCCCAGCGAAGTTTCTCCTGGCAAAAATTCACAAAAAAAAAACGAGTCGAGCGTCGTTTTTGACACGACGCGCCGAAAATGACGCGACACGTGTCGAAGTTGACGAGACGCACGGCAAAAACGTGCAGTGACTAGTTTCGAGAATTTTTTTGCCAATTTGCGAATTTCGCTGGAAATTTGCGAATTTTTCAGCGAAGCGAAACTGGGTAGATTCGCCCATCACTTCACATATTCTTTAATGTTAAAAATGCTACACGAGATTCAGCATGCAGGGTGTTTAGCTAAGGAGTATTAACCTTTGTCTGGTCAAGTATTTGAAATGTCTTTCAGCAATGCAACATCTTCCAGTATGTAGGGAAAAGAAGATAGAGGACACAGCAGATCACTAGCCAAATATATAGAATAAATCCAATGTAGGCACTATATACTGCAGGTACAGACACACATCATCCCAGGTTGTATACGTGGCAGTTGCCCATATATCTGCAATGTATTACTTTTCTTTGAGATCATATGTTTCTGGACATTTTTCCAGATATGGAGCTAAGCTCAATTTATCATGGACATCTCTTTTGAGAAACATTAAAAAGGCTCAGCAGTTTCAGGGAACCAAAACCATGTAAGGCAACCTTTATGATAATAGTGGTGTCATCTTGAGCACTGCATTTCTTCTCTAAACATATTGGAAGGGGTTGACTGTGTCATTTTGGGACCATAGCTACTCACATAGACCTCATTAGAAGTAAGATCCATTATAATGGTATTGGGGACTGTCAAAGATTAGGTAGGGGCGCTGTGGAGGCTGAAGAGGGAAAGGCAAGTCCTTGAGGCAGGGACTGGCTGTGCCCACAGAACACAAAAGGAAAATGCAGGAACAGGGTGACAGGGCGTTTCTGTCAGAGATAACAGGTGCAGAGCGGGATGGAGATGATGAAGATCAGGACTGGAAAGGATGAAGAGGGCAACGAGTCGGTATGGACTGGGATGGAGCAGGTAAAGAACAGGATGAGACAGGATGGTGCGGGTGTAGATCTGGGGACAGGACAGTGGGAAGACAGAATACAGAAGGACACTGGAGCAGAAAGAGACTGCATAGCTAGATAGCAGGAGAGGACTGGAGAGGATTGGAGAGGACTGGAGAGCAGGATAGCAGGAGAAGTCTGGAGAGCAGGATAGCAGGAGAGAACTAGAGAGCAAGAGAGCAGGAGAGGTAAAAGGTAGAACAGGAAACAGAAATCAGGAACTGGCAAGCAAGGTCAGTACAAGGTGAAGTCAGGCAGAGGTAGATGGTAGAATAAGGAATGAGAACAGGTAAGGCAGGGGTCATATCAAGGTCAAGGCTTGGAAGGTACAAGGTAGGCTGGGTAAAGCAAGGCAGGAAAAGACAAGGCAAGGCAACATAGAATCAGGGGAAATAGGGCTAGAGCAGGAACAACCAAGCTAGGGGTGCTGCTTCAGTACTAGGATGGCCAATAATGCCCCGGGAAGGTGTGTCCTGAAGGCTGGCCTTAAATAGGGCAGAGTTGGCCCTGATTGGCTGACTGCAACTAATCAGGTTGCTGCTGGGCTGGGGCTGTAGAGGCCAGGTAACCTATAGTGAGCAACCCTACAGTCTGCTCACCTGGCCCAATGGTTAAGGCATTGCACCGAAAACCCAAACGTTCCTGGCTTGAATCCCAGCAGAACCTGACAGGGTCACAGAGAATGTGGTAGAAAAGCAAAGTGAGCATTTGGTTCCCTAGGATGTATGCAATCTGATAATCACTGTAGGACAACTTCCTCAGAAAGCTGCAATATCTTCACAATGCCTCCTGTCTAGCATGTGTCTGTGATAGGTCAGCACCAATTTCAGGTTTTATTACATTGCTTACCATTGCAGTCTAAATATTATGGCAGTAGTAATTTAACAACAACCAACTTGGCATTTTGATTACTACAATCCACTCAGAGAATTCTTGGCAATTAGAATGTCATGAGCTGCTGGTAGCCCCTTCTTATTACAGTTTGCTATTACCCTTTAATTATTCAGCACTGAAATATTTCTCACAGCTGTACAGAGCATGGTTAACTACTCACATTAATCACTGTCCCAGTGGAGCTTATAAACGAAGGTAGTAACAGTAATGAAAATAACAATGTTTGCACAAAATGCAGTAACCCGTAACAGCCAATCAGATGTACTGTATATAGTAGAGTACACTCAATACAACAGCTTCCTAAGTTTAGATTAAATATTTTCAACTTGACAAGTCCAGTAGATCTGTATTACCAAGATACTTGGTAAGATACTTCATTTGACTATAGTTACAGGACCTGTTATCCACAATGCTTAGGATCTGGGGTTACCATAATAAGAGCTTACCATAATTTGGATCACTTGCCTTTAAGGGGCAGATTTATGAAATTCATATACTGTAGTTCGCTCGAATTCCGATCGTACGATTTAATCGGATGTTCGAATATGCCAATTTGGCCACTTCGATGATCGAATACCGAAAATTAGATAGATCGAATAGATTGGATATTCGATAGTTCGACCATTCGATGATCGAAGGACTTTAACTTTAAAAAAATTTTTGACTGCCAGATTGTACCTACCGAATTGCAAGAGAAGCCTATGGGAGTCCCCCCATAGGCTCTTTTTTCAAACACCTGCTTGAATACCATTCGTACGATCGAACTCCTCGATCGTTTGAATCGTACGATTTTTTTGTGAAATCAAAGGATCCGTATTTGATCGTACGATTTTCTCGAGGGAATCGAATATCGAAAAAAAATTTCGAAGGAATTCGAGGATTTTTTGGGGAATAATAGTAAATCTGCCCCTAAGTCTACAAAAAAATCAATCAATCATAAAATAAACCCTATAGGATTAGTTTGCTTTGAATAAGAATTAAATGTATTTGAGCTGGGGTCAAGTTCACAATACTTTTTTTTTTTATTATCACAGAGTTAACAGGTTTCCAGTTAGCAGATCGTATGCATGTATAAACTTGTACTATATTAAGATATAAACATCTACTTGCTATTTATATATATATATATAT
>CM044432.1:48860825-48874001 GCA_024363595.1 Xenopus borealis | reverse complement strand
GAACTTCCGGCGAGCGCGAACACCGGATGTTCGCCCGAACTAGTTCGCCGGCGAACAGTTCGCGCCATCCCTATTCCTAAAGCTTCCTAAATAATGATCCCTGGGTACAGTTGCATGATACAAGACCCTAATTTTCTGCATAAGTGCAGCTATTATTGTAGAACAGTTTCCATATATTATTTCTGTTTCTATTACTCTGTTTATGCTGTTTTTTCATGTCCCCATTAAAAACAGCCCTGCAGGGGCTGAAATGTGTTTGGCATTATCTTAATACGTTAATGTCCCTTCTACAATAAATCTCTCACTGCCACCACAGTAAAAGAAAACAAGGTTTTTACATTTGATGCCTGAACATTTCATGTCTCATGACAGGAGACACTAACCAGAAATGATGGTCTGTTGTAGGTGGTCATCTGTAACAACACAGAAAGTATAACAAGCATTCAAGTAATGGAATGCCTTGGTAACTGTCTAATTTTATGTATATTGCAAAAAAGATAAATTGGATCAATAGAGATGATAATCTTCAAGGTGGCAGATCTTGCAGATCTTACATTTCAAAGAACATTGCTTCAACACACAGACATACTATGGATAAGGAAGATATATTCTCCAATCAGAAACTAGAAGTGAGACAGTTTTCTCTTCTTTTAAACAATGATATTTTTTTTTCAGTAATCTCTAAGGAAAAGGTCAAATGCCTGAGGCAAAATGCAAATATAATAATAAAAAAAGCAAATATGAAAAAAGTACATTAAAGCAAAGTAAGAAATTATAAAATAATAAAGCTATAAGCACTGAAATAAAAATGGTACAGTGTGTTTGTTTAAAAAAAATGGAAAGACTTGGGTTATGGAATACACCAAATGTAGTACAAAGTGCTTAGCACAAATTTAAATTGGTTTACACACAATTTTGGAAAAATTTTGGACACCCGCGTCCGTTTTTGGAAAAATGCACTGGCTTCCGAATAAACTGAATTTTCGCAGTAGTTTAACAAATTTATTCACCGGCAGTGAAAAGTGGGAATTCACTGCAAATTTGCGCCTGGTGAATAAATCCTGGCAAATAAATTCACCCATCACTAATTACATCCTGGAGATCTTCTCTGAATGCACAGGTTTCAAGAAAACACAGAACAAGTTGTATACTCAAACCTGCTAGCAGAACTAAGCAACATATAAGTGAGATGCAGGGTTGTTTCTGACCTCTCTGCGTCCCACCTACTTCCCAACTCACCATTTTGGTGCTGGAGGGAGTTCAAGGGGGGTCCACGACACTAATGCAGAGAGCACAATTTTAAAGAGGAAACACATTTCTGGTTTGAAAACAGGAAAGTAAGTACTTCTATTCCAGAATTGTATCACCACCTAGATGTCAGATTGAGTCTTTTTGTTTTGACAGTTTCCGTATAAAAGATTCATTTTATTTAATTAAGTGTATATTTGAAAGATATTTTAAGCCACATCAGAAAATATGTATGTTATCCCACTAGGTTCTCATATGAATGAGTTATTGAATTTCTCTGAATACCTGACAATCATGAGCTGGATAATACTGCCCTAAGCCCAAATCATTTCTAATAAAACAAGACAGACCTCCTGAAATTTATTTACAAAATAATATAATACTGAAAAATGCCTGCACTGTTGGTATATACAGTTCAGTGGTTTCATCTTGAAAGCGTATTATGATAACTACCTCAAATCCCATTTGATGTAGTACATGTAGTGAAGAGTCAGTAATTAAGATCCAATTCAATGAAGCTCTTCAGTTTGATAATACATTTTAATGCAAGTTGTTTGTCTAAATAAGGATGGGCGATAATAGAATGGAATATTAATTGAGCATTTTAGAAGCAAAGATTCAAAACTAGTAATATATGATGGTATGATCATGAGATGCGGCATCTTTCAATAAGGCAACTAAATTCATTAGACTCAAATTCAAATTATATTTACATAAACACATTGTTCGGTCATTAGAACAAAAGGGGATGCTCCAAATAACCAGCTCAATGTTATGCACTATATGCAACAATAAAGCTATGACACCAAAGGCACTAGTAACAATAACACCATTCATTTATGCAGACCATTCAACTGAAAATGCTTCAATGCATCATTGTTTGCTTTACTCTATTTAAATACCCCTAATTAACAAATCAAAAAATGAATGTGGCAAATCCATCAATGATTCTGGCTACATTATAAGTAAGCCTTCATACCATAATTCCCTCTGAAATGGAGCCATTGGGCAAATACACTAAAGAGTGAAATTTCGCTAGAGACGACGTTGCAGCCATCTCAAAACTTCACCAGGTGAAAATTCGCTCAGACAACACTAATGCACTAGTGCAAAGTTGCATCCAGGGAACTGAAAGCTTGTGAATTTTCTCTATCGTTACAGCCTAAAAAACTCAGAAGATATTACAGTCAGAAATTATGATGTAAGTAACTGAAAATTGAGGATGTTCTAAGCAGTCCAATGCACTTCGCCAGGTCAGAGCTGGAGAAGGCAAGTTGGGCAAAATAGGTAACGTTCAGTACCATCTGCATCTTAGTGAATTTGTGGAGTTACATGCAGTGTGAAGCGAAGGGGCCACTGCGCTCGTTAGTAAATCGGCAAAGTAATGAAATAATGCCATGCTGGCGATAGTCTGTAGTGATGAGCGAATCTACCCAGTGAAATTTGCGAATTGTCGAAAAAAATTGCGAAACGAGTCGCGGCATGTTTTTGAAGCGTCGCATCAACTTCGACGCGCGTCGCGTCGTTTTCGCCGCGTCACGTAAAAAATGACGCACAACTCATTTTTAAGCGAATTTTCGCTGGCGTTTCAAGAATTTTTTCGCCCATCACTAATAGTCTGTATCTGCCCCATAATATCCTTCCTTGAAGGTTGCTACCTCCTACTAAAAGAATGATGGACACAAGACTTAACAGTTGGGGATTGGTTTGGAATGCCTGCCTATCCCTGAGACTACAACAACTGTCATCTAGGCAACAATTACAATTGGTAATATCTTTATACGAGCTGGGATGGCTCCTCAAAATAAATATAGCTAGGTATACATTAAACAGCTAATATTTGCATCAGACAGCAGGAGAAAAAAAAATCTGCATGCTTAATTATGCAAAGGTAGAAGAAAATGAATGAGTCAGTTCTGTTTTGTGTAATAAACATCTAGAAATAGAAAAGAGAATGTGTCTGTAAAATATTTAATTTTTGTATAGTGGAGCTGTACGAACACTTTAATAAGAAAACATGATTTACAAAAGTTCATAAGAGCATAAAACTCAGTTCAGATTTTAATACAGTACTATGAAGTATCTGTGACATTTAATTTCTAAAGGGAGAATTTCAACAACGTCAACTATAATAAAAGAACAGTTTGCTGATGTATGCTACCAATGATATTACAGTAATAATAGGAATAGCACCATTCACTGATGAATAAAACTACTTGTATCCACTGTAACACCATGGAAACCAGAATATCATTAACCAACAAAGGTGATAGTAAAAGAAAGTCAAGTGAAAACAGATGCTTTTAGAATGATACATTTGCAGGCAACATGGGAAATTTAGCAAATCAATTAATTTATCCTATGAATGTGTTTCCAGGGCAACACAAGCTGTATAATTGTTTTTAAAACAACATTTGTTGAGTGCAGTCATTATATGAATCACCTGCTCTAGGTTGTTTTTGTACAACGGGCAAACAGCCCTTTATTAAATCAGTCTGATAATAGCAGAAGTGTTAGGAAGGTGTTTTGTCCTCTCATAATTGTGTTAAGAAGCAATGCAAAATAGAGCAAATTACAGCACTTCTTTTTTGAATAACATTCCATTTTCCTTGTGTCATTAGCATATTTCATAAATTTATGAACAGGTACTACACAGCATCCACTCAGATCCTCCAGAAGGGAGCATATCCCCAATCTTTCCCACAAATCAAAGCTTGATCAGAATTTTGACAAGGGTCTATAGATATTTTATTGTACAAGTACTGTCATTTACAAAATACAACTTTTTAAGGATGGTGGCAGTTGGGGAGATTAGTCACCCAGTGACAAATATTCACTACTTTGGGCGACTCATCTCCAGAAACTCCTTCTAGCCAGCAAGAATACGAATCACTAGTGGGATGTCATACAAATCGCTTTGGATTTCTGAAGTCGCTCGAAGTTTCCTCGTTAGGCAACTTCAGAAATGTATGCCATCCCAGCGTCGATTCGTATTCATGCCGGTGGAAAGGCATTTGGGGAGATAAGTTACCAGAAGTAGGGGAGATTTGTCGCTGGGTGTTGTATTATGCTGACCACTGTGGTCAGTCAAATGCTGAGGGTATCCCTGTGATCAATAATGAGCCTATATCTGTATCCATGTGGCTCAAAGGTTTGTCTATACATGTGGCTGTTGATGAAGGGGCTGTGCACATACTGTAGGAAGTGTTAGAGGAATGACTTCTGATATTTCCTGTTCATAGTATGTGAAGTATTTTTGTTTAATGTTTATAGCAGTGTTCTCATTGAGTTTTGTCATTGTCTCTTTATTGTTTCAGGACACATAATATCGCTTACTATGCTCCACAGCAACATATATAGGCTTGATGCAGTTATTAAGTTGCCATGATAAATTAGATTGCTGCATCCTGAGCAATGGGTAGGATCTATTTACTTTCCTGACTTTTAGTGGGTCCAATGAATTCCAATGTTTGATTATCTAATGAACACATATGCTAAAACACATACGTGAATACCCCAAGCAATACCATTGGCACAAAGCAGTCTTTTGGTAAATAAATTGCTTTTGTTTTACTTAATACATAAAAACATTGTCTTTTTGTAATCGGACAGGTCAGTATTAACCTGTTAATTTCTTAGTATTGTACTTACAATAAAAGACAGTATTATAAAGTGGATATAGTTAGACATACTGTAGGTTATGAACAGACATAGGAAGTCACCTCTTAGGAACCCCAACCTTCCATGTTCTATGACCTATAGGCTTCTGACTTTTGATTCTGTTGACTTATAGGGCTAAATAACAGTGGGAGAAGGCTATCACTGCCACAATTTTTTTTATTCAGCCATCTTCATTATTTTTTCATAGACAAATAACTCTAAACCAGTAGTTTCCATAAGAGATACAGAGCTGAAGAAGTGTAAATCTGTATCTTCAAACAATCACTGTACACAAGGATAGACTAATATTTTTTGGCAATGGAAAGTGACCAGTCACCCCAAAAAAACTGCCTTTACATTCATGTTGCTAGAGTACTGTATGTACCTAAGCAAGTAGGTATTTTTATGAAGTATTGAAAATCAATATTGGCAAGGAGAATATAGTGACTCCTATATGAATGAGAAAGCTAATTTTATAGTTGATATTGTTGTGATGAGCTCTGTGACCTCTATACACAGTTCCCAAGTCAGCAGCTATGTGTTGACTGCAAATGGGAAGTAGAGACCCAGTAAATCATCTCACTCTTACTCTTCAAGGAGTGCAATGCAATTCTTCATTTGAGAACTCGGTTTGATATAATCAATATGACAGGTTTTAATGTTTAAAAGAGACAAAATGCATTTAATACACAAGCTCCTGTGCCCAACAAAGATTCATATTGACCTTTAAACCTCATTTAATAACAAGCTCTTCGGTTGTTCAGTGATATCGGCAGGCGGCCCAAAGTTTCCTTGTTCCTGTCGTCTTTTTCTGGTAACACTTTTACAGTTCAGTTGTAGATTTGTTTTATTATGTAAACTATAGATAGAAAGTGAGCCCCCTGTGATAATTTAGTTTACTTTGATAGTCACACTGTGGCAATATTCTTTGGGTTCTTTTATTCCCACTGTATTCTGTTATTAACTTCAACAGGGCTATCAAATTCGAAAGGAACTTGCAGAATCTAAACCCTAGTATGTTATTAAAATCATCTGTCTCTTATGGTTTCCAATTTGCCAATACCACCGCAGAGATTCACACTCCTGTCTATTTCACATTAAGGCAGAGACAATACTTTAGAGGTATCCAACAACATGACAGAAAAGACATCTACTTTTAAAGAATAGACAGCTGGCACTTCTGAGAAATCCAATTCTAGGTCATATAGATTGTCAGAAAGAAGCCTCCAGAGGCAGAAATTACTGAGGTCTAAACTGCATGTAATTTCTTTTTCCTTTGCCATAGTGTGACAGTAAATGAACCTCTGCTAAGACCTGAGCTTCCAATATGACACAAAGCGACTCGAGAATTGAGCAAAACTGCATTACAATAGGACACCCATGTAGCTTCTGATATTGAAAGATTTAGCTATGTACCTAAGCAACAGGGAGAATAGCACATAAAATGCCCTATTCATCCAATACATATGACTCCTTGCCTTTCTTTTGTGGTATTTATAAGAAATATGTTTTAGATTCAAACTTGTACTGTTTCATGAACTAGTTTCCATGTAATTCAAGATACAGATATTAATATTGTGCTTTATTTCCAACAATTGGAAGTAGTGAACAAAGTAGGCTTAAGATGGAATTTTATCACAGTGAATAACATTAATTAACTGAAGAATAAATTCCCCAATTTAATTATAATACACAAGAGATGAGTGTATCGTGCAGTAAGCAAAGGTGTTATAATTGCTTCTGGATATAATGGGGGTCACTCTAAAGATAATTATAATAAAGTGCAAACAATAGTATCTATCTATGGTAATGTCAGAATACTTGGTTTAAAGTAGGGATGTACTGGATCCTCTTTTCTTGCATATACAAATTAGCATAGGGACTGATATAAAAAAAAAGTTTTTTTGTGCAGCAAAAATTGTTGCAGATTTAAAAAAATAATATATTATTTGGCTTGGCTGTTGCAAGCATGAACAATACTTCAGTCTTGGAATAAACACTTGAGAGCAACTAGGGCTTACTTTCACACATTTAAAGGAGAGTGAAACTCTAAAAATGAATATGGTTATAAATGCCATATTTTATATACTGATCTTAATGCACTAGTCTTAGGGCAGAGACAGATGATACAATTCTGGGAAATTAGTCAGCTGGCGACAATTTGCCTCTTCTTTGGGCGACTAATCTCTCTGAGCTTCCTCCTCGCAGGCTAGAATCTAAATCACCAGCGGGATGGCACTCAGAGCACTTATTTTTGTAAAGTTGCGTCACTATGAAACTTCGGAAAACTAAGTGCCATCCCGCTGGTAATTTAGATTCTAGCTAGCGGAGAGGAAGTTTGATTAGTTGCCCGAAGAGGAGGCGATTTATCACGGGTGACTTAATCTCTGTCTTCTTTCTGCCCTAATGGTTCAGCTTCTCTACAGTAGCAATGACCATTGCCTTCAAAGCTGTCACAGGAGCTCCATCTGTTTTTCATCCTGGTGCTAATTTCCCTGGTTTCTGAGCTGATTTGAATTAATCTGTTTATTTACTTATTATTAGCCTTATATTGTAACAAGTACAACATTTCTACCCAACTTCATTAGTTAATCTTTAGTTCTTATTTAAATAATGCATGGTATGCAAATAAATATGACTCTCTAAGTAGAATAACCCTATGCCTATCAATATATATAATAAAGAGAATGTATACTACACATAAAAATTTGGGTGCTGCTGGGTGGGGGAACGGGAGGGGGTGATATCACTCCAACTTGCAGTACAGCAGTAAAGAGTGACTGAAGTTTATCAGAGCACAAGTCACATGACTTGGAGCAACTGGGAAATTGACAATATGTCTAGCCCCATGTCAGATTTCAAAATTAAATATAAAAAAATCTGTTTGCTCTTTTTAGAAATGGATTTCCTAAGAGATCTATGTTACTATGCTATGCTAAAGTGCAAATACAAAATAAGGCGCAAAAGGGGAGATAAACAAAGATGCAAGAGATATTTTAAAGCATTTGCCTCTGCTCAAGTATCACTTGAAGTTTAGGCTTGGTGACACAGGACACTAAATTGACGTGGTGTGATATCAAACTACAAACAGCAGGGAACGAAGATGCAGAGGTCCCATGTTTTAAATTTTAACTTATAGCTAGGATTTTTATATACCATAGGTAAATTGTTTTATTTACAGGGTGTTGCTTACTGCTATATTAAACTGCAACGTTTTATGCCACTATGTTCTATGTGCACAAAGTGCTGTGATTGTGCAATTGTTTTTATTTTCTTCTAATTTTAACAGTAATGGTGTCATATAATCTGCTTGTATAGTGGGTTTCATAATATCTGAATAGTACTGTTAACGGTGATCACCCTGAAAATATCTTGTAAATATTTAAATCCTGGGAATTTACTTTTTATTAATGTGTTTTGTTCTAATATAAAGATGAAGTGATGATCACAATTTATTTGCCAGACATGGATTCACAGACAAATTCCAAATTTAGCCACGTGCAAAAATAAATTCTCATTGACTTTAATGCAATTGGGGGGAAAAAGTAACCATAAGAAAAAACACCCATTGACTTTAATGCATTTGGAGAAAAAAAGGTTACCATAAGAAAAAACGCCCATTGACTTTAATGCATTTGGAGAAAAAAAGGTTACCATAACAAAAAATGCCCATTGACTTTAATGCATTTGGAGAAAAAAAGGTTACCATAACAAAAAAAGCCCATTGACTTTAATGCATTAGGACAAAAAAGTCTCCATAGGAAAACACACCTTTTTTCTTTAATACATTTGTAATGAGAAAAATTGTTGCGCGTGTAAAATTTTACGCGCATAAAAACGCCCATTGACAAAACGTTTCGCAAAATTTCAAAGTATTATGAATTTTTTCTCAGTTTCACTAATTTTTCAGTGAAGCTCATCACTATAAATGGTACATTGTATTATTTGAGTTTGTATATTGTATATATTCTATTGAACTCTTTAGTAGCACTGAGGAGCGTTGCGTTGGCCTGGATTGGGTAAAACTTGATGTTCTGGGGGGTACAAAGATTGAAGCAAAAGGTGTTTTTTTAACCATTGCATTTCTTTCATATCTTGTCCTAAGATTCTGGTTTAATCTTGCTATTAATGTAAATAATCAATTTCTCGTCACATTTTCTTCATTACAGTTTTGTTTGTTTGTGCCCAAGAAGAGTTTAGTCACATAAAGGAGTTTTGGAAATGTTCCTGTTATCTCTATGTGATTGTGTGCCAAGATTTCTTTAACATGAGCTGATCAGAGAGAATGGAATTCAAAGCTGTGTTTCACTTGTTAAATATTCACTCTCTGCCAATGTTATATGTCTAGTTTTTGTTCTTAGATAACTGAATTGACTGAATTCCTTCATTACATGACTGCAAAAAAACAATATTACAAGTAAAATGGAAAGAAATTTTGCAATTCTATTATGCCTCAAGTAAGATTTTTCAGGAGCTATTGCATTCCTAGGGGTAGGCAGAAGAGTTATGTGCCTAGGGTGCAAAGGTGGGGGCACTAGGCACGTACCTCTTCTGTCACCAATACATGGGGCTTGCCCTTGTCCCACCATGAAATAATTTTTTACCTTTAATTTTATTTATTAGAAGTATCATTTTACAGAAAATATGCCTGTGGACATTTAATAGTTAAAGGCCTCTTCTGTTGAGGTTCTGGGACAGGGAAGCAGTCTCGCTTTTCAGGTTGACATTTCTCTGGTAGTTCCACTATTGTTCATGTTTCTCAGGTCTTTAAAAAGGGAGTCACTATGCAGCTCTGTCTCTTTGGACCCCACTTGTTGGATGGGGTGGCGCTGACTGAAGTAAATAGATCCTTTTCAGCCTCCTTCTAGGATTAGGGTAGTTAGATGAGCAGTCTGAGGCTGCAATGGAGGGAGCCATAAATTATCAGTACCCAAAGTATTGAAAGATCTATATGTGTATTTCCTCCATCTATACTGTGATGAGAGAGTCATAGCCCACCAGTCTTGTGCTTCTCATTCCTTTACAACTGTAATTATTAAAATTATTATGACTACTTTATTATACTCTATCTAACAAAATAAGTTTTTACTGACTACTATCTTTTACTTACTACTCTGGATTTAATAGTTTGTACAACTGGCGGACAATTTAGTCCTAAAGCTCATTGGTGCCTCAATATATTGTGCACTCTTTTAACAAAAGGCATAATAGGACATAGTTAGTGACAACAAACACCTGGGGGCAGATTCACTAACGGGTGAATTTTCGCCAAGCGTCAGCTTCATACCCCTCGCACCATGTGCAAATCCCCTACACATGAGCCCACTGTAAAATTAAGCGTTTTTTCAACTTCAATGCATTTTTGGCAGATAGGATATGATGTAAGTGACAGCAGTTTGAGGAAGATCTAGCTTCTTTTTATCACTTCACTTGCTCTGAGGTAGTCAAGTCAACTCTGGTGAAAGAGATAACGTTCAGGAAAATCCACACTTTAGTGAATTTGCAGAGTAACGATTGTTTGCCAGAGCGAAAGTGCGTACAAACAAAAGCAACAATCTCTTTCGCAAGCGAATTGGCACCTGTGCCTGTTAGTCAATTGGCGTTGTCCCTGTGGATGGTAACACTGACGAAAAGTTGCTAGCATTAGCCACTTCATCCTTTAGTGAGTCTGCCCCATGGAGTGATCCACTGTGAGCATCATAAACAACAAAATATAATTTAGCTTGTATTAAGTTCAAGTCAGGAGTTAAAATTTACTGTATAGTGACACAATGCCTATAGAGGCATCTGTAACAATCATCTGTGAAATGTCATTGGGATGTTTTCCTACAGCTGATGGTACAGGAACAAGATATACTGAAAAGTGCTCATTTTCTTTCCCTCAAAGCATGGTTAGATAAAGATACTAAGAGCACAGTAATTAATTACTTATTTAATCATAAGTAACATCTTTTAGAAATGCTTTTTTTTTCTACCAGTCACCTTAACTCAAATTTAACTTGCTTTCTTTCCAATTCTAGAGCGATTAAGGCATGAAAATGGGCAAAGGATGTCATTAGTCACAGGAAATAATAGGACAGTAACAACAGTAAAATAATTTTTAGAATATAGTAATAATTTTGTTCTATATATCTCAGAGTGGACCTGACTAACTAGGATATCATAGTTGACAGATGCAAATGGGAGGCACTGCAGTAAAGACAAGGCTGGCCTGCACCCCTGACTCTACAATGTGCAGTAGCTGTTCCTCATGATGAACCATAATGTCTTTGAGCGAGGGGGTTGCCCTAGATTACCTCATAAAAGAACCCTCCAAATTTCAGTGAACCTTGTTGCAATACACAGGGTGATTTTCTTTACTATTCACTGGGTAAAATTAGGCACGTTGGACTGGACCGTTGATTAGAATGTAGCTGGTCAATAAAATTACTTAATATCCCATCTGATCCCAAGATAGCAAATTACACCATCCAGGAACATACATTCAACCAGATTTGACATGCTGGGCAATTCTGCCTATTTAGATCTGTCAACATAGTAATTAACATATCGGCATACTTATAAATCACTGTTTTATCCCTCATTCATACTGTTAATATTATACCTATAACATAACTTTTAAGAAGAAAACACCAAATACGTAACTAATTGCTCAACACATCAATAATAAAATAGGTAGTAAAAATGTCCCTAATATAGTACAGGCATGGGATCAGTTATCCAGAAACCCGTTATCTAGAAAACAAACGTAAAGGACGTCACCCATAGATTCCATTACGATCGAATAATCTACATTTTTAAAATTGATTTCCCTTTTCTCTGTAATAATAAAACAGTACCTTGTGTTTGATCCAAACTAAGATAAAATTAACCTTCATTGTAAGCAAAACCTGTCTATAGGGGTTATTTAAGGTTTATATGATTCCCTAGTAGACTTAACGTATGAAGATACAAATTACTAGGGACGCACTGGATCCACTATTTTGGATTCGGACGAAACCCCCCCCCTCGAATCCTACCCAAAAGATACAGCAGAATACCGAACCGAATAAGAACCCTAATTTGCATATGTAAATTAGGGGTGGAAAGGGGAAAACATTTTTTACTTCCTTGTTTTGTGCTAAAAAGTCATGTTATTTCCCTCCCTGGTCCTAATTTGCATATGCAAATTAGGATTTAGATTCAGTTCTGCCAGGCAGAAGGATTCGAATCCTGCTGAAAAAGGCTGAATCCTAGCCAAATCCTGAATCGAATCCTGGATTCGGTGCATCCCTACAAATTACAGAAAGATCTGTTATCCAGAAAACCCCAGGTCCTGAGGATTCTGCAAAACAGGTCCCATTACTGTACAGCCTACCACTGATTACAATCTATACAGGCAAGCAATTAATATTCTTGTATGTGCCGTTTGCCTAGCTAGTTCCATATTATTTTTTGTGCCACGTGCAAACAATATAACAGTCTGAAACAAAGTTAAAGATTAATGCCTGCAAATTCACCATTAAATATTTTTATTTTCTATTTCCCAGCACACACAAAGCTATGCCTTTTCCCCACCATTAGCAGCACATCCTGAACCTCTGTACCCTGGAAGAAAACATATTAGACAATGCTAAAAAAACACCAAAGGGTAGCAGGAGGGAGAATAAAGACAGAAGTAATGCTTAACCTGCTGTTGGGATGATAACAGGCCATTATTGTAAAAAGGGCCTACAAAAGATAATTGCACCCAAAGGAATTGATTTTTCAGAGAAGACTGAGTGCCACTTTAATTCTTTGTACCCACGATCCTTTTATTTTATCAAATGGCACTGCTCAAAATGAAATCCTTGCAACAATGCAGAAAGCATCGGCAAATCAAATCAATTAAGAACATTTACAAAAACGAATGGTCTAGGACTATGATAGAATTATAGAACAAAGGTCATCTGTTGCTTGCTTTAGATACGAGATGGTCAAATGTTCTTCTAGTTTCCATAGAAAGCAACAAGGCTGAAACAAAAAGGTACTTATCCTAATTCCTTTCAGTAGCACTCTGGTATGTTACAGTCAGATTTAAAATGGGATATTTAAGGTTTTGTGTGTTGTTTAATATCCCTAAGCAAAATATACAACTCAACTCTTGTTTTCATATGTCACAGTGCCACTTTGTGTGAGACTCAAATTTTATATTAGATCCACAATATGTAAATATTCAGTGACACTCCAATGAGTTGCACTGTAAACATTATCATGTAAACATTAAATAAACCCAATAGCTCTGCTTCC
>CM044432.1:48817597-48832515 GCA_024363595.1 Xenopus borealis | reverse complement strand
TATAAACCACAAACAATAAAAAATGAAAACCAATTGCAAATTGTCTCAGAATATCACTCTATTCATCATACTAAAAGTTAACTCAAAGGCGGACAACCCCTTTAATATCAATGACATGCCTTATCTAAGAAAATATAACGAATCCCCCATCGCATCAAGCAAGTAATGTCTTAAACAAAGTGTCACATTCACTGGAGCCTTTTATATATATATATACATTTTGTTTGGTACCTTGCTGTGCAGCATTGACAGTGTGATTTCCTTAATTCCTGCTCTCTATGTAGACTGATGTTCCACCAGCCTAATGTGTTTCGGTAAAAAAACAGTTCCCATTGTCCTGTACTTATGCAAGATTTAGCAGATAATATTTTCATTGTCACATTTCACATTTTCTGCATCATCTTCAATTAGGGAATATTTGAAAGATACTTGGAGCTTAAATAAGCATAAAAGGGCCTAAGCGTTGTTGATGTTATGTCTCCTAACAAAGCTTGGAATTACTGTGCAAATGCCCATAAGGCACTACATTAAAGTAAAATTTTTCCAAAGGATTAGTTAGAGACTTTAGTACCTGAACATATTAATGTAGATTAGAAATAACACTTCAATAAAGCTTTGCACTGCTTTTTTTATAAGTGTTGTAGGGTTATAATAGAATTCTAACTATTTGCACATAATACAAAATATACCAAAGCTTTTTTCTTTCATAACCAAAATGTAAAACATTTTGTACAACTGTATTACTGTATAATTAAAGACCAACTTCTCAATGATTGAAGGATTTTAGAACTGTGCTAAATATGCATGATTAACAAAATATGAATTCAAAAGTATGAGTTAAAGGGCACCAATCATAACTAAAATCATTTATTAAGTAAAGGCACTATGTGAAAGTTAAAGAAAGCCGATTTTTTAAAAGTTAGAATTGTTTGTATAATGTAAATCATCAGCTCACTATATCTTCTACAAAATCTCCCCTATCTCCACTGCTGTTCTAGCTGAGGCAGGCATCTTGGATTTCACTAGCTCCTCCTACCTATATCTTCTCAGCCAACAGCAGCTCTGAAATCTCGCACATGCTCAGTTAAAATTACTTGGTTGCTTAGCAATCCTTCTAAGTTATTTTCAAATCAGTTAAACGTCTGTGTCAGCTGCTGTTCAGTAGTGCTGCTACCTGTCTGGAATTTAGTGTGTGCCCTTCATTTGCATAATAACATCACAAACAGGGGAAAAGATAGGGAAATCTTGTGATGCTGCTATTGGAGGAGTTTACTAAAACAAGGCATTCTGGGTAGAATACTCAAGGCAGTGCTACAATCTGAGCATGCTCCTGAACTCTGCATTTTATAGTCACTGTTATAGACACTCAGGGTCGGGCCATGCTGACAGGAGGCACTAGGCACCTGATCGGATCCCCCCACCCGTGTGCTTGCAAGCGCACTCGCAACTGCACACATGTCTAAGTTAGTACGTACTATAAGCCAAGGGGAAGAGAGAGAGTGACAAAGGGAGGGGGGAGTGACGGACGGAGGGGGAAGGTATCTGCTCAGCTCCCCCACATCTTTGCATACTAGGCAGATGCCTCTTCTGCCTACCTCCAGTTCCAGCCCTGTAGTCACTGTATGGCCTCCCTCAGTGAAGAACCCATTTGACAAAGTAAGGGATTTTTTTAAAACCTGCCATTTAAAAAAAAAACTATATATCTGTAGTTCGATTAAACATGTTTAGGTTGTTAATATGTGTTGGATTTTGGCTGTGATAGGTGCCCTTTAAATCTGATGAAAAAATATATGAAATAATATTGACAACTATGGTGTATTATTGTAATATACTGCCTACCAGTGACATGCAGATTGCTATGAAAAGTGTTATACTGTACCTCTAAACTATATAAGCAGACAGTTGATTTACTGGTTCACTACTTTGGTGTCTTAGGGCAGAACTACACTGACGATTTTATTCCTTTTTCAACGCATCCAACGCTGGGAGTTAAAAAGCATGCAACAAAAACATTGCAACTAATAGTAAGTCAGATGGTGTCGCAGGGTTGATCCGACAGCACGACTGTCAGATGAAGACACAGCTTGCAGCATTTTCATCCAACAGTCATGTCGCCTTGGATCAACCCTGCGACACCATCCGACTTTCTATCGTTTTAACTCACAGCGTGATCATATGGGGGTAGATTCACTAAAGGGAGAAGTTACCTATGCTAGTGACAATTTGCCAGTACTCTCATCCACAGGGACATCGCCAATTTAATAACTAGCATAGAGGACAATTCACTAGTGAACAAGACCATCGCAAGCACTCATTTGCACCCTATCGCCAGGCGACTTTCTGCTCTGGCAAACGTCATTACTCCGCAAATTCGAATTTTACTGAACATTACCTCTTTTGCCACAGTTTACTTTGCCACCTCAGACCAGACGAACTGATAAAACTAAGCTACGTTTTCCTCAATTTTATGTCAGTGACATCATATCCCGTATGCGTAAAGTTGTAAAAAATGCTGGCGATTTTTCCTTTTTTAAAGTGCGATTGCCTTCAAAAGTATGAACTATTAAAGATTTACGTGTGAACATTTTTTTAAAACTAATTTGAGGGGCATGGAACATTTGTTTAAGGGTGGGCTCATGTCTATGGCATTATTGGATCTCTTCTGTCTTTATTATGGCTCATTGGATATGTGTTTGAAAAAGTAGAAACTTCAAGCATTTGCACCAACTTTAGTAATAAAGACATTCATGACTTTTAGGTACCTACCTTATTCAAATTAACCTAAGCGCAAGAGTACTATTGAAGTTTTTATTGAAGTTTTGCTAAGCAGAGCTCTGTCCTTGCCAACTCTTTCCCTGCAGTATACATTCTGCTCATTTGCCTGCCCTGTGGGAGTCACTGGATTTACATCTGGTAAAATGAGGGCCAAACGCAAAGCCAAAAGTGGCCATTACGGGGAGAAAAAAATGCCTAATCCAGATATTCCCCTGGGTTTTATTTTAGCCATATGTAACAATGTTAGTGTGTGAAGTAGCAAATGTCATGTTTTGGGAGTTTCTGGTTAAGGATCAATATGAAATGCTTCCAAAGTAGATGTTAACTCTTTCCACATATAAATCAAATGAGGGGCTGATAACCTATAAACATATGAACCAGCTAGATTGCTATCCCACGTCTCCCTATGTTCTGACAACATTTTTACAGACTTTTAAACACATGATTGTGCCGTAAGGAAGAAGAGCTCATTCCAAAAGTTACAATTTTTTCCCTGCAGAGAAATCGGCATTGATAAAGATATTCCTTGATTAGAAACAACCTGTCATTTAAACAATAATCAATAAACAGTTTTGAGTAGGGTTAAGTCTAAAACCATTGGATTTTATGAGTTTTCAAAAAAACAAATTTGACCACTCATCGGAGTGGCTTCTTCAGTTTAGTAGTATGGAAATTCCTCAGGCATTTAAACCCTTATGAGTAGTAAAGTCACAAACATCCAATCAAGGGTAGCACTATCTTCATAGTCAGGTGTTAATTATTCAAAGTACATGACTAGAAGTGTAAATCGTAATAAAACCATTGGTTAAGGATGTCAAAGTGAAATTGTATGTGGATAATAAGTGGTTTCACAGGCTACCTTCCCTGTTCACCCATTAGGGATGACATACTGGGGAATTTCCCTACCACTCAGCTGAACTGAAGAAGTTGATTGGATGAGCGGGAACACATTTTCAAGAAAACTCAGAATGTCCAGTTGCTTTTAGACTTAACTCTAGTAGACAATGATCAATAAAAAATAAAAAAGCCAATTCATGTTTTCATGCACCTTCATATAACATCTCATTTAATACTCACTTGCATGCATGTTCTGTTCTATATGTTAAAAGTATATAGCCAGTTTTAGGAAGGTGTTACAATTATAAACCCTTTAATCTGAAAAACTTAAAAAAATCTTGTTGTTTTCTTATCAATTAATCTCAATATAATGAGTGCAAGTCTAAAACATCTTTTCACATCAAATAATCCTGTTAGGTAAATAGAGAATGGCTGCTGGAAGCATAGGCAGAAACAACCATGAAAAAAAACCATGCTTCTTTATGTGACGAGAATAGAAATACCAAGCAAGCTAGTTATTTACACTCTGCTTCCCCAAATTATTATGTCCTTTATACATATACTGTCACAAGTGCTTTTCAAATGTTTTAAAAATGACGTAGATTTACTTATGCATGCATTCCATTAGGAAAACCATTACAGATATGACATTTAGTTACAAATAAGAGTCAGTTATTTTGTACTAAAACCAATAGAAGAAGAGTAAATGATAGCATTAGATTATTTGCTACATTAGAATCTTTCCCTCTGAGATTAGTAATCAGATGCCAGTAATTAAAGTCCTTTGTAAAAATAAAAACAATGAATTGCCTACAGCATTTAATCTTTGTAACCAAAAAAATGAAGAATGTAAAGAAGGTGTTCTGTAGCCATAAGCATAAATACCTTTCCAAAAATGCTTAATTGGACAACTAGCAGAACATTCATTGAACCATAGTATTATTAACATTGGTGCAACGAAATAAGTTGGTGCTATAGAACTACATGTTAATAATAATATTTTACCAGCATAGTTGCCCATAGAAACGTAGAAACAAGGAGTTCCTTTTAGTACAGGGAGCTGAATTGCTTAGTAGAGATGTCAGGTAGAGCAATTATATTGCTATCTGCCCATTGTTCTGTGCTGCACAGTCAAGTGTGTGATCACACCAGCTACTGGTTATGGGGAGTAGAATCCTGGAAGATAACTGTAATCTAATGTCTAGCTTGGTTTGCCTTTGAAAAACAGTACACAGTTATGTGTCAAGAGAACTATTAATTGGTATAATTTAAATATCCCATGTGCATGATTCTAAGCTTTGAGAAGAAGCCAGCCCTTCAGGATGGAACTGCTTTAAGACAGCTATTGTTTCTCCCCCTTTTCATTATACAATTATATATGGCCAAAGTTGTGGAGTTTTTCCTGCATGAGTGATATTCTCATGTCTACCATTAGGGAGCACCTTTAGCAAAGCAATTTCTGGTTAGCTGCCGATTGGCTGCTGATGGACTCCTGGGGGGGGGTGATATCACTCCAACTTGCAATGTTACAGTAAAGAGTAACGGAAGTTTATCACAGCACAAGTCACATGACTGTGGACACCTGGGAAATAAATCATCATGTCTAGTCCCATGCCACATTTCAAAATGAAATATAAAAAAAAATGTTTGTTCTTGCACGGCTTTCAGTGCAGAATTCTGCTGGAACATGTTTTCTTATGACAGTATGCCTTTAAGTATGTAGTTTAGCCCTTGGGTGGTCGTGGGTTAACTGCAACACAAATTAACTGTTATGGGCTTAGTACAGTGTTTGTGTTCTAATGTAAATATGCCCTTGAATACAATTTGGACTGTTTACAGCAATTTATTTGCAAGGGCATTGTTGATTCTTAACACCAAAGCAAACTTAGCATGATTTGCTTGCCTTTTTGTGAAAAGTGGCTAACATGAACATTTTGTCGAGCTATGGAAGAAATATAAATGTAATCCCAATTGATCTACATTTCTAAAGTTTATAAAAAGATCTGTTGAGAAGAGTGTTCCCTTGGGTGACCCAAATCAAGACAGGAACCCCAAAAATGGGTTTTGATTCAGTTATACAACTCCGTTTAATGAATACTTCCTGTTATAAAAGGCAATTTTTTAACCTGGCTTGATTTCAAAAACATTATAAGCATCGATTTCAGTGTCAAAGCAGTGTGCATGAGGGAAAGGCTTGGAGTGAGTACAAGTACAAGGTTCTTTTTTTATTACACAGAAAATGTGTTTTAAAATGTTTAATTATTTAATTATAATGGAGTATATGGGACATGAACTTCCCATAATTCAGGATTTACTGGATAGCAGGTTTCGGAATAACAGATACTATACATTTACAGGTATGGGACCTTTTATCCAGAATGCTTGGCACTAGGGACTTTCCATATCCAGGATATTCTCTCCTAATTTGGATCTCCATACCTTAAATCTACTGAGAAATAATGTAAACATGAATTAATCCCAATAAAGAATCCTTATCCTCCTAAAAAGGATTAATAACAGATTAGCTGGTATCAAGTACAGAATTCTGGCTTATTATTACAGAGAAAAAGGAAAATATTATTTGATTAAAATGGAGTTTGTGGGAGATGAATTCTTTTAATTCAGAGCTCTATGGATAACTGATCCCACACATGTACTTTTGAACATATTGGGCCTTTGCTAATGACCCCTATATACCTTCAGATACAAAGGGCATTGTGTTTTGCTTGTCCTTTGTAAGATACACACAAGCACACTTAACACAACTAATCAGTGGTTCACCCTTCCTATGGAATTTGTACCAAAATAAATGTTAGGCATTGCCTTATTTTACAGGAGAATAAAAGTCTTTTCTGCTTAGTTAGGGGTTCCAAAAGTTAGTCACCCCCAAGTGATTGTATTCACTTACATGACACCCCAGGCTGGTGCTCCTATCAGCAGAAAACTGTACTGACTCCAGCAAGCACCAAGGATTGTTCCTCTTCCTTCTTCTTCTTCTTTCTTCGTGTGGCTGCACATGAGCAGTAGAGTGAAAAGTCGAACGGAAAAGCTGGATATTTCATTCTACTGCACATGCGTCTGCCTGCAAAATTTTAATATCAAAGAGGAAAAGAAGACAATCTGTATTGTACTCGCTGGCAAAACCAGCCGGTTGAGCTTTCTGCTGATAGGATATCCGGTAAGTAATTTTGGCACCCCCAACCTAAAAAGACTTTCCTTTTTCTTTAAATGGTGCCTCAGTTATTACCTTTTCAGTTATGCCATTCACCAGCTTCTTAATCCCTACCTGCTCCCTTTTGCAAGTCTCCTCCTTTCCTCAAACATTTGTAGCACAAGTCATATATCATGATCATTAATGTCTCTGTAGTCAACAAAGGACTTTTCCCATATTATATATGGAGATTGGAGAGTAACAAGCACACGTATTTGCATTTCCAAGAAAAAAATTCTCATACAGCTATTGTATGTATCTATACCCCCTGCCTTTGTGGCCCCTACTCCCCTTAGACTTATAGATCTTGCCAGTCAGTGTATATGTTATGTTTTTGGGCCAGAGGGACTAGAAATATGTCAACAATGGATCTCAGTGAGGACAGAAAGCACAAAATCTAAAATAATAACAAATACACAAGGGTTGCAGGATTCAAGGTCCCGGGAGAGTTTCATATTGCTATATTGATACAAAATAAACATAGTTTATGTAAAACGGTGACAAACAAGAGGCTTTACTGCTATGATTCACACTGAGTGTACTGCATTTGCCAATACACCAGAGGGCTCATTTACATGTTTTTAAAGGAAGAAATATAAATTAAAGTAGTGATTCACCTTTAAGTTAACATTAAGTTTGTTATAGAATGCCCGATTCTAAGCAACCTTTTAATTGGTCTTCATTATTTATTTTTTTATAGTTTTTTTTAATTATTTGCCTTCTTCTTCTTCTGACTCTTTCCAGCTCTGTAAGGGCTACAAATGTATTGTTATTGCTACTTTTTATTGCTCATCTTCAGACCCTCCATATTCTCATTCAAATCAATGCATAGTTGCTAGGGTAATTTGGACCCTAGCAAACAGCTTGCTGACATTGAAAACTGGAGAGTGGCCGAATAAAAAGCTAAATAACTCAAAAACCACAGATAATAAAAAATTAAAACCAATTGCAAATTGTCCCAGAACATCACTCTCTACATCATACTAAGAGTTTTATTACATAAACTAGACATTAAGCCCGTTAAATTAACGGGCGCTAGAATATATGTAGTCAAACATTTATAAAAACAGAATTGTTGTAGGAGAATTTTCGCCTGCGCTACGCAAATTCACTAACGTGCTAATTTACGCTCTGGTCGGTGAACGGTAACGTATTTACGTTTTTCAGACTATCACCCACAATGGTAAAACACGCCACAGCATAAGGGTGCGAAGTTACGCATCTATCTACTTCACTAGCGTAAATTCGCCAGAGACGGTCCGTGCGGCACATGCACAGTAGCGCAATTCCACACACACAGGGACTGGGCGCAGAGACACTTGAACTTTACATTAAGCCCGTTAAATTAACAAACAGAATTGTTGTAGGCGAATTTTCGCCTGCACTACGCAAATTCACTAATGTTCGAATTCAGACTATCACCCACAATGCTAAAACACACCACAGCATAAGGGTGCGAAGTTGCGCGTCTATCTACTTTGCTAGCATAAATTATCACTCAATGGGAATTGAACACTAAAAGCCCTGGTCAGAGGCGTTTACCTTATACACTTCACCACAGGCTTCCATTGTCTCTATTCTAAGTACTGGTACTGATAGCATTAGCTAGTGATTGGCGACCTCTAGTGGCCAAAACTGGTAAATTCGGTCAGTGCGGCGGGAGGGAAGGGTGATAAGGGGAGAAGAAGGGAGGGGCGAGGAGGAGGCAAGAGCAGAAGGGGCGAGAGTGACCTGGACTAGGGGTAGGCAGAAAACATTTGAAAAGGTACCTACCCAGTGCCCCCACATCTTTGCGCCCTAGGCAGGTGCCTCTTCTGCCTACCCCTAGTTCCGGCCCTGGAGGCTGGACATGGAGAGGGGCATATGCCATCAGCAGCTGGGTGATGACAGACTTGTGTCATTATGGGGTGGGGATATGACATGTTAGGAGGGGAATATGACACGGTGGTGGGGAATATAATATGATGGATGATGATTGGCTGGCCACCATGTAATTCAGTGCAGAGTCCTGTTTGGTTATCTGATGGAAATCTAGACAAGTAGTCTTTAAACCAGACAAACACCGGGTGCAGAACAACCACTTTACGCCCACCCACCCAGCTCCACTACTGGTGTTTTCCTGAACATTATTTCATGTGAAAAGCAAGGATTTCCACAATAATCATGATAATATGGCCACTGGGGGAGGGATTCTCTGTAAAATACATATAATACAAACCTAGCTAAAAACCGGAAAGATGCATATGATGAAATAATATAAATTATTTATAAGTAAGATTTATATTCCCATCATCTTTATATTGCTGTTTAGTAATCATATTAGGTTGAGTCATTCTATGTGGGTATTTTTATTAATCGGCATATTTGCTCTCACGTATATAAACGAGCACTAACGGATAATCAGTTCTGTTTCTAGCCATCTTCAGTTCTTCCTGTGTAACATGTCTTGTCTTACTCAACAAGGAAAGCCACATAAATCTGTACTGATTTAGCGAGATCATAACAAATACGATAATAACATCGCTTTAAGGCAAATGGCACACCCAGTCGAAGGCAATCCTAATATTTTCTCCTACGTAATTCTTTCTAGAGAAAAATAACACCTGTTTTTTAAAGGCTTTCCTCTTTCTGTACCTGTGCCAACATACCCCCACTGCTTTCATGTACACATATGTTTTGCTGAAGGCTGCACCAACGTGTCACAGAGACTAAAATCACTGGATCCCAAGTACTAACAGAAAGGAAGCAGAGGTTTCACCTTCATGACATGGGGAAATGTACCTTATATGCCATTGGTGATGGGCGAATTCGCAGCGAATTCCCGCGATTCGCTTCTGGCGAATAAATTCACGAAATGGCAGCAAAAATTCGCCAGCGAAAATTCGCCAAAAAAAACCGAGTCGCGCGTCGGTTTTGACGCGACGCGTCGAAAATGACGAGATGCGTGCCGAAAATGACGCGACGCGCGTCAAAAATGACGCACGACTCGTTTTGCAAATTTTTTTGCCAATTCGCGAATTTCGCTGGAAATTCGCAAATTTTTCGGCGAAGTGAAACGGGTGCAATTCGCCCATCACTATATGCCATTGTTATTTCTGCTACTTCTACTTTAATTAGAAAGGGAAGATATATTTGTATGAAAATCGCTTTGGCAAGACTACAGCAGGACTTCCTTCCTCCGAATATTTTTTTTTAGCAAATATTAAATATTTTTTCAGCATTAACAATGTTGACTTTTGATTAAAATAAACCATATACATATAACCAGAACAGTGCACCATACTAAAATGATTATCTATGAAACAAAATAGTCATATTACCTAACCAGAATACAATTATGCAGTAGACTGACAAAGCTCATGTATTGCAGTACACACCCTCATCCCAGCAACGTCACCACAAACAGCTGAAGTACAGGCAGCATTTTGTAATATTTTGGTATCCACCCAGCTGCCAGTACAGTGGTTATACCTGGCTATAACAAAAGAACATCTAATGCACACCCAATAAACAAAAAAATATCCATTTTATATCCAGAAGGGTTGAATCGATGGTCACCTATAGACACATTAAACCTGCTGGATCAGACACCAAAGTATTTCCTTTGTATTTTATTGCAGGAATGCACAATAAGCAAATTTCCAGATAGTTAATCAGGTATGGGACCTAGATTTGTCTACTAAAAAAATAATAACATGAAACAAACCCAATAGGATTGTTTTGCTAACAATAATGATTCAACATATGCTAGTTGAGGTCAGCACAAGGTTCTGTTTTATTATTACAGAGAAAAAGGAAATACATTTGACAAAGTGTACATACAAAGTGTAGTCTATTGGAAATCAGAAGTTTTTGGATTATGAGTTCTGGGGAAACAGATCTGATACCTGTATAACTTATTGCCTTGAAGCATATCATTTTTGTATTCAAAGGGTAAATAAAGCATTGCATAAAGGGGGCTTGGAGAAAGAAGGATTGGCTAGAAAAACAGAGAGGAATTATATTGTGGAATAGGGGTCTCTAACTTAAGGAGCAGCATGCCATGGGAAAAAAACAGCAACCTTGTGGCCTAAGTCCAGTTTTGGACTGGCCCACAGGGATACCAGGAAAACTACCGGTGGGTCCAGGTATAAGTGGGCCCTCTTGCTTCTAACAATTTGGCCTATTTCATGTTAATTCCCTATTTCTTTATGAGGAAAAAGAGGCTTAATAAAGGAAGAATAGAGTATAGTAAGTAGATCTAAAAGAATAGGAGAATAAAGAGGTTAAGTGAGGACAGAAGGAATAATAGTTTGGAAAGTTGGGCCCCTGGTCTAAGGTTTTCTGGTGGGCCCCTGGCATCCCAGTCCGACACTGCCTAAGTCTGATTATATGGGGCCATCTTTTCCTCAGAAAACAAGTTCCCTTTTACACAACATTCATTGATTTCAGTAGCTTTGGTTATTAATAACAAACACACAAAAATATAGATGTCGTCTAAACATTTCCCTTTAAAGGCAGCAAAACTAATTGTTACTGATGGCAGAACTACTCTTCCCTTATTTGTATTTGTGCTGAGTCAGTCTAATAGAAATGGCTAGATTCCCACATTTGGGCTAAAGCAAATTGTACAAAAGCAAGCACCTCACTCACCAAATAAAGAGAGAATGCCACAAGCTGTCCATACAACCAGCGACATGCCTACACTCCCTGTATTTTGGAGAATTCCTTTGGGAGAGATAAAGATCCCAGCTCCAATAATAGTTCCAATGATTATTGAAATGCCTCTCAACAGGGTTACTTTCTTTTTCAGCACCACTTTTTCTGTTTTCTCCGATATCTTTCTGTCAGCTGAGGGCTCCATAAGGAACGAGTCCTTTCCTTTGGTGGCAGAGTACACTTCATCAGCTGCTTGCTTATACATGATGAGCTGAACAGTAGCAGGGATCCTTTCCAACTCAGAAAAAGTGCTGTGCAGGTGGGTTCCGACTCTTTAGTCTGACAGGGGTGAGATCTGTTCTACTTTCAAACTTTCTAATGAAGTATTCTAGGAGCTGTTCCTATGTTACTTCTCAGCAACACCTGTTGTTTCCCTGTGCTCCTCTTATCTACAGTGAGAGACTAGCCTAACTTCCGTATGCCTCTGACTATTTCTGCTTCATTGTGCTCCTGTCATTCTGGGTTATTGCTGCTCGATGATGATGATGCAAATCCAACAGGTTTGCATCAGCCACATGGAAATCTTTGCATTACTCAGCACTTCCACAAACAGCATGTTGCACAAGGCAAAGCTTGATCTGCTTATACAAATCTGTAGGAGTGACGAGAACCCCTGTTGTTTTAAGCAGATCATTGTGACTTGCAAAATGCCTGGAGAACAAAGGCTATTTACTCTGACTAAATGTTGCCTGGGAAAGTGCAAAGTTTTCTATATAGGTATGGCATCCATTATCCAGAAGCCTGCTAGCCAGAAAGTTCTAAACTAACAGGCCACTTCCCATGGACTACATTTAAATCAAATAACAAAGTTTTAAAAATGATTTTCTTTTTCTCTATAATAATACCATGTACTTGATCTTAACTGAGATATATGTATTCCTTATTGGAGTCATAATACATTCTTTTGGGTTTACCAAGTGAATTTCGAAATCAAATTTTGAACTTCAAATTTTCAGGGTTTTTTTATGGCCAAAACTGTCAAATTCGACTAGGGAATTGTTAAAAAATGTATACATACAACTAGAAATTCAATATTTTATAAATGTGCCTCTTAGGGGCAGATTTACTAAATTCGTGTCAAGGATTTGAATGTTTGCGCGAATAGTCTCGAATAGTCTCAATTCGATTGTGCGACTATTCGAATATGCAAATTAAATATTTTCGACCACTGAATGTGGAATATTTGGGTGCATCGAATACATCGAAAAAATATATATTCGAGCGCTCGACTATTCGCCAGTCGAAAGAACTTGCTCTTTAAATTTTTATTCGACTGTCTTCTTCGCCAGATTGAACCTACCAAATTGCAATAGAAGCATATGGGAACCCCCCATAGTCTTTTGCCGAATTTCAATCGTACGATCGAACACTTCGTACGATTCTGGCGAATATTCGAGCATTTTTTCTATGACTTTTCGTAGAATCGTTCGATCGTATGCCGGCGAATATTTTATTAGATTTTGGCGAATATTTATCCGCCAAATATTCGCCAACAATATTCCCTCAACAATTCAACCCTTAGTAAATCTGCCCCTTAGTGTTAACCGATCCCACACCTGCATTCACAAGGGTTGTTAAGACTCTCGTACACAACTTAACACATGCATCAAAGTGTTAATAGCTGCCTAAACCAACTACAACTCACTTGCACCATGGAGACTTCTCAATGCTTAATATAAAAGGGTAAGTCACCATCTCAAAGAGCGTGCTGTGCATAACCAGGGGCACCAATCAAACTATATTAAATCTATTACTATTATGTTCATTATGGGTTTTAATTTCTTTGTGCTACAATAACACAGCAACTCATTTATAAACACTTTGCAAAACTACAGAAAAAAGTTTGAACTTATTTGAATGCTGAAGATGTACAGTACTGTCAAAGTGAATTATATGACACCTTAACATGTTTTACAAGGCATAGTTTAAGATTTTTACTTTCTTCCAGTTGAAGGAAAACATTTACTCAACCTCAATTTGATTGCCTCAGTTTCGTGTTAATTGTGTAAATGTTGCAGTCCAGTGTGTCCTCAATTTGTATTATATGTGTCATACATGAGAGATCAGCTTTTATACAGGTACTGTATATCAGGAATTCTTGGCCCATGAGGTTTTCAGGCAATAGATCCAAATGGTAATTTATAATTTCTATTGTGATGTCTGCTGTCACTTCACTACCTTTAACAAATATGTGACCCTCTCCCTGTCCCCAGTAGACATAAGATATCCTGCTTGTATGGTTATTGTTCTGCAGTCAATGATCTGCTGCTTTGCTTGCAAACCCTTATCTGATGAATGGATCACATTGTTATTTATTGTTATTTTGCCATTATAATGTGCCAGAATTGATGGTAGGCAGCAAAGGCCAATACATCTGCTGCCTTCTCTAACTCAAGCCCTATGCACCCAGCACTGCCCTGTACAACAATCATGGTTCTGCAAATATACTAGCAGTATTATCTTTTGCAACTCATACAAACCAAGAGGTAGAATGTGACTATTTATTCCTTAAAAAAGTCAAAAGGTACAGTATGTTCAGCACAAGCCCTTTTCACTTGCAAGTAAAAGCTGTCTCTGCCTGTCATTTGCCATATTTGCTGCTTTCTATAGCATTTACATTTACAAATACTGGAAAGTATAAAGCTGTAAATTACTGGAAGGCCCTCTCCTATAGAGCCCATTTTAAACAAATTAAACAAATCTTTCTTATAAAAATGCTTTCCTATTTATCTGTAATAATATAATACTACCTTGTACTTGATGATGACTAAGCTTCATGAATCCATATGGGTGGCAAGCAAAACAATCTTATTGGGTTTATATAATGTTTAAATGTTCTGGAGATTCAAATTACAGAATGATCTCTTATCTGTAACAACTCCATGTCCCAAGCATTCTGGATAATGGTTCCTATACCCATATCAGTTTTTGTCTGGATATATCCCTTATATAACATAGTAACACTTTTTTTTCTATTAAATACTTTAATGAACAGACTTTTTTAAAGCAGTGAAACAGAAAAGCTCTGTTGAGCTGGATGTGGATTTAAAAGGTTTCAAGCGCACTTCAACCCACACAGATCAACAAAACAAGTCCAACAGAACAGTAAAGGGCAGAAGCCATACATAGTGATTATTTGCAGAAATTAAATAGCATGTGTGAGTGTGCTTAATATTATGAATTATGAAGTATAAATGCCACATTTTATCTAAAGCTAGACCCATGCCATTATAAAGATTTTAATCGACTCCTGCATTTTAATTCTTCTTCACTTTTTGGCACCATGAAGCAAAATGGGATACTTGACATCTCTGGTAAATCTCTGGTATATGAAGTTATATTCTACATCAAATGCATATATATATATATATATATATATATATATATATATATATAT
>CM044432.1:48686312-48706897 GCA_024363595.1 Xenopus borealis | reverse complement strand
CCTGTGAGTGTCGCTATTTTTGCTACTATCAATATTCTGGACAGACGAGCACCCAGGTATTATCGCTGTTTACGGTGTGCACCTTATGTTGCTGTTTATATATATATATATATATATAATGTGTATAAAGATACACATAAATTAAGTCCCATGAGTGCTCTGTGTTCTTTGTGCTGAAATTACTTTTTGCGGCAGCACTTGGGCTTTTTTGCCTTTTTCTGGGGTGAGTGCACTGCTCTTCAGACTCTGTATGTATATCTTCACTTTTGTTTCAGAACAGAATTTAAAGCATGTTGAGATTGGAATTTTGCACAGGGAACTTTATATATTTTTTTTATTTGTGTATTTGTAGTAGGGACTATTGTAATGGTTGCTTTCATTGCTACACATGGAATCTTCTAAATAGTGCCCTATAGTATCATAAACTTGTTTTAGAAAATATTTTTGCAATGCCAGTGACCTGGCGATGTGTACAGTACACAGTACTTTTTTCAGAATACAGAATGGATTTTAATATAAAAATATATTAGCTGTGGAAAAGAAGGTAAGGGGAAAGGAAGTGTAGGAAAAGAAGGTAAGGGGAGGAAAAATAGTGAAATGTAAGGAGAGGAAACTCCAATAAAACAATTTACAATTAATGAACCAAAACTTAAAATAATGCTTATTTAAAATACTTTATAAGGTGAAAACAGTTGGCAGTCCATATAAATAGAAGGGGCATAAGAAATTATTCAAATTTACCCTAAACCCAATTACTACCATACAAGTGCTTTTACACTTTTAGCCAAAGCATCTCTATATAAACTTCATCAAGCTAAAACTCAGGCCATGGGGAGTAATCTTCCTACTGATATTTACCATGCTGACAACTAAATATTCTTTTGATTAGGACAAACAATTTAGGGCAATTATTCCTAAAAATCAAATTCAGGACAATTTTATGATGATATTTCTTCCTAGAAAACATTATTTTTATTGTGGCTTGGTAAAGTCCAGGCACTTAAAATGTTATGCCTCCCCAAGTTGTGGAACAAGTTGTGGAACCTATTGACCTAAATCTTATCTAAAGCAACCACAGCAATCTTTATAAACTTCATATGGGACTACAAGAAACATAGGGGCAAAGTGACTAACGCTGGCGATGATTCACCAGTGTTACCACTTTCAGCCACTTCGCCACAGGCCTCGCTTCTCTAGCGAAGGAGATAGACACTATCGGTGATTCGCACGCTAACGCAAGAAGAACTTTCACTCTGGCTAATGGACGTTACTCCGCAAATTCACTAAGATGTGGATTTTACTTACATCTTATTTTTGAGTGGAAGAACTCCTAAGTCCAAAAGATTTTTTTGTGCAATTGGCTTCCCCAATACATTTTATAACATATGGGTATAATATTTTACTGTATGTTGGGCTTGTGTGTAGGGCATTAAAACAATTCTATTGACTTTATTAAGGTTCCCTTGGTATGTCTAGATATCAGTATAAATGTAATGAATTTGATGCACCATTATGCAACATAAAGAGGTGCATTCAACTTTAAATTCCCAGCTGTATGCAAATTAGCCTGAGTGCAAGACCTCTAATGAAGTTGCACTAAACAGGATTGAATGCTAGTGCATATTTACTTTGATTTGCTCGCACTAGTAACACTAGCAATAATTGCCAGCATTCATCGCACGGGTCTTGACTTCACAACTTAGTAAATTTGTGTTGTCTGAGCGAATTTTCACCTGGCAAACTGTTGCGATTTTAGTAAATTTGCCCCATAGACTGTCACAATCTATACTCCAACAAGAACTACAACAAGGAGACCTAGCTTTGCAGAATATTGTCCTCTACTGTTAATCGACAATCTTACACCAAATTGTGGAACTCTACTTTACCTCTGAAATTAAACACTGGGTCAATAGTATTTTTTTTATTAACTCCATTACATCCAATGCAAATATTCACTAGAAAAAATCCAAATAAATATGTTAACCATGGACATGTTCCACTGCAATCCAAAAATGGTTAAACATTCGGAACTCACAGCACATTTCAACATTTTTATGCACTAATGGTAGTTTTTCTAAAACCTGTAAATACTGGCAACCTTTATTTTGAGATGATAACTATTTATGTGTACTATATGCTTTTTGTATGCTACTCTATACAGAACTTAATTTGTCTTCCCCAGTGTCCTCTAGGTTTTTGTTTTTATTTTCCCTTATTTTTCTTTTTTTACTTTTTTTGTGTGGTATTATGACCTTGTTACTTTACTTGTTTGTAATAAAATTCCAAAACATTAAAAAAACACACACAAATTTTTGTCCAGGTGGTATCCGGGGATCCCAATCAAGTAAATTCTTGCAAGAAATGGATGGCTAACAGTCTGGCCAGGGGGTGAGTATAAAGACATATGAAATTTGAACTATAACAGTTCGATACATATTCCTAGATACATATTCCAGACTGCCCTAATGACTTTACAGAGAAAAAGAGAATACATTTCTGCTTCTCTAAAACACATAGGTATACCAGAGATCCCAGATTGTTTAGGACTTGTCATGTTTATCCAGAAGTATACTGGATAATTATTTTAATGATCATAATCCAATAGATTTTATCCTTATAATAAGTGATATGGCTAGCTGAGACTATCCAAATGTTATTTTAGCAGACAGGAAAATATGAGATATTAAAATTTTCCTATGAGCATTATACTGTATTTGGGATATTTTATTTAGTAAGGCAGTCTGTTGATTTAATTCAGATCTGTACAGCTATTGATATTCTATCATAGAAAATATTTTTTAAATGCCACTACTGTTATTGCCCATGCTAGAAAGTATTAGTTTGTTCAATAAATATGCATAAACATTACCATTAAAGAACGCCTGTCATCTATGCTAGAACAATCTAGGGAAAGGTCTGCAAATTCATATCATTTACAGATTACAGCAGCATGAAACATTCTGGTTTCAATTTGTTTGACTCAATCCATTTAGGTAACTGCTGCTTATTTAGCAGTAATTTGCAAAAATCATGGTTTGTCTTAGATTTAAATCCCTTTGGTAAAACAATGCATTCATTTGAGATGTTTGAAGTATTTCCAACAGAAACTCAAAGGTGATCTGAATAGAGATCTTGTGAATTTTTAAATAGAAATAAAATGCCTTTACCAATGACTTTTTTTGGAATGCTGTCACAAAAGTCGTGGAACCACTGCTCTTCTTCTTGTTAAATACAAGAATCAGAAGTTGTGGTGCTTTCCCCTTTGTCCCTCTCTAGAGAGGGAGAAAGAATGAAATTAGAGAGGGAGGAATAATGAAACTAGAGTTGGAGGAATAGGAAAGAGAAGCAATGTCAGACTTCCTTCTGAATCACACTACCTAGAACTAAATTGTAATAGAGATAGAAATATAAAAACAAACAGTAACAGGTGCAAAGTGAGACTTGAACGTTATAAATAGTGATATTGGATAATTGTTTTCTGCATGAATTCCTCCTGTACCTGTGGCTGCTTAATTAATGAAAACACATTTTCAGAAGTAAGGCGGGAGCTTGATCAGCGTTTCAAAAAGAACATGAATTAATGAATCCATTGGATTGGTGTACATTTTAGCAAAATAAATAACAAGTCATTCACTTACCTGGACTGAAGACAACAATAGCAAATGAGTAGGTCTTCATTTCCTACAATTGAGAAGAATGGTATAAAATAATGAATTCAGAACATAATTTGGAATAAATACTGTATTTAGCTTCCTAGCATGATGGATTGTAGTTAGCAATCTGTCGGTGGGTTTCAAAAATGAGCTTAAAGAGAGAAAGCACATGTTCACTAGAACTATTTATTCATATAACAATTCGGTGAAGGTTTGTCTTTATGTTTCCCCATTAAATATGAACAGACTGATAATCACTACAAAAAGTCTTGAATTATACTACAGTAACTTCAAGTATTTAATTAGAGTTACCAGCTAATGAGCCAGACTGCCTGTGAATCCCCATGGCCCCCGCGCTCAATTAAACTAAAAAGGTCACATTTTGATAAATACCCTTTATTTGATGCAGTTCAGTGAGTGTAACAAAACAGCAAGTCCTGATCTTACAGCAGAGTGCCAGTTCATTTTAAATTCTGAATCTCTTTTGTGATTTTTCTTTATGAATAGAACCACTGGGAGCATGTTAAAAGAAAAAGTCAATCCACAAACTATATTTTTTATGAGAAGCTAAGGATCAATACTTTTTTACGTCTGTGGGACATGCCAGAAGAAGACAGCGTTCTATAACAGTTAAATTGGGCATTTATTACAGTACTGGGAGACTCTTACAAGCACCATGCACAATGGAGATGTTAATTATTTCTTGTGAAGGAACTCGTATTTCATTTACTTATGAATGTGGATTATAACAATGTTTTATCCTGTGACAGTGGTTATGTTTAGTAGCTGAGGTTGAGGAGAGTATAACAGTGCTTTATTAACAGGCTCATACAGGCCTTACACCACAACAGTAACTTCTTACTTTCACTTTCAAGCTGTACAGAAAGTCCTGTGTATGCACAGTACAAATCCTGTGCACAGTGACACCCGCAGGCCATTTGTATAAACACCACAGTGGTGCTACTTCTAAAATAAACAAAAATAAGTTGAATCGTTGTGAGATGAAATAAAATGTTTAACAAAAATTTTAGTGAATTTCAGATGTAATGCCTTTAACTGCATTTTTTTTGCATAATTTTGGCAGATTTTTTTTAAGGGGATCAGTTGATAACACAAGTGCAAGACATTAAGGGAAAAGACATGCACATAATTATGTTCTTTATCCACAATGCAGTTATTTTCCCAGAATGCCTAACTGTGGGCACCTGTAATAATGCCAGCATAAGTGCAGATGCCCACAAAACAGTATGACCCACAGCTTGTGTGCATATTTACCAAAGCAGGCTGAAGTTAATATTTGTGTACACTACAATTGCAATTACATTTTTTCTTAGCTGCTGTGTGCACAGATGCAGTCAATTTTGGTGTGTTACTTGCATTACCCTGGCACTACCTTGGGATTTAGTATCAACAAATCTGTTGCAACACAGCAATAACATTTGCCACACATGAATTTCATTTTACAAGGCATAATAAATAGTCCTTTTAGGAAACAATGAAAGAAGATTAAGAGAAGATGGTTTTGTAGTGAATACAATGGAAGAGGTGTCTGTCCAGAGAGTGATAAATGCCTGACATAAATCATGTCAGTCAACTGTCCCTGTCTTGAACTGTGGGTCTGGAGGAGCTACAGTGCCATCATTAATGTACAGTGTGTTATAATAATACACACAGTTGTATATAAACAGTCATTTTTATTACCAAAACCTTGTGCTAATTTGTAGTATTAATTCTGACATTTGTGTTGTAATTTTATCAACTTTTGTTTCTGATGTCAGAAGTATTCTTTGATAACATTATATCTGGGTAGCAGCAACTAATATCTTTCTTAAATATAAATGAATACTGTATTTAACTATCCAACTTGGAGATCTTCATACCTCCACATACTGTCGTTATAATGCCCACCTTCCACCTCTTTGTAAAAAAAAAGGCAGGCATTTGCAAAGACCAATTCTCCAGGCATTCTTGTGAAATCACCAAGTAATTTATATCAGTGCACAAGGATACAGCCTTACGCATTTCATATCATTCAGATACTTAATAGTGATGGGCGAATCTATCCCGTTTCGCTTCGCAGAAAAATTCACAAAATGAGTCGCGGCACGTCTTTGATACGCGTTGCGTTGTCATTTTCGACGCGCGTCACTTTTTTGTTTTTTTACGCCAGCGAATTTTAGGCAGGCGAATTTTCACTGGCGTTTCATGAATTTATTCGCCGGCGGCGAATCGCGGGAATTCGCGCGCAAATTCGCGCCTGGCGAATAAATTCGCCCATCACAAATACTTAATCATTGGCTAAGCTGTATCCTTGTGCACTGAAATAAATACTTGATGATTTCACAAGCCTGCCTGCAGGATTGGTCTTTGCAAGTGCCTGCTTTTTTTCTTTATACAGGGGGTTCACTCCCCAAGCTGAGGGTTCAGGGCGGTGCACCTGGACTACTCACAACTGGTGAGTTTTACATATTTAACCCAAGATTTTTTCTACTACTACTTACTACTATTAACATAATTGTGTGCCTTTAAATTTGTGTCTCAGTACTGGGCTGGGCCAGCCAGACGCCCACACGCCCAACCGTGACAAGAGGGAGGGGAGAGCGATGCACTGATCACTACACTGGACTGCTTATACCACATTACTTTGTTTTCCCTTAGGAGTTGGAGTTTGGGAAAACAAAGTAATGTGGTATACGCAGTCCAGTGCAGTGATGAGTGCACTGATCTATACATTGGGGAGACAAAACAACTGCTCCATAAGCGAATGGATCAGCATAGGAGGGCGAACTCTACAGGGCAAAACTTGACTGTTTTTCTACACCTAAAAGACAAGGGACACTGTTTTGTGGGCAAATAAGCACACTGTGAGGCCAGCCTTAAAATGCTTGATTAGACATTTTTTAATCAACCTTCACTCAAGCTGAAGCTGCACTTGTCAGTGCAGATTAAAGGAGCTGGGGAAGAGAGCAGATCCACTTTTCTCAGCCTGCAAAAGAAACTAGGCTAAGAGCAGCAGAATTAATGCTCTGTATAAACTTGACCTAACACAGTTGTGTCAAACACTTTACAATGGCACATTTCTGCTGTCCATTTTGATTTCCAGAGCTCAGCATTAAAATCTCATGTGATTATAATCCTTTAGACACAGGTATTTTGTGTATAATGATGCTGGCCACTATAGAAACCCTGGAGCTATCGTCATCATCTTCAAGGTGGTGGAAACTCTAGAGTTTTCCAGCATTAATAGGTACACCTAAGTACAGTTCAGTAGGAGGGAGAGGCACATAGATGTCTAGCACTAACTGCAGAAGTACAAGTAGCAGCTTTCAAAGTAACTACCTTTAAAAAATAGCAACATTTCAAATAAAGACTGCATCCATTTTAACCACAATAGTGGTCATGGCCATAAATGAGCTCTAATGTGTTTAAGATTGACATTGGATCCTTGGATAATGATTTCCCAGCAGCTCTTTCCCTTTCTAAGGGACTTTAAAAGCTGGTCCCATGTGTAATAACATGAATTGCATCTACTTGGCATTGCACAAGCAGGGCAGATTTTGGCCAGAAAATACACATAGCCATTAATTACTGCATTCACAGTATTGTTGTATCATTTTTTTCTACTGACACAGATGTGGAAATGCCTACTGTGACACCAATCCAGGGTAATCCTGTGGAAAAATTCCCTTTGCAGGTATCCTGCGGTGTAAGTTTACATTCAATTTACAACTCCATAACATGGCAACTTGTTGGCAGGACTTCCTATTAGTTGCCCTCACTAAAGAAACAGGATATTGAAAGTTGTGATCAAAGAGAAACTTGCTTTAATAATGCTTGTCACATTTCACACAGTCACAGACTGGCATAGAATGCACAGTACATACTTTGCAGAGCTTCCCACAGTCAGGTCAAACACTCACAGGCAATTACCAAGTACACTTCCCAGTGTCCTCTCCCACCATCACCATCAGCCTCCAGTGTCTTACAGTCAGCCCTTCCTCCTCTTCTTGCTAAGTGCTTCCAGTGGGACTCTGGACATGTTTCACTGGTCTCCTACCTGTGTCCTAATCCTTTCCAACCCTGACTATAGCTGCTCATTCTGTTCCATACTATTGCGCTAATTTTTCCATACCTCTTCTTGTTCAGTGTCTACACTGCTCAGATCACTTCCTGCTTCTCACTTCTTCCCATGATGCATTTCTAATATATCTTCCTGAATATCCCTTTTTATAACCTTTCTAGTCTCCTCCCCCTTTGAGACTTTCCCTCAACTCTATGAAATTACAGTACTTTTACTCACTAATTCACTCTAGAGGCTCCTACTTTGTAATTACACCTATTGACTTCTATATAACGCACCCTCTAGTGATAAACATTAACAATTATTACACCATCAGATTAACATTTCCCCCACTTTAAACTAACAACCTTTTTCACCCCTTTACAAGATTGCCTCCTGTGTTATTAAGTGGGTTTAAGATAGTTTTCGGTTCACCCACTTAAAGAAAGCAAAGCCAAAAGTTATGAGGATTTCAGCACAGGTAAGAGGTAATGAACTACAGGTTAACAAGAGGTATTGACATTCCAGTGTATGAGCAAATCTATTACATGCACTATACACCTCAAAAGGCAATATGACTTTATGTGAATTTTAAAAGATTGTTACTACATGCACTGGAGCATTTACTACAATATAAAAGATGTATAAGCATTGTGCAAGCAGCAGCAGTTGTCTAGGTGCTGGGCAATTCCAGAGGGGAGTGTTAATAAAGACAGGCACCGTTACAGAAGCCCACTGTAGCTCCCATGCCAGCACAAGAGCTCCATACAAAGGCGCGGGAGGGGGGGTGTTTGTCAGGTGTCCCGCTCAGGCAACACCCCAATTCAATGGAGCTCCCCGGCCCTGAGAACTGAGCAGAACTGCTGTGAATCTGCTGTCACACTCTATCCTCTTCTGTCTTCAATGCAGAATCCAGGAGGAGAAATCCAGCGCTGCAGCATCGATGGTCGCCATGTCTCCTTTTGTGAAGTGGACAGGAAGTGGAGTTTCAGTAACTTTTTTTCTTAATAAAGGCTTTGCTATTTAAAAGTTTAATTTGTCTTGGTGTTTATTTTTTGTTACTGTTCCTTTAAAATGTTCAAGCCTTTGCTATCTGAATCCAGCAGTGAGGGCCTGGGTCCTGATGTCACACAGCAGCAGAAGTGACGTCATTTGCACATGAAAGTGATGTCATGAGCATATGCAGTTCACTAGCAGGGGGAAATCACAGGGCCTACTATAAATTCAGCATTGCATTGTATTGTTGAGGAGTAGGCAAGGGGGAGCATGTAGTCAAATTATTCATAAGTGCAAGTTAGGGAGTGGCAGGAGGCATAGCCACAACAGGAACCTGTTCTTACCACCTGTACTAAGGCACTAGGTCAGGACAAGGCTCAACTGCACTCTGTTACTCTCACTGGATTTTCTGGAGAAGTATTGTAGCAGAGCACAACTATCCTGGGGCACACGTACAGTAGTGCTAAGTGATTTCTACTGTAACCAAAAGTTGTAAGCTACACAGTACTTAAAAATGATTGTAGAGTACAAAAGACTGAAGGATTAGATGCGTCAGGGACATAGCAGAACAGACCCTTAAGAGAAACTACTGCAGGTGCATTGCAGAAACCTCTAGTGGTCACAGACAAATACACTACAGTCTGTTTTTATTAAAAAAAACTGCATTAATGACTTAATTTTTCTATTTGATAATAAAACCTTGTACTTGATCCTAAGTAAAATGCATGAATCCATACTGGTGGCAAAACAACCCTACTAGGTTTAATGTCTACATATTTTATGTACACTTAAGGTACTGTATGGTGACCCCATATCTGTATATCTATATTAGGTATTTGGTATAATAGGTTTTAACCAAAGATTCTTAGCTCTTTTGGCAAAATGATTTCTATTACACATGGAAGAACTTAACTGTCCTTCCTGTGTTTTTTTTAAGTAAGTGTAACACCCCAGGCAAATAGGGGTTAACATCTAGCTAGTATACTAGAGAATTGGTTACGCTGGACTCTATCGCTTAAGGCAGAGCCTTCGCAAATGGGAAGTATTGATGGTGTGGTGTAGTGCAACTACAACTCCCACAAGCTATTGTGCTTTAACCAATAAAGAAATGGGCACCAGTAGATTCTTGCAAATCATAAGGAACAAAATAAATTTACTTGTCAGAGACAAATGATCCACAGGGTATTTTCATCAGTACAGAGGCATTAGCTAAATACAGTATATTGGCACACAGTTCAGACAGTATATCAGAGTTAGATGCAGGTGCATTCCCTTGGATATAGTCAAGGCAGTACAGCTTCCCTCTAGGCAGAAATACCTCACACGTGGTCTGAATCCAACCCAATGGAGTGCTCAGGGAGGAGAACCTAAAGCCGGAAACCCTATCCACTGTATCCCTTCACTAAAGGCAAATCTTATAGTCTAGGGAAGCTTCTCCCTGCTATAAAAATCTCTCTCGTAGAGAGTATATAACAATTATATTCCTGCCACTCACTAATCTCATTCACTGGGTCCCTGCTCCCCGACTTTCACACTACAGGTTCAGGTCCCTCTAGGGCAAACTGGGTTTACTGGGCCTTGGTGTACCTAGGCTCCCTGGAAACATCCAGCTGGATCTAGGGTTGCCGGTATTACAAATTTACCGACAATGTAGTTGCCGGTAATTTATAATACCCTAACAAAAAGCTCTCGGCCCTTTACTTTAAACCTATTTGTTCCCCGACGCTGTGGTGGCTCCGCCCCCTTAAGCATCTTGACCCACCCCTTTTGCGTGTCATTTCCATGACTCCGCCCCTTTATGGCATTCCCTGCCCCTTTTACATTACTCCCCGCCCATTTTTCCGCCCCCCCCAGCACTAGCCGGTATTTTTTTTTTTAAAAGGTGCCAACCCTAGCTGGATCAGAAGCCAACGAGGAAGATCGACCTCTTCTCACTCACTATACCAACGTGTGACAGGATGTGGTCACATCACCTCCTGACCAATAACTTGGATATGCAAATTACAACTAGCTACATGGGCATCTGGGCATACATGGGAGATCAGGAAGTGTAGGGATTTAAAGCCATAGGGGCATTAAAGAACAAGTAAATGTTTTTTTTTTCTATCTGTAAATTTGCTCTAAACAGCCCCCCAGATTAATGTACCTTAGTCCCTGCTGCAAGTCTGCTCTGGTTTCTGTGTTATGGGCAGCTTGTTTCCCCTTCTTCCTGGTGCAGATGAGTTTATGCAAATGAGTTAACCTGTAATTTGAGAAAGTATGCACCCCAATGTTTTGCCATTAAATTAATACAGCACAGTACAGTATTTACTATAATTAATTAAGTCACATAAGTCAAAATTGGACCCCTTAAATCCTGCACTGTATTAAGTCAACATGGGAAAATGACATGTTCATTTTAAAGAATGGATTTGTCCATGACTCTTTAATCATGGTTGAAGCAGTGGGCCATACATTGTAATCCCTGCTAATAACTGACCCATAAATTGTACCTGCTAACTGGTTGTTATGGGCTACTAGACTGGTAGAAAACTGTAGACCATCTATCACTGGCGTAACTAATATACAGCAGCCCCTTCAGCCTTATAATTTCTGCCATTGCAAACATACTGTACAAGCAGGCAGGAGTGCAGGCAGCCAGCAGCGGGGTGGGAGGGGGGTGCCAAACTAGAATTCAGGGTGTGTGGGTGGTGGGTCCAGTCCATGATAGTTATACCAGTGCCATTTATTACATTTCTGGCAGTGGATTTGATCTATTTAGACTGTCAAAAGTATTTTATACAGTACCTTTATTCAATAAGAAATTCTGACAAATCTACCTGTACTAATGAGAATTAGGACCTGAATTTATATTTGAGCCCAGTAACTTTGTTTTTTTGTAGAGGTAAATAAATTGAATATAACCTACTCTTTCGTAGCCTAAAAATAAATATTTTAGCACTTTTTATTATGATGGGCTGGCTGCTCAAGTTCTAACTACTTATATGAAACTAAGATGTTAATTAACTCAGTAATCCAGTATGTATAGGATGATCCTTTGATTTTAATTTACTTTGGATCCCAAATGTACTGTATTGGGTGATTTCTGAAATTCTTCTATGTCAACCTAGTGTGGATTATTGGAAACCAATGCAAGCTGCTCATCCATGTCAATTCATTTACTGTATCTATAGCTCTTTAACTACTGTGATAAATCTTACATTTATACTGAATATTTTGCATTTTAAAAAATGCCATGGATGCAATTAAGGCAGGATATTTCAATTATATTCCATCGACCAAACAATGTGCCAGCTCCCACATTTGAATAAATACAACTACTGTATGCAGTGCAGAATAAGTGATGCTTAGGTGTGTTTTGGGTAGTATTCTGGAAGCCTTCATGTCAGAACTAGTGATGGGCGAATCTCACCCGTTCCGCATCGCCGAAAAATTCTCGAATTTCCAGCGAAATTTGCGAATTGGCGAAAAAATTAGTGAAACGAGTCGCTTCCGACGCGTCGCGTCATTTTCGGCGCTCATCGCGTAGTTTTTGACGCGTCGCGTCAAAAACGACGCGCGACTCGGTTTTTTTTTTTCCCGAATTTTCGCTGGCAATTCGCCGCAAATTCGCCCCTGGCGAATAAATTCGCCCATCACTAGTCAGAACATGTAATAGCATAGTTTTAGGTTAAATCATTAGCCAGGGTCAATTGACTGACATACAAAGAGTTAAAGAGAATTAAGAAAAATAAAGATTGAAAATTCTGCCATGAAGCCAGGGCTGTAGTTTGTTGTATTTCATTATAATATAAAAGGTAGAAGTCCTTGAAGTGGGCACAGGCAACATAGTTGTATTGTGTTTGAAATAATATCTACACACTAAGCCTGGCAGGGTTGTGACCTTCAAACAAAGAGAATGAATAGACATAAAAGATAATGTATTCACTGTACAGAACAGCAAATTAGGTTATGATTACAATTCCATGAGTATGTTTGTTAACAAAGTAATGGAGTTATCAGCACAACTTAGCAGAGGAGACAGCTCGCCAAGGCAACAGTAGTAGTAACCTATGCAAAATGAACCAATGTTTGAAATTCCAGCACTGATATACTGTACCTCATTGCTATAAATTTTACAATGCTCTTTTATGTCTACATCTATGCCAGACTTACCCCCACATGTAATAAAAGGCAGTAAGTTTGCCCAGGAGCAGTAACCCATAGCAACCAATTTTAAACAGGTGACCAGTAAGTGTTACCTGCTGATTGGTTACTAAGGGGTTTTGCCCCTGGGCAAACTTACTGCCTTTTATTACATAACCCCCTTATTTTAATATATATAGTTTTTCCTAATCCCAACCTAGAAATATTCATTATCCTTTCCTATCTGCTCTCAAAACTTTACTCTACAAAGGGAGATAAATTGTTGCCTATTCTACAATCAGAATTCTATTTATCTTATAAAGAATGCTATACTGTGTATACACACCTTCAGTATATGAAATAATATGTCCCCAAAACTTGTCAGCAAAGGAATTCAGAAAAGTTTACTGGACTGGCAGAAACATTGTGATCCACTGTCGAAAATAGAAATACCACCACCATGTCTCCCAAAATGATCATGATAAGGGGACTCCTCAATTTACCCTTCGCTTTCAGACATCCCACTGAACCACATTGTTCCATACCTTAATGAAACACAAGGAGCCAGAAATGGGGTAAAATGGCATCAGCATTTATTCACATTTTATCACATAAATTGCCTGCCTCAGTATTCAAAGCCAGAATTCTATAAGAGTACTAATATGCTCTCCTGTTCCACACTTGAGATCAGTACTATGACATTATATTCACCACTGAATATTTGGCTGCCTCTACCTACAGAGATGATGGCCCCAAACTCTGCTACCAGCAGGAGCTGCATTTCCCATTGTGAGAAAAGTTCAGCAGCCCTGCTGTCTGTCCTGATGATCGATGATAGGAAAACCAAGCTGGCTGTCACACAAGCAGTAGTTGCATCTGACTTTTATTTTGACCAAATGTAACCCTTTCAACACCCCTTTGTCAGTGTTACACTCCCCTTGTGGTGCTTACCTGATGGCATGGGATAAACCTGAGCCACTCCGCAGTGGTATCAGGAGAGACTGGGTACCTGGTACTCACTAGCGCAGTGCCTCCACCTAGTGGTATCCGGGATTTGCACCTACGGGTGGTGCCACTAGGAATACAGTAATAACACACACACGGTATTGGTTAACTTAAATAACTGGGCACCTAATACAGGCAGCACTCCTAACTGGTGGCAATAGGGCCTCACTAACTGACTTGCTAGTGCAAACTGCGTAACTAACTATGGAAAGTCAAAATCCTTTAATGTCCTTTCAATAATCTAAGTCTTTTACTTGAAAAAATAATCTCTAGATGTAAAGATGACCTATTGATGCAGACTAATGCATTTACGCGCGTAGTTGGACAGGCTCCAACTGTGCATGGGCCAAAATGCTCAGTGAAAAAAAGCTGAAAATATATCATAGTTGGAGCACTAAAGCTGGCCATAGACGCAACGACTTGTTCGTACGAATCGAGGATTCGTACGACTATCGTACGACTTTCGGATCGTGTGTGGAGTGTTCCGACATTTGTCGTGCCATGCCGATCGGTCGTTTGGTCGATCGGCCAGGTTAGAAAATTTTTGTCGGCTGGCGATAATATCTTTTCAGTGGGAGACCGTCACTAGGTTTTTAATCGTACAACTTTCGTACGATCCTTGTCAGGGGCAGAACGTCAGCTATCTGTGCTTTTTACTACTTATAGTTGATCTGAAGGTTAGTGACAGGTCGGGAGCAGGTCGGGAGATGCAAAGATCCGATCGTGGAATCATCTTACGATCGGATCTTTGCGTCTATGGCCAGCTTTAGAGACTCATTTCCCTATATTTGAACGCTGTATACCCTCCTTTTGCTATTCAAAAAGCAGAGTAGTACAGCAGGGTTTGAAGGCACATCTTCTGCTACTTCAGGTCCTCTTTTCTGTGAACTCCTGGCAGTATCATGCACAGGTAATGCCGACCCAGACCTGCCATCAGCTATGCTGTGGCTCACAGTGAAACCTAATCTGTAATGATGTGCTACTCTGATTTTCAAATGTACTGCAGATGGGGAAATGTTGTCTTTAGTTGTCTCCAGTCTCCAGTTAGGGAGGGCTCTGGGGGAAACAAGGTATTACATGGGCTTTCCTTCCAATTTCTTTCCAATATTATTTTTCCAATTTAATGGATATATTTTTAGTGATCGTTGATTTTATTTGTAGTATAATTAATTAAGATTTATCATTACATAAACACTAGGGGGGGTATGTAATAAATAACGTAAAGTTTGCCCAGGAGCAGTAACCTCTAGCAAGCAATTAGCGAGTAGCATTACTGGTCAACTTTTTAATATCAGACATCTAATTGGTTACTGCTCCTGGGCAAATGGTGTGCCTTTATTACATTGGGGGTTGATTTCTAGTGGGAAAAAACAGCACCTAAAACCAGTTAAGATTCTATAGAAGTCAGGGGAAAGTTTGTCTAAAGAATTGAAGAAATGTAATGTTTGAATAAAAATAAAAGTCAAGATTTTAAGGATTTGTTGAGATCCAGTGGAACAATGCAATTTTTTAATCTTGGAATACACCTTGGTATACACAAATGAGTGTTGTAAGTTGTTTTCTCCCTTCATACTGCGTGTAAATTCCAGGATTTTCAGTCTGTTCTAAGATGATTAAATTGGAAACCAGAGGCTCATTTACCAACACTGGGCAAAATTTCTCCAAGGGCATTTACCCACAGAAACCAATTAACAAGTAGCTTTGATTAATCTGCTGAAGGTGGAATAATGAAAATAAATAGCTTATTGTTTGCTATAGGTTACTGCACTGGGGCATATCTGCCCAGTATTAGTATATGATCCCTACTGTAAAGAATATGTCCGATACAAAGACTAATCCAGTAATGGTAGCAATAAACAAAAGCCATAATCATGAAAGGAGCACATTTAATGAATGCTGCTAATTATTTAAAGCAAGTTGAATTAAAATCATTCCTGCCTTCTACAAATCACGTCTTCATTCTCTGGTGAGAGAAAAGTTTTCTCTTTTTTAACTAATATAATAAAATTCTCACAGAGCAATCACATTACACCAGCGGTCTTGAACCACAGTTATTTGCCCCCCTCCTGCTATAACTTACACAGAAATGTCAGTTCAATTACATTTTGACTTCCTACCACTGAAGCATGCTGATGGGAAAAATATTAAAGCTTCAGATTATGTTAGTGAACTTCCAGAGCAATGACTGAAGTCAACAGATCACACAATACATCACACATTTTCCAACAAAACGCTTCTGGCTTAAATGCTTATGTGTGCAATATCCCTTTTGCCGAACAATTCCGCAACTGGAAGACTGATTTTTCTTGTGGTTCCGTCGATATGAAATGCTCTCCGGATACAATGCCCAGAGGGAAGGAAATATGCAACCACTCTATCCACACTTTCAACTGCCCATTTTCTGGGACTTTGGTGATGTTCTGTGATATATTGAACACTCCCAAACAACTAAACAGAAATTGTAAAGCCCCAACGTGGAAGAAATAAAAAAAAAAAAAGGACTGTAAATGCCACATAAAGATGAAGCATTATTCTAGTAAAAGCAAGAGTACATTTTTATTGAATAGCATAAACTGCACTATCACTTGACAACCCTAGAAGAGTTCGTTTATTTCAGCTTTTGGAAACATTATGTTTTCTTTAATGAAACATAATACATCCTTTTCTAATGATCTATTGTTATAGGTCACAGCTTTCCAGGGTATCTTTGTACTTACTTGAAAAGAATAATGTTTAGAATAATGTTTATGAGTTACAGTTCTACCACCGCACATAATCCCACTAAATTCAAGCAGTCTTAAAGCACTCATTCTCTGCAAAGTAAGTGATCTTTTTTTGTAATTGGATATTTTAAAATTATTGTGGCTTTGGCTTGCACCAGTTCAGCTCTTTTAAATTGAGTTCCCTTATGTTAAAACATTTCAGTGCTGAAGAAGTAAATGTAAAAGTAGCACCCTACTATGTGTGCACATTTTACTGTGGTACAATTATTAGTATAACTGGACAATATAGCACAAATTATAGCCACTATTGGGTGGCATTCTGGTTAAAAATAGATTTATTGTAGCAAGCTGCAGATATTATATGCCTGATAGGTGTATAATATCTGCAGCTTGCTACAATAAATCTGTTTCTAACCAGAGTACCACCCAATTCTATGGTGTGCACTATATTGTTGCAGTGGGGACACTGTGGGAATAATACCTGGCTTTTGGAACATAGGAGTTGCTTTGACTGAGGGGAGTATGGAGCAGTTATTTTCATTTGTTTGCAGTGAGTATAGCAGTGAGTATAGCTGTACAATGTACTACTAAGCTCCCAACATTTTTTAAAGAGAAAGAGGGACAAAAATATTTGGAAAATGTATTGACCAACCCCATTTTATGACCACACCCCCAATTACCATGTCCATTTTACACAATTTGCCAGGCTATGAAAGTCTGAGCACATTTCTGTGATTTTTCTGTGTTATTACAGTTTTGCTAATGAAGGTGAGTGGCCCTTTAAGCTACAAATCAGTTTCCCAAAGAGACCTCCTTATCTTGAATTGTTATAAAAGTAAGGAGGAGATTCATCAAAGAGTGAAGTGAAGAGTGAAGTTCGCCACTAGAGGGAAATTACACAGCTCTCAATTCATTTCTATGGGATTTTGAAAGGCGTATTCATCAAAAGGTGAACTTTCTCAGTGTCTATGCTGGTCTCTCTGCCAAAAGCCAATTAAATTTGAGACTTTGGCTGTTCAGTACAGGAGATGAAAGAGAAAGTTGGGACATTTCAGTAACAAACCCAGAACTGTGGGTTGAGCTGTTAAAAGCCAGACTGTTGTCACAAAACAGGAAAGTTGGGAGGTATGTAAACAGAGACTGCAAGCATTTGACATTTCTTGAGGCAGTCCTGTTGATTGGGGTTAAGAATCACATTTCCTACAAGCCCTTTATTCAGGAAGTGCATTGAGAAGGCCAATAGCAGTCCAGCCAGAGAGAAACAGAAAGGAAGAGGAAGGAAAGGTGTGCTGTGCTGGAAGACTTAGAGAATGAGAGTTTTATGTTGCAGCTGGTTTAAACACCAGCCAGAGAGTGAGAGAGAGATTGCTACTAATCTGTACAGAGAGACATTGCAGTTTGCTGGGACTGGGAGTTGTTTTCTGTTTTTCCCTGGAGGGAAAGTGCACAAGGTCCCAGTAGCCAGTGTGATCCTGGGGGGTTGTGGCCTTCCCGCCATTTTTATTAAAAAAAAGATTTGCTCACGTCCATTTTTGTGGCCACACCCGCTAAGTACCATGGCCAGTTTAAAAAATGTGGCAGGTTATGAAAGTTTGAACACAATTCTGTGGTTTTTATGTGTTATTGCAGTTTTTCTAATGAAGGGGACTTGCCCTTTATGCTGTGAGTCTTAGTTCTCCCAAGAGACCTCCTTATCTAAAACTGTTACAAAAGTATCTTATGTATCTTTTCTGGGCTCTCTGCCAAAGGCCAATTAAGTTTTAAAAACGTTTTATCTTTTTCTGGCTGTTCAGTGCAGAAGATCAAAGAGAAAGTTGGGATATTTCAGTACAAATCCGGCACTGTGGGTTGAGCTGTCAAAAGCTGGACTGTCCCTCTCAAAACAGGACAGTTATTGTATCTGTGAGACTGTGTGGTTTCTATGGACAGAGGAGACTATAAGTGGCGGGATGTTTCCACAGTGAATAAGATTTGACATACAGCACTCGAATATCATAAAATAAAATAAAATGCCTTTATTTGATTCAAAACACTTCTTGTCGGTTGCATCGAGCAGTCCTGAGCTGACCCATGAGCAGTCACTTTCAACTAACAAAGTGACTGTTGATACTGTTGATACAGTTCTCCTTGGTTACTTGACAATAATGGGACTACAATACCTCAGTGTATTAAACATGACCCTGGAACACTAAGAGAAAAATTGCCAGTGTTTGCCTTTCAAAATAATTATTACAAAAAAGGAGGTGTTAGTACCACACTTTTGCCAAAATAAGTAATCTCACATGCCACAATAAGGCCCATTATTGTCTGTGAGTCCTACACTGTTTTTTATTCTAAGTACTGTACTTGTGTATGTTAATGGGCTGGGGCTTAAATGCTCACTGCTTTCTCACTAGAGCTTCTGAGTTAAGGTCTTACTAGTCACACTGTTTGCTGGGGTACTTGACATTAAATAAGAGCAAAACCCTAAAGATGAATAGGGCTAAAAATGCTATGTTTTATATACTGAACTTATTGCACCAGCCTAAAGTTTCAGTTTTGTTTCTTCATAATTTAAAGGAGAACTAAACCCTAAAAATTAATGTGGTTAAAAATGCCATATTTTACATCCTGAACTTTTGTACCAGCCTAAATTTTCAGCTTGTCAGTAGCAGCAATGATCCAGAACTTGTCACAGGGGGTCACCATCTTGTAATATTTCTGTGACACTCACATTCTCAGTGGGCTCTGAGAAGCTGTTGAAAAGTTAAGCTTAGGGGCAGTGGCGTGTGGTGTGTGCTGCTGGTTTGTAGGGCAGGTCACTGGTGTGTGGGGCGGGCTCCTCCCTCACTGGTCCCTCCTCCCTCCCTGCTCCCCCATCTGATCCACTTTACACCACCCCAGCCATGGAAGTGGCCAGCTAGGGAAAGGAAGCCCCACCTGCGTCTGCCCAGAAGGGTACAGAGCATCATGTTGCAACTGCCAGCATTCAGATCTATAAAGTTTTAGTGGGGATAGCAGGTATAGTAGGGAGAGATGGTGCCTATAGTAACAGTGGATAAAAGTCTCTGGGAAGGGAGAGTGACTATCGGATAGCAGATATTGTAGGGAGAGACTGCACCTATAGTAACAGTGGCATAATAGTCTCTGGGAAGGGACTGTGGCTGTGGGATAGCAGGTATAGTAGGGAGAGATGGCGCCAATAGTAACAGTGGGATAATAGTCTCTGGGAAGGGAGTGATGGCAGGTATAGTAGGGAGAGATGGTGCTTATAGTAGCACTGGGATAATAGTCTCATATGTCTGTCCCCATTAAGCACATATTTGTAGAAGGCACACAGCTCCTCTGAATGCCTTCTTTACAGAACAGTACTCCATAGACTGGAGCTGACCGAATGCCTGCAACGCTAATCCTTGCCCCACTATTTGCTCTCCCTACCCAGTAATGCTGTATTCAATCCCAATGTATGGGAGGGGTGGGGGGCCCACTTTTAGATTTCTGTACCAGGGTCCTTAGGGGTCTAGTTATGCTAGGTAATCGCTAATTATCCATCAGAAAATGAGGTTTGTCTGTAATACAAGCTGATGCTACAGGGATGATTATTAAATGCTAATGTTAGTTGAACTGGTTTCTGTGCCACCATGTAGTAATTATCCGCATTAATTACTAATCTACCTGATATTGTCCACTTTTCTATTATTTATGAGGAAATGTACTGGCTGAGACAGTGACCTCCCAGGGGCGATCCTGGCCCCTCTGCTGCCGCCCCGTGCACTCACGTTTATGTGTTGTGAGGGGGTCCATAACGTTGGTTGGGGGGGTCCAGCAGGGTAACGCAGAGAGGGCAATTGCACTCTCCGTATAAAAACTGGAAATTTGTCTCTTAAAGTTACAGGAGTGGCATTTTGCATTGGCCCAGCTCCCCTGTGAATTTCTAACAACCACATTTTTTTTGGGCTGCTTAGGTGTGATCATGACATTACTTACACAAAAGTCAATTCTGGATTTTCCTGCAACAGGTCCTGTAACCCTTACCCCCCCCCC
>CM044432.1:48652025-48678974 GCA_024363595.1 Xenopus borealis | reverse complement strand
AATATTTCACTTATATGAAATAATTTACAGTTGTAAATTCTAGAACCGTTTGTAATTACTGTCATGTATTGGCATGCACTTTGTTATTGAGATGTTTAAAAATCGTAATTATATTTTTGTTTTTATCTTAATGAACATTTAAGAGTCTACATGGGACATTATTTCAATACGCTGTAACCAAAATGAACCACTGGATTTGGAACTGCTGAAGGCACTGCTAATGAGTATTCTGCCAGATTATCCAGTTATGGTTGAATCAAGTTAGTTTTTAGGTTTTTATTGAGAGTTTTTTTTCTAGCTCCATCAATAGCAGAAGTATAAATCTGTATGCTATTAGTATTTGGCACAACATGAAATAAAACTTCCTTCAGATTTACTGAATTAACAAGCACAAAGAAGTTCAAACAAGGTCAAACAGCATGAAACGTTAAGAAACACAGTATTTCACTGATTTTTATAAGTAGATGCACATGTTGTATTTAAAGTTAAATCAAAATGTAGGCAGTGATCAAAATGATATTCATTTATAATAGTAAGAAATATTGTCCCATTAAGGATATGCAGCAAAATTTATTGTAGAGCATTTGGAGAACATTATACACGTGAGAAAACATCCAGTTGCAGAATTTTTCTAACATTTATTAGTGAGTTAAACAGGATGAAATGAGTGACTGAAGTTTAATTACAATTCAAAGGGTTCTGTTACTCACAGCACTTGATTATCTTAATAGTTATTCACTAGAAGGACTGCGCAAACAAAACCCTGCCCTTCGCACCTTGAAGGAGAATTTCCAAAAAAGAAATCTGAAAACTTGCGCATGCGCAGTGGATCTGCACCGGCAAATGCCTCCTACTCCACACACGGCAGAAGACGCAGATGGATTAGGAAGAAGACCATTCAGGGGAAGATGATGCCTGTGAATGCCACTGAAGAGGACCTAGGAGAACGGGGAAGTAACAAATTAGGGGCATTGGCCCAGGGAGAGAGGGGGCCTACTCAGGGGAGGGGGGGAGTTTAGAGCCAAGGGGGTTGAATTCTCCTTTAAAGCAATGCTAGTTGAACTTCTGAACATAAATAAACTGGACAATGCAAGGTCTTTATGAAAGTTACAGAAGTTACACTTCCTACTGTGTTTCAAGTCTTTCCATGTTTTGACCAGGGATTAGGTCTGATATCCAAGATGCCTGGAGGTCAGGTTTTCCCAAATAATGGATCTTTCTGTAATTTCGATCACCTTACCTCAATTATGCTAAAAATCATTTAAATATTAAATAAACTCAATAGGATTGTTTAGCCACCGATATGGATTAATGCAGCTAAGTTACGATCAAGTACAATCTATTTTTTTATTATTATAGAGAAAAAGGAAACAATTTAAAAAAAAATAGAATTATTGAATGAAAATGGACTCTATGGGGCACATTTACTAAAGAGTGAATTTTTTTTTTTGGCGAAAACTTGCAAAAATTACAATTCACAACGATATTGCCCATTTACTAAAAGATGACTAAGAGAATTGCTAGCGAAAAAGGCAAAGAAGCAAAGAGCTTCTAATTAATCTAATTTAAGTACGGAATTTTCTATTCGTTACCCTTTTCTCCAATGGCTATGTTGTCAGGTTCTGCCTTGTGAATTACTGAAGCTAGCACCTAAAAATATCCATGTCAATGGCATCATATTCTGTATTACAACAAAGACATCATATCCGAGCGTCAAATCACTGGCTTTTTTTTTATATTTCAAGTGAAATTATTTGTCTAAGTTGTAAATGTAAAAATATTTTTCTTACACTGTTTTACCTCCTGTATTGTTAAAGACTGTGCATTTAACACGTGTAGATTATTTCCTACATATATTTACCATCAAATGTTTAATTGTACTAAAACACACAATGTTTAACCAAAATGATTTATGTGATTTAAACATTTCTGAACGTATTTGACCAAAAAGCTCAGAATTACGTACAGGTTGTCTCCCATAGATTCCATTTTATTTGAATAATCGAAAAATTTTAAAAATGATTTCCTTTTCTCTGTAATAATAAAACAGTACAATGTATTTGATCCAACTAATACATAATTAAATTTTATTGGAAGAAAAAACTGCCTATTGGGTGTATTTGAGTTTTACACAATTTTCTAGTAGACTTACGGCATGAAGATCCTAATTAAGGAAAGATCCATTATCCAGAAAACCCCCAGGTCCTGAGTATCCTGGATAACCGGTCCCATATCTGTACTTTTCGAAGGCCTCCATCCTTTTTTAAGCATTTGGAGTTCTGTGCACACTTGACTGTACATTTCTCCAGGCACAGTCTCCTTTGTCTGGGAATTAGCCTTTCTACAAAAAAATTGATTTAGCCTTTTATTAATCTATAGTCATGTTTATTTTTGTTATATTTTATTTTACATAAAGCATTAACAATATGACTCACGCATTTGTCTATTTTTTATTTTTCTATCTATTTGTTTTTATATTTGGGGGGGCTCATTACCAGATAAAGTTCAAGAAAGTGATGCAAAAACAACCTTCAATAAATACATTCATACTGCATATGAAATTACCTTCAGATGTTGGGGTCATTCTGGCAGGCTCCATTATATCATCCAGACAGAATTCTATGAAAATATAGATGTAAGGAATTTGACATTTCAGGAGATATTACAACACAGCCTAACATTTCAAAAGATAGATACATACATTTACTAACGCATTACACATTTTTCACAAAGATTTACATCAATTGTCAATGTGGCCCATTTTTTACAAGCTCTCTCTCCTAGCAAGAATATACATACTGGGATAATAATATACATTTCTGTGTACAAACTACCTTCAGCAGTCATCTTCACCTCTGCATTCTCCTCACTTTCTGCCTCTGGGGCACTAGCTGCGGGCTAAAAAAATCTTTGTAGCACATTTTTAACCTTAAAGCATTTACATATTTTAACATATAACCACTTACTTTCTAGCTCCCACTGGATCTGCATCACATATTCTGGGTCCCACCTTTTTATGGGTTTGTAAAGTACTCCTATTCATGATGTTTTATTTTTAGCGATGGGCGAATTTATTTGCCAGGGGCGAATTCGCAGTGAATTCCCGCGATTCACCGCTGGCGAAAAAATTTGTGAAATGCCAGCGAACTTTAGCGATGCGTCGAAAACTATGCAACGTGCCGCGGCTCATTTTGCAAATTTCTCTGGAAATTCGCCAACTTTTTCGGCGAAGCGAAACTGGGGAGATTCGCCCATCACTATTTATTTTGTTTCACAGCTAAATGAAAACTGCCATTGAAGTTTGGAAGTGGTGTTTTAAATTCTCCTCAATAAAAACACTATTACAACACTTGGTAGTGTTTGCTGGCGTAAATGTTCCTCTTCCTCCTCCGCATGCATTTTTTGACTATGCTGCTGTTGGTTGTCCTCCTGTGTGTTAGTTGCTCTTAAATAGAAAGTGAGCAACAGGAAATCAAGATATTTTAGGCAGCAACATGTAGATATGTGTGGATATGTGTGGATTCTAAAAAACTAAAATTCTAGGGTGACATTTCTCCAAATTTCAGATTATTGCTGACCACAGATATGTTCAACCTCTTTACAATCATTCCTATGGGAGTTTTAGAAGCATATTCATAAATGGCTGTAAGTTTGAGTTCAACATTTGTTTAAAACTTTTCTTATAAGGCCATAGAAAATTATACAAACTGAGTTGTGAGCTTTGACAAATTTGCCACATTAACACATATTGAGTATTCCATGGCAGTTATTGTGTCTAGTCTGAGTATGTTTGATATTTCTTATTCATAGTCCCTGAGGTTTAATTCCGTTGGTGGTCCTCCTCCAGTACCCCTCTGATATTTTTTATGAGCAGAATCATTTTTTTACTTGTCTTAAAAAGAGCAGACATTAGATGGTGAATTGTTTTATTACATAACAATGACATATTATGAGATGCTGTAATGGTTTACATTTTTCCCATAAAATAGTTAACTACCGCACCATGGAATTATATATTTCTAATAAAAAAAGAAGGTTTCCAGTCATGAAAACATTTGTAAAAAAAAATATTTGATTACATGCAATTGTAAATATCTATATTAGTAATTACAATAATACTGTATAAAACAGGGGTGTCCAACCTGCAGGCCAGGATTGATATGAATGCGGCCCAGCTTGAAATGCTTGGTTCCCGAGGAAAGGTCATGTTGCAAAGGATATAGGAGGAGGCAGGAGGGGGGACTCTGCCCATTGCCCAGGTAGAAGTAATAATAATAATAATATAATATGTCAATTTAATATCCAGGTGTCCTATATTCCAGTGTATAGCTCTATCTGGTTATCCAACAGGTATTGTAGTACTTTACTGTGCATTTTCTTTACTTTTACAATTCAAAAGTATTTATGTATTTCATGTGTGGCCCCAGACAATTTTTCTTTTTCCAATGGGGCTCATTGAAGCCAAAAGTTTGGACACCCATGGTATAAAATATTCAGAATACAATTTCAATGTAAATGACTGAAGAATGTATGTGACCACACAATGATGAAGATTAGCTATTATCAAAAAATGTAGTTGCTTTGGCTCATGTTTCAAAGCAACAACACAGTACTTTTAATGAACTATGACTACATGTTAAGGGGCTGAAATTGAGAGAAAGCTTGACCGGCTTAATGTAAATATGAGAGAACATTGTAGAAATGGAGCAATGTTAAAAAAAAAGAAACATACTGTAAGCCTTAAAAAACCAACCCTTTAATATCAGCCAAACATTTCTGGCAACTCTTGATGGCTCAATTTTGAGACACTACTGCTGATAGTATTTCAGTCCATTGGAGTGATTTGCGAGCCATGGAGTTGCGCTGGGAATCCTTCCCAAACAGTTTGGCCAAGTGTTTGCCCACATTATGTATTAAAGGGCCTTTTCAGAAAAAAGCAGGGTAATTATCACTAAGGGGCATTGAAGAAGTAGGAGCTGCTGAACTTGGACCCTCACCAGGGTCAGAGGTTGGATTAACATCTGAAGAAGAAAGAATGCTGGAGGTTACATTACTAGTCCAAGAAGAAGATGTTGTGCAGTGTGCAGCCAGAGCATCAGTGCCTTGAACAGGATCATGATGAGCTAGGACAATAGAGGATCTGGTTCAGTAGCACCACTAATAAATCCCTACACCTGAACGTTATACCCACTAATTATAAATATGACAATATTTAAACAATTTTAAAAATGACAATAGCGTTGGACCCAAGGAAGCAATGCTAGAAAAATAAATTACCAAAATTTCACACTAACAAAACATTGCTGTTGAAAGTACACCAAGTTCCTTTTGCTGCAATGTAATTGCACATTGTAATGAATACGTGTAGTCATCAAGAAATAACATCTGATGTAGTTGTGAAGTTTGCCTAAGACAAAATTCAGACACAGGTAAATCATCCCCTATGTGAGAGGGCCTTCTAATGGACATTATAATGGGGTTTTGAATAATGTATCACATACCAGAAGCTAATAGTCTTTTTATATGTTTGATTGTTTTAGACAGTCAGTGATACCCGAATAAATCTCATCTGTCATTCCATTTTAACCTACCATCTTATATCATCTTACCTCACAAAATAGAGCAAATTCACAGCAGGTTAAACTAGAGAAATTGCAGGATTCCTGTAAATATTTACAGAAATTAATAAATGCATTAAACATTCCAAATAATCAAACTATTTTGATTCAATAGCGTTAATCACAGTGCTGCTTTTATTGGCAGAGACTCCGAAGTCAACTCATTTGTTGTGCTTAGCACTTTGTGATGCTTTTCATATTTGTGAGGCAAATAGTACCACAGATGACTTCTGGAATAAATAGCTAGTCCCTGGGAAGTAATCCTGCCCTTCTGCAACTAATATAGAGATCATGGCCTCGGGTAGGAAATGGAGCCTTGGTGTATCTGCTTCACTAGTTGCTGAATGTTGCACTGTAGAACATTGTTAGAAGTTATAGTGGTAGGACTGCAATTTGGACAAGTCTATGTACTGGCAGTGAACGTATCTAAACATACAATACAGCGCTATGAAACAAGTCGGCGCTATAGAAATACATGTTAATAGTAATACAATACTACAACTGACTTTTACATCAATCTCTTACTGTAGCTCTATCTTTGTTCACTGCATCGTATACTGGGACAACTTTCAACTGTAAACAGACAAACAAAATCAGTTCTTTTACAGTTCTCTAATAAAAAAAGTGTTTGTACTAAATGCATCTATACTTTCCAAATCTAAACGATTACAGCCTACCAGTTAGACCTGTGTGCTTGCTTTTTTTGTTGTTGCTGCTAACATATTTCAATATATTTTTCAGATCAGATCACCAAGGACATTCTGTACGTTAGAAGCATTATAGCACGTAGACACTTTCTAATGTGAAAGTAACAAAGGCATATGGTACACAGAACATCAACATAATTGCAGAAATAGCAGAATGCATAATGGCAGCAATTAAAATAGATCTATACTAACAGTCAAAATATATGTTAACAGCAAATATGCAAATTTTTCTAAATATGTGCATGCTCGGGCTAATTAAGGGCACTCAATATGTAAATAGCAGTGGAGTGTTATTTGCTAACAGTGCAAGTTTGTTTACATGTTTTGTAAAAACATTTATCTCATCTATTTTATCTGACTTTGCATATTGAGATGACATTTTGTACCATAATGTGTTCTTGTTACTAGGACATGAAGGAGATTCCAAAAAAGTTTATTTTACAATAAGGTGAATACTGTAAATCCTAAACTTTGCTTTATTTAACTCTGCCTAATTACATTACAGGGGATACATAATTTTTAAATTTACCTAATCTTAAAGGAGAAGGGGATTGCCAAAAGCTAAGCATCCCCAAGTGATCGCATTTACTTACCTGAAACTGCAGTGTCCTGGGATTCTTCCAGCGAGCACCAGGGAGTGATCTTCCAGCTTTTTCTTTCTTTCAATTTCCCGGGGCAGATGCATGTGTGGTAGAACTAAATAGCTGGCTTTTTCAATAAAGTTTGGCTTTTCACTCTACTGCTCATATGCAGCCGTGAGAAAAAAGAAACCAGAAGACGTTCGCTCTGTGGTGATTGCTGGAAGAATCCCGGGGCAGTGCAGTTTTCACCTAATAGGTGCAACAACCAGGTAAGTAAATGCAATCACTTTGGGGTGCCTAACTTTTGGCATCCCCAAGTAAAAAGGCTTTCCTTTGCCTTTAACTCAGAAAATATTTGATTGAAACACCAGCAGTGAATACTTTTACTTTGTGTGTGGCCCATAGGATAGAAGCTCATTATACAAAATGTGTGCTGCTTTAGAAACCTCATCACATGGTGTGACTGGAGTGTGTGTCTATGAAATCAGGGAAGAACAGAACCCAATGAGTGGTAGATGTTGGAGAGTACAGACGTAATATTCAAGTGTGACAACACAAAGGCATTGCATTGGTGTTGTTGAACTTACACCATATTGAATTTGCACTAAAAAAATTTGCTCTATTTCCAGCACTAGACACACACCTAGTTTATTGACACAGCCTGCAGTGGGCACTCTGGAAACTCCAGGACTTGCACAGAAGTTATCACAACAGTAGGTGTAATGATTCTTGCTTAAAAAGTGTGAGGAGCATGTTTAGGTGCAACTATCTTCAATGAATGGCATCAATGCATGTGACAATTGCGTCCATTTTTGCATGGTAAATGAGCCTTCTAGTCTTCTATAGTTTCAAATCTTGTAGCTTTGCTCTGCTATTCAAAGGCTTGTGGCAACTTTCTAATTATATGTTGGTATTGGGACTAAAAAAATTGACTGCATGATATGCAAATTATTTAAAAAATAGACTTTTGCATCCTACATTCCTATAATTTCTGTTGCATGAAAATAGATCCACAATTATATTCTTTATTCATGCCTGCCTGGGTTTGGTTTGTTCTTTTACTGAACATTTGCTTATTGTACAATGAACAGAAACGCTTACAGTAGCTGTACTCAAAAACATCTTGAGAGTTAGAATGCCATGTTAACATTTTCATTGAATACTCTTTAGAAAAGGTTTCTGCACATTCTCATTCTACATGTTGGTTATTACCAAAGTAATAGAAGAGAGGTAGATGAACTGTATGAACATGACAAATCATTTTGCATCACTGTAGTATTCCAAAGAGAAACCTTAAAATTACCAACAAGGGCAAACTATACGCTTCTTACATAACCAGAGCATTGCTGACTAACATAGTCTGGCGATAGTCACGTAAAGTGAAACTGATATTTAAAAAAATGAGGCCATCCATGATATTTGATATACAAAGAGGCTGGATCTTAAAAAAAAAATAGGCAGAAGGTTTACCTGGTGCAAAAATAATTATTATTTTAGAATAAAAGGTATTGTAAATTACTAGATTGCAGATTATCATCTAAAACTGATCATATACATTAAGATCAGCTTGTTTGTTCAGGTTGCCAAATGAGCAGATTGAATATAGACAAACAAAATACATTTTGAAGTCATCTCTTACATATAGTTTTTATAGACTTTTTTTTAAGCCATATTTCTTCACCAAGTTAAACAACAGTGTTACATGCTATAGCTATTCCAAGGCTTGACATAATCTCTCACTAGGATGCCTTTTATGATTCCATTTGGTTAATGTTAATGTTTGGTTATTTGATTCCATTTAGTTAATGTGTTTCCTCATAGGAAAGGACTATTGCATACTGGGGGCTTAAGATATAAACAAGTGTTAATGTATCCTTTATTCTCTGGAAATTGTTAGGTCCAAAAATTGCATGATTTTAACATTGACATTCAGGATAAGTATTAAGAAATGGTATTGTTATTTTGATAACAAAACCCTCTCCAGCCTATAATACAGACCAAGAAATAAATGTAGCTGTGAATTTTCCCTCCTGTTTAAACAAATAATCCCTGTTGAAAGACGTAATGATGCAGTATAAACATAGCAGCACATAAGAACTTTGAGGCAGGGGTTGATTTGGCAAAATTACACAGCAATTTATATTTTGGCATAAGGGCATCTGTAATACACAGTTTTTATTCATGTCAGATTTTAGAACTTCCATCAGGAAGGCTGACAAAATAGCCATTAATTCTAGCTTGGATATCAGTGCAGTTCAGCTTCTTCCATATATAGTACTGGGCCAAATTTCTGATACAGCAATGTTTCAGCAAACAAATTGTATTTTAACATGTCATGTTGATCAGAAGAGCCAAAAAATTTCTTTCTGGGATCGAACCTATGAGCCGCCATGTTAAAGATGGATTTCCCTTCCATCTTTAACAAGCATTAGATTTTTCCATGTGTAAACCAAACTTTAATGATGTTAGATCAATAAAGCTCAGTCAACAATATCATTAAGATCTTCCTCCTGTAGACTCCATTGCGGTAATTACACTGCAGAGATTTTGTATCTGAAAAGCTAACGACCCAGTTAACAGCAGTGGTATCCAATAAAAGCTTCCTATGTTTATGTAGTAAAAAGCATAAGAAAACGCTTCTGTAACCTGTTAATATCATACCAGATGAAGTTCATGTTACATAGCCCATATTCCTGCTGTGTTTTAAGCAAAGATTGTTATTTCTCAAGATACTCATAGTGACCCGCTGATAGGATAACACATTAACCAGATCTGCTGAATATCTGTGGTTTTCAGCAACTCATTAGCAATGAATATATTGAAGTTAATGGTAAAGAGGAACACTACAAGTTTTTCCTAAAGCAATTAGACTGTAGTGATTTGAAAGAACTTTATCCATGATGCAGGTATGGGACCTGTTTTCTAGAATTATTGGGACCTGGGTTTTCTGGAGACAGATCGGGATTTGGATCTCCATAACATAAGTCCACTAAAAAAAATAATTTACATAGTTACATAGTTAAATTGGGTTGAAAAAAGATAAAGTCCATCAAGTTCAACCCTTCCAAATGACACACACCCCACCATACTTTCCCATAAATGATATATGGTATGTCCATATCAATACTATCTGTAGAGTTTAGTATCACAGTAGCCTTTAATATTATGCCTGTCCAAGAAATCATCCATTTAATTTAAACATTAAGTAAACCCAAATAGGACTGTTTTGCCTTCAAAAATTATATCTTTATTTATTATTTATTAATTGGATCAAGTGCAAGGTACTGTAATATTATTACAGAGAAAAAGGAAATAATTTAAAAAAAAATCTGAATGATATTATTAAATTGGAATCAGTGGGCAACTACCTCCCTGTAATAGATAAAAGGAAGTACAGGTATGGAAACTGTTATCCAGAATGCTAGGGACCTGGGGTTTTCCTAATAATGAATCTTTTCATAATTTGAATCTTTATACCTTAAGGCTGCTAGAAAATCATGTAAACATTAAATAAACCCAATAGGCTGGTTTTTCGTTCAATAAACATTAATTATATCTTAGTTTGGATCAAGTACAAGTTACTGTTTTATTATTACACAGACAAAGTAAATCACTTTTAAAAGTTTGGATTATTTGGATAAAATGGAGTCTATGGGAGATGGCATTTCATACTTTTTTTTCACCACTAAAATTTAAAGGGTTGTTTTAAAGTGCTCAATATTGTTTATTTGTATTAAAAATACTCTGTTATATTTAAAAAAATGTGAATTAAGGGGCCTATTTATAATGCTGCAATTTGGTGACAAAATGGTGTAAAAAGCTGTGTAAAATAAATGTGAAGTTGTCAAGGTGTGTTTTATTTTAGACTGCTCAAAGAAAAAGGGCGTTAAAAAAATTACACCATTTTTAACACCGTGATGTGTGGCAAACTATTCTGATGTTTTTACACCACATAATAAATCTGCCCATAAATGTATATAAAAATATATCCCTAAGCAACTGTTTATTTTATTACCATTGATAATAATTACAAAGAATACTTCACTTTGCTATTATTATGTGTTATAACAGTAATGGGGGAACAATTAATTAGCCTACTACTATATTTGAATATATAGATGTAGAGGACACATAACAAAACCATTAATTATACTGTTAATTAGCTAGATTCTGTAATTAGAAGTGAAATAGGTACCAAATTGCTTTTGACATCACTCAGCTTTAATCAATATGAACAGTATCAGCTATTGAGTTAGGCAACAGTCTGCTTCTGTCTGCATACTGAAATGACTACTTCGTGTTGACTTGAAGGCAGACTGAATACACTGATTAACTAACTAGATTTGGGTGAGTTTTATGAGGCACAGAATTAGGTCTTCCAAAATAATTGTATATTCCAAACAGCAGCCAGCTTACCCATACCCAATTACATACATATTTAAATATAAATAACAGGGTTGTAACTAGATGTTACTAGGCCCCACAGCAAATTCAATTCAGGGCCCTAAAATATTGTTAAGACTACAAGATATATTGGAATGACTCAATAACGAATGCCTCACTGGGCCTTCTACACTTCTTGGTAGGGTTTGCTTCCACAGTAGTAATGCCCCTGATGATCCAGAAACTTATTATCAAGAAAGCACTGATGCTACAAGGTCTTTCCCATAGTGTCCTGTTTACACAAACTATTGCTATTTTTGTTATGTTTTTAACTAATTTGCATTTTCTTTGCATTATGGTGGACTTCACTAGAGCAGTTTGAACAGCCCCATTTTTTCCTGCTGTACCTAGTATTATCATGTGTCAGGCTGGTTGTTCCACAACCCCCCATCAACTCCATGGGCCCAATCGCACCAGCTGCAACAGTTTCCAAACTCCCCTCCACCTGTCCCAACTACCAGCACGTTCCCATACATATATTGTTGGGGGTGGGGGGAGGTCATGTAGCACAGGTAGTTTCAGACAGGTAAGGGAGTAGGCCAGGGCCAGGGCCTACTGTGTTTTTCCTGATGTCCTGCTGGCTCAGCCCGACCCTGAGAACATCCCTGTAATAGCCTTGCAGTACTTTGTATACAAGCTCCCTAACACAACTACATAATGTTTTCCAGTTCCTGTATACACTTTTATTAACTCGCACAGCAGATGTACCACTGCAGTATTGTACATAGTCACTTGCTCCCACTCCACCTGCGGTACAGCCATAACTCCACGCATGCTGAAGACCCCCATGATGATTAGAAAGGTTGCATTCATTAAAATGTTTTATAAGCATAAGATCTAATAGCCAAAATCCTTGGGTTTTCCAGACCAAGAAGTCTTTATGTAATTTGACACACCATTAAGTACAATGCATTGTTTCAGTAAATGGCAAAATCGACCAAAAAGTAAGAATTGTTTAATAAGGAGAAGGAAAGCTTACGAATTATTGCCAACAAATTAGCTACAATATTATATTTATTCTGCAATATGCTCTAGGAGCTCTCTCTGTTAGGATAGCAGCTGCCATATTAGCTTGGTGTGACATCACTTCCTGCCTAAATCTCTGCCTGCTCACTCAAAACTCTGGGAGGGGAGAGGAGTAGTGATGGGTGAATTTATTCGCCAGGGGCGAATTCCCACAAAATAAATTCGCGAAACGCCAGCGAAAATTCGCCAGGCGAAAATTTGCTGGGGTAAAAAAAAAACGAGTCGTGCGTCGTTTGCGACGCAACGAAAATGTGTCGAAAACAACGCAACGCGGCGAAAACGCAACTCATTCCGTGAATTCTTTCGCCAATTCGCAAATTTCACTGGAAAGTCGCAAATTTTTTGGCGAAACGAGTTGATTCACCCATCACTAGAGAGGAGCAAATTGAGCATGATAAAGCCCTAGCCCTGTAGGTTTAAGCTGAAAACAGGTCTGATACAGAAGCCCATGTGTACACAATAGAAGGCAAGAAATTCTGTATTTCTTTTGACAGAGGACTCAGAGCAGCATTACTTTGTGGGTTTACTGGTATATTTATATAGAACATTCTGATAAAGCTTACTTAATTTTAGCATTTTCCTCTCCTTTAAACAATATGTGAAAAATTGCTCTGTCAATTTTGGATCTCTCTGTTTAAGGGGATACTTTTTTATTATTACAGAGAAAATCTATTAAAAAAAATTAATTATTTAATTATAATGGAGTCTATGATAGACATCCTTTTCTTAATTCTGAGCTTTCTGGATACTGGTTTTCCGGATAACGGATTCCATACGTGTATTTGATTAGCATGGACTCTACGGGAGATGGCCATCTGGTAATTCAGAACTTTTTTGAATAAATGGTTTCCAGATAACAGATTCCCCACCTGCACTGAAATCAACCAAAATATGTATTACATTTCTAACCAGCTCCTAATGAAGGATGGGGAACTTCTTGGCACCCATTTTTCCAAACCAGCCAAAAATGTTGTTGAGCTGGTCAAAATGCTATTGAAATAATGGAATTTCAGGAACCATATGCAAGTACTTTACCTACATGTAATTAATGCATAGAAAATTATTTAAATTTCTCTCCAACTTTAGGTGAAACATTTGAATAATTAAGGTATGCAATGCATTCTAAGGTGTGCAATAGTGATGGGCGAATCTCCCCAGTTTTGCTTCGACAAAAAATTAGCGAATTTCCAGAGAAATTTGCGAATTGGCGAAAAATTCGCAAAACGAGTTGCGACACGCTTTTGACGCGCGGCGCATCAACTTCGACGTGCGTCTCGTCGTTTTCGTCGCGTCAAAAAGGCGTGACTCTTTTTTTCGCCAAATTTTCGCCAGGTGAAATTTCGCTGACGTTTTGCGAATTTATTCGCCAACGGCGAATCACGGGAATTCGCCCCCTGGCGAATAAATTCACCCATCACTTGTGTGCAAAAGTAAAAGAAATTAATTAATATTTACCATCTTAGTTTCAAATTACATGTAGTTAAAAGTGCTTGAATTTGAAAGTATTTGGTAATGATTCACACGTACAGCTTTTCTGTTTCAGGTGTAGGTCAAGTACTTTTATATTAATCTTCAGCACAGAGCAGGAAAAAGCGAGCCAATTAACCATTTTTACTAAATAGGTTCTCTAAATGTCTGTCAAAACATACAATAATTCTTCCAGTGTACTTTATGAAAGTGTCAAAAGTTAATCACCTTAACACACAGCAAAATGATTCTGACTTATTACAATCCCAATTTATTCTCAGCTAAGTATGTGAAAAACTGCTTTTGATGATTTTGAAAGAATTTTTTATCATAGGTACTATCTCTCTAGAACAATTTAAAGTTGTTAATTATTTTGCTAATTAACATGCCCAGAACAACCATGATATTAACTACATAATTGGAAATAAGATGAATTGTTTCTTGTTACACTGCAAGTTTGCATAAAGTGATGTTTCTTCGTTCAGATCTTGCAATCAACTCAAGATATCCAATTAAATGTTATATATTTTATATATATATATTATATATATATATAATACACAAAAGCCGTAAATATCTTGTAAATTATATCCTTATAAACGGTGAGTTCTGATGACATCAGTTATAAACGGTGAGTTCTGATGTCATTTCTGTCACATGACTCACTGAAACTTGTGTATTAGAATAAATAAAGTACCCCCAGTTGCAAAATATGAGGATATTAAACGTTACTCCTCAGTAACTTAAAATATCCTTATAATTTACAAGAGGGGGTACTTTATTCACTATATATATTTTTTTTACATGCTACTACTTTGCCCTGTATTTATATAGCTATTCAGTTTTCTTGTTACTGTACCTTCTTGGTAACTTCTTAATTATGCTGTTTGTTGTATTGATTAAGCAACTACTAGGATGTTGTCAAAAACATATTATATATTATATGTAATTTCCCATTTTTGTTTATTTTATTTACAGCATTTTATGGCTCATTTATTACTGACCAGCTCATAAACAAGTGCAAATCAGTGATGTGTGAGCCGGTCAGATACCCACAGGCCCCTTTGGGATGTCATAGGTGCAGAGCAGGTCTATAAATAGATGGCAGAAGGCAGGTGCGGATGGGCTTGGGTTGTGTCTGGGTTGGGTTTTCCTAGACACAAAAGGCAAAATATAAGCAAAGAAGTGCCCAGTAGTGTAGAAAGCTCACCAAGGTGAATCAGTGGCCCAGATGATCCTGCTCCAGGCCCTCAGCTCAGTGGAGCAAATCAATCCATTTAGAAGCAATAAAGGTGTAGGGCACTCAGGAATCCACTTGCAGATCGGACCAGGAGAAAAAGTAGAAAATCTTTATTTAAATATAAATGTTAAGCTTTAAGCATATTGTGTCCATCTGACATTTAATCATATGCTTAACATGGTTGTTTAAATAAAGATTTTATACTTTTTAAACTGAGTCTCCTGGTCTGATCTGCAAGTGGATTCCTGAGTGCCCTACACCTTTATTGCTTCTATATGGATCGGGTTTTCCTGGACCCACACACCACTAGTGCAGAACCTCACCAGTTAAAGCTCAGTATGCAAGCAAAGTAACATAGACCTTTTAGGTCTATATGTTACTTGCCTAACTGCTAGTTGATCCAGAGGAAGGCAAAAAAAATATCCAATTTTAAGCCTCTCCAAGATGGCCCAGACCAGTCCCTGGATCAACTTGTACTATGAGCCATCTACCATAACCCTGTATTCCCCGACTTGCTAAAAAGTTCTCCAATTGTTTTTTAAATCTAATGTATCAGCCAGTAAGACAGATTTAGATAAAGATCTTCATATCCTCACAGCTCTCAAGAAACCTCCTTTCTTCTAATTGTTATAGGTACCCACATATCAGCTGTAAGGACCTTCTGGTAAATAATGCATTAGAGAGAGATCATTATATAACTGCCTTATATATTTATACACAGTTATCATATCACCCCTCAAGCACCTCTTCTATAATGTGAGCAACCACAACTTGGCCAGTTTTTCATCACAGCTGAGATGTTCAATACCTTTTACCAGCATAGTTGCCCTTCTCTGCACCCTCTCCTTTAAGTATGCATATTCAGGACACCATACCTGAGTTTCAATTAAGTTTCAAAAGGTGCTGAATATTATGACTCGCAGTGCTTTCATTTATGCTGCTCTAACCTAGAGTCCTGCTTGGGTCCAGTTAGACAGAACTGCTACCCAACCTGGACCAAAATAGTTAACTTACCTTCTGATGTGAGACCCACAAAACCAGAAGTGACATTATAGTAGACAGAAACGATGTCATGTCACCATGTCTATGTACTAGCATAGAGAGGTATGAACTATGGAGCCTACTGCACATACAAAATGCATAAAAATCTTCCATTTAGTTCAAAAGTATCTATGCATCAGTTAATGAGATACTCTGATAAGGCAGATGATAACAATTTGCACCATGGCAAAACTTATGTATGTTAATCACTAAATTCAGCATCCCATGCTATATACATTGTGGGGGGTTATTTATCAAAATCCGAAAAGTTTTTTCACACATTTTTGTTGTCCAGAAAAGGTCACGATAAAATCGTAAAAAGAATCGGAATCGTGCAATTTTTTTTCGAATTTTGCATTCGAAACCTACGATTTTTTTTTTTTAAATCCAGCACAACTCAGAAAATCTTCCAGTTGCTAATGGGACATCTGCCATTGGCTTTTACATGTTCTTGGCAGGTCTGAGTTGGAGTACTTTTTTCGTCTGACTTTTAACACCATCGGACTTTAATAAATCCCAAAAAAAAAAATTTTTTTCTCTGACGAGATGTTATTTTCCCCTTTAAAAGTCCGACCAGAAAAATTCAGACTTTAATAAATAACCCCCTGTATGTTGACTAGTAATGGGTGAGGGGTTATCATTTATCTGAGTGTACCATTAAGATCCACATCCTAGCTTCGGAATTCTCATCACATTATCACTCCTTGTATCAAACTGACATTAGTAATTATGCAGTCATCAGGCATTGCTATGTCTAACATAATGGATCTGCTTAGTGCAATAGAACTAAGAGTTGCAAAATTCAGTGCTTATTCACTCCTGATGGTGGCTCATTACCTGTGCAGGATTAAGCTTCCAGCTTCAGATCAAAAGGGCTATGGGCACAAGGCAGCCTTGTCCTTACCAACTGACATAGGCCCATTAAATACAGGGATCCTTAGCATCTTGTGTTGCTAGTCCAAATTATCCTAGAAATCAGGCAATTGTTTGAATGAAAGACTGGAATAGGAATGTCTTAAAAGCAAAATATGTTATTGAAAAATAACACTAACATTGTACTCCGAGATCAATAGTTTTATAGTTTTTTACACCTCCATTTAAAATCTAAACAAAAGTTGACCATCGCCTTTAAGATCTAACTTTATTATCTTTACAGCCAGGGCCTGTAACATTGAAACACCAATATAAGAGTCTTAAAGTTTGGATATTAAAGGATATTAAAGGAAAAAAACACGCTGTTAAAGCAGAATATAAAAAAAAGACTACAATTTTCGCCTTAGTTCAAAATAATTTTATTAACACTGGCTAAAATCAGTAGCATCAACAGAAAAACAGGATAATTCTCCAACTGAAGCATAATGAAGAAATCTCTGCAAATTTATTGTACTCCCGTGAATAAAATACAAATTGACCACACTAAAACAATTCAAAATTGCTAATGGCAAGAAAAGGAGCTAGAAAATAGGTGCTGGCTAAGCACTAAAACAATTTCAGATATTCACAAATGATCCATTGAAACCTGCATGTAAGCTGTTAAGTTATTAAACAGGGAAACTGCTGTTTCTGAAAAATAATTTTGTGTGTGTGTGATGTTGCTGTAGGTTAATTACATCTGCAATTTAAAGAACGCAGATCCCCCAAAGAAGGTTACAAGTTTGAGGTATGGGTAGGAGGTAATTCTATTTAGGTAAACTCTTAGGGACCTTACACACAGGCGTTTTGGACCTGCGCTCCCCTGCGTTGCGTTTGGCTGCAGTCAGCCGCAGGGGAGCGCAGGTCTAGACGCACCTCATTCTTTTCAATGAGGTTGTACCCACGAGATGCGTGTAAGCGCCGAACGCAGGTTCAGACGCAACATGCTGCATTTTTCCTGCGCTCAACGCCTACATGCGTTCGTGCGAGTACAGCCCCATTGAAAATAATTGAGTGCGTCTATACCTGCGCTCCCCTGCGGCTGAACGCAGTGAAACGCAACGCAGGGGAGCGCAGGTAAAAACGCCTGTGTGTAAGGGCCTATGTCATAAGATGCCACTTTCATCATCTCTTCCATTAAATCCAATCAATACTTAAGGGCAGCCTGCATTTAAGAAGGACAGTTGTGTGTGTGGGGTGAGGAATCACTGATTGTAGATTCACCTGATGATGGACTTCTCCAGCAATATGGGGGCCTGCACTGGATATCTAGCCTCTTGCTCCTCAACCTTGTTCAATTTCCCTGTATGTAATTATACAGTAAAGGCTATGAACTTAAAGGAACAGTTAAAACTGGGTAAATATATAGGCTTTGCAAAATAAAAAATGTTTTTAATATAATTGGTTAGCTAGAAAGACTGGAGGGAGCTGATGTCTCACATTACAGAGCAGAATTCAACTTCCTGCTTTTCATCTTTCTAACTCTGAATTAGTCAGCGACTTGAAGGGGGGCCACATGGGACATAACTGTTCAGTGAGTATGATCCTCAGCATGCAGCTCTGATTCAAACGCAAAGGTTATAACCCATGTGCCCCCCCCAAGTCACTGATTGGTTACTACCTGTTAACCTGTGGTGTTTGTGCAAAGTGACTGTAGGTGTCACTGTGCACAAGATTTTAATGTGCATACACTGTACTTTCTATACTGCTTAAAAGGGTTAAATTCAAGTTACTGTTGAAAGTGTAATGGCTGCATGGACCTGCTAATAAAGTTCTACTATATTCTGCTCATCCTCTGCTATCAAAACATAACAAATTGGTGATGAGCTGTATCTTCTACCTCTACAGTAGCCTGCAGCTTTTCTTCCAAACCCTGGTGAGCCTACCATACCTTTTACTGCTTGGATCTGTAAGTTTGAAAATGACATTATTGCTGCTGACCAAGGGTAGATTGCTGCTGCTAGAAAGTGTGCTTTACTTATTTACTGCCTGGGAGCAGAGGGGCAGCATATATTCTGTACATTAGCATTACCTGATCAGACTTATGATACTGCTAAAACTCTCAGCAGTACTGGGGCTTAATAATGCACAGTCACATGCACAATACAATGCTAAGGAAAGTGATTCACCTACACTGCAAAACCATGAAACAAATACAAATAAAAAATACTGCTTCCTCTGTGGTTCAACACAACACACTGCAAATTATGCTACATGTCAGGCAAAAGCTGTACAGTTCCTGTCATACTTCTGCTAAAGATGTTCATGAAGATACTGCTTCAAATGTTACAGTATTAAGTGTGGGTAAAGCTGATACATTTATTCCAGACAAGTTTATATGCACTGTCATTGTCAAAACTGCCTCTGCTGACAAGGGACACTCCATTAACCTGATGCTTGATACAGGTTCAGCTGTTTCTATAATACCAAAGGATATTTTCTTGAAATACTTTGCAAAAGATCTGGTTTTGCACCTGCCCTGAGACTGGTCAGTTACTTAAAGGATCCAGTCCCTGTGGTTGGTTGCTTGCCATTGACTGTACAATTTGGATCAAATACTGCAAAATGTGACTTTTACATTATGAATAAGGGTACTGCTATACTTGGAAGGAATCTCTTTACTGCATTAAACCTACAATTAGTTGATGGTCTCTGCAGCACCAGTGCCTGCCACACAGCCTGTGTCTAAAATTTCACCACAAAGCAACAACTCACTGGGCTGTGCAAATAATTTTGTACACAAAGTTAAATTGAGACCAGATGTAAAACAAGTATGCCAGAAATTGATACAATTGTCCTACTCTATAAGGGAGGCTGTCTATGGAAACTGTCTATGGAAACTGTGATTAAAAAATCAGAATCCTAAGAATAGGTTTCATCAATTTAAGTAACAATGGAGAAAACTGGAGGTATTCGATTGTGTGTTGATCTCTGTGAACCTAATAAAGCTGTTATTATGGATAATGATCATTTGCCACACAGAGGAAATATTTCCAGAACTCAGAGGTGCAAAAGGAGGAGGAGTGCTTATCATCAAGTATTACTGCATGAGGAAAGCAGAGACCTCACTGCATTTGTTTCGGTTCACGCATGTACCTTATGGACTGGCTTAAGCGCCGACTTGTTTTTAAAGACTGATGTCTTCTATACTCCATGACGTACCTGGTGTACAATGCTTCTTGTATGATATAATTGTCTACCCTCCAACTATGGAGCTTCATGAAAGCTTCAAGTACCTAGAAAAGGTTCTGAAATGCATTGATTCTACAGGACTGAAACTGAACCTTTCCAAATGCCACTTCAGGCTAACTCAGCTGTCATTTTTGTGTCATATAATTTCACAAGAGAGATTACTGCCTGACCCTGACCATGTCAACGCTGTTACACAAGTACTTTCTCCATCTGATTTTCAGACCTTACAAGCTTTCTTAGGTCTTACTTCATGGTATTCAAAGTTTATTCCCAACTATGCTCCAGTTGTGGATCCACTGAGAGCACTACTACATGAAACTTCAAGTCTGGTTTGGTCAGAGACTGCTCGACATAGCTTTGAAATTAATTGTGAACAGTTCAGCACTATCTTTATTTGATCCTGCACCACTCACTGTGGTTACTACAGATGCTTCAAACTATGGGGTTAGTGCAGTTCATTCATACAGAGGAAACTGTTGTATTTGCATCCAGAACACTTACAGAGGTAGAGCGCAAGTATTCAACTGTTGAAAAAGAAGAAAAAGAAGCCTGTGTTTGGGCAACAGAAAAATGAGGAACCTACGTATGGGGTAGAGAATTTACCTTATGCAAGGATCATAGCGTTTTAACTACACTGCTTTCAACAAAGGGACTAGGAAGAGCCGAAATGCGTATAGCTAGATGGTCAGCAAGGCTACTGAATATAAATTACAAAATGCAACACAAACCAGGTTTGAAAAATGTTACTGCTGATTGTTTCACACAAATATTTGCAGTCGGGAAATGTGCCCCTTTTATCATGCTACCAAACCATCAATGTTTCGGGGGGTACAACCTCCCTTCCATGATCCTGATGAAGGGAGGTTGTACCCCCCGAAACATGGATTGTCTGCAAATATTTGTGTGTGCGGATCTGTTTCTACATTCATACATACACGGTTGCTAGGGGACCAGGCCGGTGAACCAGCACCACAATAGCAGAGAAGTGGAAAGGAGGTGTGCGTTGGAAACACAACATATATACTGCTGATTGTTTGTCATGTTTATCTTTACCTGCAGCTTCTGATACACTGGATGAGGACTGATATATTATCATCTAAAGTTACAGCTGCTGATTTTAAGAAAGTTTGCCTCACATGTCCAATTCAAGTAAACAACGGGACATCTTACAAAGCAAATGGCTGAATGCTGAGAACAAACTCATTCCTGATCTTCAATCTTACTACAAGATTAGACATGAACTATCTTTAGTAGATGGATGCCGCTTACTGGTACAAGGTCATACAATTTGCATGAGAGTCATCATTGAATTGTACGTACAAAACAAAGACTACGAGAACTATAATGGTGGCCAGCAATGGATGCCGATGTGGTAACTGCCATTCATTCTTGTGTTACTTGTCAGAATCATGACAAAACAGATATCACACATACACCACTACTTCAGTCAGTACCATTTGCTGATTCAGCATGGGAAAAACTTGCTAGTGATATTGTGGGTCATTTTGCAGATGATCCTATAGACTGCAGATTTGCAATAACTCTGATAGACTATTACATTAAATGGCCAGAAATTGCATTTGTTTCTCATATAACATCAGCTACAGTAATAACATTTCTGTCTACAGTCTTCAGCAGAGAAGGTAATCCAAAGGAGTTAATATCAGACAACTGACCACAGTTTGTTTCATCTGAGTTCATCTGAGTTTTAAATCTTTCTGAGAGAGGAATATTGAATAGGAAATCTTCAGTGCATTACACACAAGCAAATGGAGAAACTGAGCGATTCAATTGAAGTCTGAAAGAAGCACTACACACAGCAAACTTTACTGGGAAATCTTGGTATTTACAACATAATTTCTACATAACTACAGAGCAATGTGCCATGCAACAACCCAAGCATCTCCAGCTGAATTTTCACATGGCAGACAGATGCGCACTAAGTTACATGTTGCAGACATCAAACATCGACCAAAAACTGTTCCTACAAAATCTTCTTCTGCTGACATTGTCAAACGTCAGCAAGCCAAATGCAAGGCTTATACTGACAGAAACGTGGTGCAAGAGAAGTGCATCAGCCTGGATCTTTAGTCAGAATTAAGAAACCAGGACTACTGAAACAAGGACAAGTAAATTTACTACAGCACTTAAAATGAGACACCAGCGAGGACCATACACATATTAACTGTCTGATGGACGCATTTGGAATGCAAGTTGTCTAGCTCCTGCTAGATATGACTTTGGAGATGTTCCATTTGATGAAGGACATTTTCCTATTCCTGATGCCAACTGAAATAGGCCTGAAGAAAGTAAATCTATGAGGCATACTGAGAGAATGGAGCAAGGACTGTTGTGAAGAATGCATAATATTGCTTTAAGTTTTATGGTTTTTGTTTATTTCATTTACCCGAATGCTTTCACACTATAGGGGGAATATGTGGTGTTTGTGCAAGGTGCCTGTAGGTGTCACTGTGCACAAGATCATGTGCATACACTGCACTTTCTATACTGTTTAAAAGGGTTAGAGTTACTGTTTGAAGTAAATAAAATACTGTTATACTCTGCTCAACCTCAACTACCAAAACATAACATAACCAATCAGTGGAAACCAAGGGGAAGATTCACTAAAGGGTGAAGTGGCTAACGCCAGCGTGAAGACATTTCGTTACTTTGCTGATTTACTAATGAACACAGTCATCACTTCGCTAGTGAAGGAGCTAGACACTAGCGTTGCTTCGCTCTCTAACGCCAAGCGAATCTTCGATCTTGCAAATGGACGTAACTCCACAAATTTGCTATGCGGATTTTACTAAATGTTACTAGACGTTAAGTCTTTCGCCAGACTTGCCTTCACCAGCTCTGACCAGGTGAAGTGCATTAGAGTGCATACAACATCCTCAATCTTCAGGTACTTACATCATAATTTTTGAGTGGCATACCTTTTTTCAGTGTGTTAGGTTGCAAAGGGCATAAAAAAATTTTCAGGCACCTGGTTTCCCTCATACATTTTGTACCATATGGCGCATTATTTAACTGTGGGATAGGACATTAAAACAATTCTATTGGTTTTATTTAAGTTCCCTTGGCATGTCTAGTTATCAGTGGAAATGGAATGTATTATATGCACCATGTAACATAAATTGCTCCATTCCACTTAAAATTGCCCGGCATTTGTAAATTAGTCTGAGCGCTAGGCAGAATTGAGCACTAGGGCAGCTTCTCTTTGGTTTGCTCGCTCTGCTACAGAAACGATAGAGAAAATTCACCAGTGTTCGACGCCCTGGACTCAACTTTGCACTTAAGTGAATTAGTGTTGTCCCAGCTAATTTACGCCTGGCAAGTTACATTTTTGGCTAACTAACTATATTAGTTACATTTTTTACTTTGCACGGCATCTATTTACCCAGTTTTTATTTTTACACTGAACTGTTCCTTTAAAAGGCAAAACTGAAGAAGAGTCACTTAAAGGAGAAAGTTATAAGGAGAGGATATCTTTGAACCCTGTTCCAAGTGAAGTCTGAGGACACAAAGAGATCCTGTAGCAAAAATACATAGGCCATACCCATTTTTCACAGCTCCCTATTTAAACCACATTCATTCAGGTATGTCACTCTTATCTTAAAAATTAAAACAGCTTTGTCTGTATTTCTAGAGAGAGGTTATATTGCTTTACATTTCAATGCCAATGCCCATACAGTCACAAATCACCCAGAAAAGGTTGACAATCTAGTTTAGAAATGGTACGTTCACTATATTTCTTGCAGAACACATAGCAGGTCCTGAGACATGGCCTGGATGACAGGATGGGTCAGACCAGGCCAGCCAGGTGCTTTAGTCAATCCAGCCAAACATGTTGCCCTGCCCCCTATGTACTCATGCATTATGGTAAGAGCAGTGGTGGGGGGCACACACTAGGGGTAGCTGACAGAAAGAGGTATGTGCCTGGTGAAACACATGTATTCCATGCAAAATAGAGGTTTTTGTGCTTTATTACAAAAACCTGGTTCCAACAGGCACTGATGGCACATTTTGCATCCTTTTTCCACCATGTGTAAATGAACCCTCTTGTCTTAGTTAAATTAACTTTTAGTATAATCTAGAGAATGATTATATATATATGTAACCCTAGCAACCATGGAGTATGAATAATAGAGGGCTTAAATAGAAGAAAAAAATGTGTACGGTATAGCACACAAAGGACTGGCCTTCTGGTGATCATTACTTGCAATGTACAACATTTGCAACTCTTTCTACCTACAGTAAGGGGCAAATTTATCAAATTCAATTGAATGATTCGAAATTAGATCTAATTTTCAAAAAGATTTGAATTTCCGAATGTTTTTGAAGACCACTTGATTCGAATGATTCAATTAAAAATCTGTTCGAACATTCGACAGTCGAATAACTTCCCTTTTAAAATTGTATTTGACTGCCTAGTTTGCCAGTTTCAAGCTACCAAATTGGGTTTCATTATTTTTGATCAAATAAAAAAATTCGAATCGTTCGATTTGAGCGATTTGAGCGATTTTATCGTTCGATCGAATGTTTCCTATTTGATCGTTCAATCAATCGAATAGCGGTAAAATCCTTTGATATTCAAATTCGAATGATTTTAGTCCCATACAATTCCCATTAGTAAATCTGTCCCTAAGTCAAAGTAATAGAAACAAGAATTACAGTAGTTTTCCATTTCCATTGCTGCCTCCTTAAGATGCAAATGTTGTTTTCTGCTGTTTTAATCCATTTGGCTGTGAACAGGGTGGTTTGCTTGTGTGTAAATCAGACCATCTGCTTTAAAATCTGATATGATAATGACATTTTTAAATTACAAGTTGTATGCTAACCAGAAAAGTAAATGTTGATAATCAAAGAAGGCAATAGCCTAATGGCATGAAACACACACACATATATATATTTGGAGGTATATATATATATATATATATATATATATATATATATATATATATATATATATATATATACAATACCAAAACAGGGGGGTTGGGGAGCACTCTAAAGGCTTTAATGTATATATAAGTATTATAAATGCTAATGCATATACACCCAAAACAGGGGTTATTTTGTTACAAAGTTATGATCATAAAATTGATAAGCCACCATACCACGTCAAGGTGAAAAAACAGCGTTCAACGGACATTGAATACAGGTAATGCTAGAATGCACGTAATAAATAAAACAAGTTAGGGACCGCCATTCGGGGTTTACCTTGACGTGGTATGGTGGCTTATCAATTTTATGATCATAACTTTGTAACAAAATAAACCCTGTTTTGGGTCTATATGCATTAGCATTTATAATACTTATATATACTTTAAAGCCTTTAGAGTGCTCCCACAACCCCCCTGTTTTTGATATTGTATATATATATACATATATACCATATACTGTATAAGAACCCATACAATGATTTACATTCCCTGAATGGAATGCAACTATGTAAAATTAAATGTTTTTGAGTGACACTATAATGCTGTTTAAAATAAAACAGCTAGGGGCTGATTTTAGAAAAGAGCTAAACTACAGCAGTGCAGTGATCCATAGCAACAAATTACATTTTTATTGACATTAGCCTATTTGTTTTTTTTTTAAACTATCACATCTTGACTGGTAAGCTATTGTGCAATACTGATGACCAACAGTCACATATTGTGTGATATATACTGTATGTGGGTGTGTTTTTGCTTAAATGAAAAGAAATTGCACTATGCAAGAGAGAGAAGCTTAGAAAAACATGTGTCTGAAGGTAAACACTGTTTTGATCTTGCATTTTTGAGCTTATATTATTGTATCAGGTACAAGGAGGCCAATAAATCATGCAAAGAAGACAAGCTAAATTTGAAATGGAAAAGGATATTGCAGCAATGAGTAAAAAAGAATCCTAAATGATTTTTAAATATGTAGTAAAAAAATTAAAGGGGTTGTTCACCTTTGAGTTAACTTTTAGTATAATGTAGAGAGTGATATTCTGAGACAATTTGCAATTGGTTTTCATTTTTTAATATTTGTGGTTGTATAGTTATTTAGCTTTTGATTCGGCAGCTCTTTAGTTTGCAGTGTCAGCAATTTGGTTTCTAGGGTACAAATTCCCCTAGCAACCCTGCATTGATTTGAATAAGAGACTGGAATATGAATAGGAGATGGACTGAATAGAATGATAAGTAATAAAAATCAATAACAATACATTTGTTTTTAGATGGTGTCAGTGACCCCCATTTGAAAGCTGCAAAGAAACAGAAGAAAACTGCAAATTATTAAAAAACTATGAAAAATAAATAATGAAGACCAATTGAAAAGTTTCTTAGAACTGGCCCTTCTACAATATACTAAAAGTTAACTTGAAGGTGAACCACCCCTTTAAGCAGGAAGAAGTGGGACCATTAACATCAGTTGGTCGGTAAAAACAGCTAAAAAGCAGAGATTCTGAATTATTATTTTTCATGTCTCTAATAGTCCCAGTTCTAGTAATACAACTACTGATGCATGATTCACACAAAAGGAAATTCAGATCAGTGTTTTCGGGAGGATGATCAGTAGAAGGAATCTGCCGGTGCAGAGTTACTGCACATGTGCTGAAAGTCACAAGATTTCCAATAATTGTTTTCAGAAATTTCATGACCTTTGGCGCATGCACAGTAGCTCCGCAATGGCAGATTCTGCCTGCGGCCGAAAACGCCGGTCAGTACAGCATGAAGAGCGAAAGA
>CM044432.1:48627600-48646479 GCA_024363595.1 Xenopus borealis | reverse complement strand
TTAGGTGAAAAGGAAACCCTATGCTACCCTATGGCCATGAGGTGGCAGTAGCTCCAGGGTTCACCTGTGTAAAGTAATGCAGCAGAGCTCCATATAGAACAGATGGACTGAGCAGCACCTATACTGAGGTGCATTTGATGATGTAAGTACCTTTAATGACTGTGCAGAGTGTAGCATGAGAATGCAGTTGTATATGTCCCCTTGGTCTGTGGTCACAGAAAATTCATTCTTATGTATTGCATATAAACTGAAAACAATCATAAATCAACACATTAATGCAGTGACTTCCCAGCTCCTGGTAAGTACTTGGTGCTTCACTTATGTAATCCATGCTTTCTTTACTTATCTGATGATGAATTGATGCCAAAATGTTGCTACGGCAATTTGGTGTTTTCTTTGCATCAGACATGTATAGAGATAAGTGATAAATATTTTGTCATTTTTGATAAATGTGAGTTTAAAAAGTCCAGTGTTTTTATTGAAATACTATTGCTGGCATGCTCCTTGGCATTAACCTAATGTGTACATAAAGTTTCAAGGATAAATATCTAACTGTGATCCTTAATTCTTGTGTGGGCAATGCCAGTGTGACATTCTGTTGTCAGGCAGATTTACAGTAGATTCACAGATTACACATTACTAGGTAATATGGCTGATATTTGCATTTCTATCCTAAACCATGTTGGAAAATAAAGAAATTACGTTTGGGTGGCTGGGCCAACACAATCCTGGCAATAAAATGTATTTCTTGTTTCTGCAGCTGATATGATCTAGCACCATTCAGCTTCCCATTCAGTACATTGCCATTCTTAGTATGCCCTGACTTCAAATGGAAGCGTGGGAAGGAAATGTGTATAAAAGAAAGAAGACTAAAACTAATAAGGTAAAAAATAAATTTATGCAATATGGCATCTTCCCTAGGTATCTGTATCAATTCACAACATGCACTGAATATATATACATACCCACTATGTACATACATACCCACGAGATTTAAAAATGCTATGATTAGCAGGCAATCTAGAACTAGTCAATTACCAAATATTAACTTGATCTCTGATAGAAATGTGGTACTTGGTACAGTTGACGGTGATATACATTTCTAGGTTTGTAGTGGTGGGATATATAGTAATAAAGCCTTATGAACATTTGGTCTTAACAGTCCTCCTTAACAGTTGAAGAACACAGCAATGACAGGTTCAAGGGAGCCCTTTACCTAAGACTTGTCCAAAGTATGCAGTAATTACAAGCAACCCTTGCATGTGATGTGCTTCATGGCCTATGTATACTGGTAGGTTCTATCAAGCTACAAATCCCTGTGTAAGTTTTCTATAAGTTCTTTTTAAATTCCTATTGAAAGCAGATTTAGCAGGTGCTCCTGGGAAATGGTCTCTGCAGGCTGCACCTGATCCCAGAGCAAGGTGCAGGGGAATGTGCGGACAGGAACACAGGAGCCATGCTCAATGACTAGAGCACAAGGCTCTCATTCTCCTTTTCACATTTGAGATCCCTAGCCTTCATAAAAAATGCACAAGTTAGGTCAAATTTCATGGGAAGCCTACATGGCCAACACCTGCCCTCTCTGTATGCATTGTTACCTTCAAAGCCAGATGCAGATAGAGTGAAGCACCAAGAGTTGTACACAACCAGCATTGCACATGTAAAGTACAAATAGCAGAGTGCTCATTAGACTCCAATTCCCTTGTATGTTCTGTAATTAATATAATGTAATTAAAATAATCTGAGAAGATGCACACCATCTCAGTCCACCATCTTACCACCCCACTGCTCTTCCTTCTACTGGATAACTTCCACTGGAGACTGGACAAGCGGGAGATTCAAAACACTGGCAAAATTTCCCACCCAGTCCCCAAGGAGATGCAGCCAATGGGAGGCATGCCTCTCCAGGGTTTTTCCACAATAAGCCCAGGTGTGTGTGGCCTTCCCACAAACACAGGCCTGTTTACAAATAGCTGTAAACTCACTGAAGACTTTTAATGTGCATTTATATATATACTGTATATATAAAGTAAGTTGCACAGCATTACATTTCCTTCTCACCATGCAAACAGTTGAGGGAACAGCTCTTTTAAATGTACAGTATATGGTGGCCTCAAACAGTTTTCAGCTGACAAAAGAGCATCAAAGTTTGAAGAGCATTTATTCTGCCCTCTGTGTATTATTTCCCAAGCAGCAATACTTCAGTGCCCTGTTATCTTGTCGAGGGGATGTCTTTGCAAAGAAATAGGTTGCTAACAGTAATGATGTTATTTTAATCCAAAAAAATTGCTAATGAATTCATTAAATGCACAAAATTGGAGCACCAAACACATTTTTGCAACCTGAGAGGTTTGATAAGTCGTATCTAAATATACTCTAGTGCTTGTCATAAACTAATACAAAAAGATTTACACAGAGGAATGAAGTCGTTATTTAGACTAATAAAAAATGACACCCCCATTTGAGAATAATTTTTCAGTTGTTCATAAAGTGTTTATTTTATTTATGCAACTAGAACCATAGAGCAATACTAACGTTGGCTTATTAACACCGTTTGGACAATGAATGCAAAGTTTTTTTTTACATATATAATTGTACAGGTATGATCCATTATTCGCAAACCTGATATACAAAGCTAAGAATAAGACTGGAAGACCATTTCTTGTAGACTGCACCCAAAAGATTCAAACTTTTAAAAATTGTTTACTTTTTCTCTTTAATAATAAAACAGCCCCTTTTACTTCATCCCAACTGAGATAAATTATAAAACCTGCAGACTGTTATTAATGAAAATGACAACACTAAAAAATGAATGGGGCAATATAACAAATGGCACAACATTTGCACCAAGTCTTCTCAACCACAGCAATCAATGTTTGTGTTGAAAGACCAGTAACTGTTACCTGATACTGCAGCTTTTATTACATTAACCTAAAATATAAAAGCGTAATGTAAAAACACACTTTGGAAGCAACCCTTTTTCTGAGGGAAAACCAGATCAAAAGCCAGAAATTTCCAGATCTAGGGCACCTAAAGTCTCCTAAAATATACAAGCATCTTTGTTTTAAAGTGATAATAATAATGCTCACAGTTCTTGTGTAATAATGGTAAACAGTTTGAAAGAGAGCATTTCATGCTCTATTATTTCCGCCATAAAACTAGTATACCATACACCCTTTCCCTTGCTGTGGGCCCAATAGATAAGAGTGTCATGCAAATTAAAAATTGGATAAACTCACAAACTCCAATCCCATTTCCCCCCAAACACATTTATTCCATACAGAGTGACACTTCAGGATATCATAGTCTTCAATACTTTTGAAGATCATATTCAGGATATGATAGTCTTCATATGATAACTTCTCTATCATAGTATTTGCTTTTTAAGATTTTTTTAAGAATAACCAATGAAATGAAATGTGTTGAAATAGTTCATTGCAATGTTGGTCAGAATAGATAAGGATATCACCATAACAAAAGTCAAATTGCCTCCATAATAGTAAATGCTAGTCAACCACACTGTTTGCCATGAGTAATTTCTGCAGTCCCTAGCAGCAGAGCAGGGTCTTCAGCAGCCCAGCTCCAAAGGAATGGCAGGCAGATATGGGCAGAAGCGGAAGTTATTGAAGTGGGCAGCAGGTGGTGGTGGGCCCACTGCCAATCCCTTACTGGTAATTTAATGTAATTTTAGTGGGGCCCACGCTGTCCGTTGCCTACAAATTTGTGAAATGTTATTATCTTATTACACCTTATTACACCCTCCAAAATAGACAAAATAAAGGGCCTAGGGGCCCACTGAGGCTGGTGCCCACCGGGTTTTTCCCGGGGCCCCGGAAGGCCAGTCCAACTCTGTTCAAAAAAATAAATGCTGTACATATTTAGAAACCAAAATAAAAAAATACATATGAAGCAAAGACACATTTTTTTTACATTTGAAATGAAAGAATCAATTATTTTTAAAGAAAAGGGCTTGCATTTGGAAGGCAATATTACAATACAGCCATACGTACAACTGACCATTTAGTATAAGTAAGACCGTTAACTAAATGATATATTGTCTCACTTAAGTCCAATCTTTTACAATGCGAATGACAGTTACAATTTTTTTTAAGTCAAACTGAATACTATTTTTAGTTCAGAGTGCAGGAGTGGCAGCAGAGAATAAAGCCTGAAAATTGGTAAAGACCTCTGAGAGTCAGTAAACAAGAATACAACAGTGGGGATAGTACAGAATACCAAATCCTTACAAGACAATCTTTGTTACATTGAAAGGAGTCAGAATTTCAGCGTTCCATCAGAATTCTTTTTTTTTTTTTAATTCCGACAAGTTTATTGAAAGTTAGCACATATAAGACACGTTGCAAATACAATCAACAAAAAAGTAAGGAATGAGAGCAGGAATGTAAATGAAGTACACATACTTGCTACAATTCACAATAGCCAGTCGTATTACTGCTATTTGACCTGTTGTCCTACTTGAGCTGCATATTTTCCCTTGTAGTAATTGTCTGAAATAAATAATCAATCTGTCAAGTCTGACCACTATTTTGAAATTTCATGGTAGACCCCCTAGCTTTATATATAAAATTTTCTAGCATATTTAGGTATTTATCCCAGTAGCCATTGGGCGTACGTGGGCGGTAGCAAGTCTTTCCATTTCCTAGTAATCAGAGGGTCTTGTAGTAGCATGTATATTAGTTTAGGAAGGAGAATCATGTTTATTAATTGATTATGATCCATTGGGCCCAATAGAATTGATTCCAAGCCTTAGACTTGGTCAATATATATTCCCATAGTGGATGTATGTTTAAATTGTAGTATTCTGTTAACTGTAGTTTAATCACTATTTTTGGGCCAATGGGAACGGGAAGGGAGGTAGGACGTCCCTGGCTGAGAGTGGATCAACCGGGAAAATGACTGATTTAGAAGGGCATATAACGAAGCCTGAAATATGTGTAATGGAAGTGGTCAGGTCAAGCATTGCCTGAGGGGAGCTCTCCTAGTCTCCCAGATATATCAGAGTATCATCTGCATACAATTGAATACGATCACCTCTCTGCCTAATGTGCCAGCCTTGAAAATCCCCTGAGCAAAAGGTTCCATGGCAAATGCTAAGAGCAATGGAGAAAGAGGGCAGCCCTGCCTCTTGTCCTGCCTGAGTGAGAGAGAGGAGGACTCTCCAAGTTAAGCCCATTAAATGCAAAGGGAAGTAGCGCTGCATGTTGCAGGAGAGAGCGGTTGCCCATAGCAGAAGGAGTATGTAGTAAAATAAAATACAAAGCAAGGTGTATACCAACTTGACTTGCACAATACATATTGACTGCCTTAGGCCTTGTGAGATCTTAGCCAGGTTGAGGCCTCTTGATGGGAGGTGAAGAAAATTGCTTTGCCATCTACCGTGATATGCAGCTTGGCAGGGTACAGCATGGAATATGAAATATTAGTAGCACCTTTTTGATATCCAGGAATTTTGTTCGCTGCTTTTGCACCTCTTGTGAGTAATCAGGGTAAATTGCAATATACACATTTTCAAACGGTAATTGCCCTTTTTCACATGCCATAGATAAGGCATTTAGCACTCTGGCAATCATGGGTCAACCCGGCGCACCTGGAGGTGGCTGACACATGGGAAGAAGGTGGGCTCTTTCAATGGAGAACGTAGAGGTGAATGCTTCCCTACCAAACATGTCAAGAAGCCATTGCTGAATAAATGATTCAGGGGATCACTCCAGAAATCCCAACAGCCTGATGTTGTTTCACCATAGGCGATTCTCCAGGTTTGTACTGCTGTTTGAATGTTGCGCATTCTGCCTGCTTGCATCCTCTAGATTGCTCACTCGTTGCTCAACAGCAGTAGCCCTCTCATGCATCTTTAGCATATCATGCCGTATTATTGAGAGCTCCACTTTTATCTCATCTACTTTCGAGGTTAACAGGCCACAGCACGTTTCCTTGGAAGATTTGATCTCATGCAATAATTCTGCTAGGATTGGCTCTGGCGGCAGCGTAATTACTAGCTGATGAAGCCCCAACCTGTTGTGTATCTGGGCAAACTTCCCCAGCTTTTTTTGCAGTTTCAGAAGCCCTTCTTTGCGCTTTGTGCTGCCCCATAAGTGCCATTTGAAGCAGAGGGATCTGTTCCTGAGATGTAGACTCCGTGGTAGACAGTTTAATAGCTTTTAGATATCACAGATGGGTCCAAGTCTTGGAGCTGTGAACAAACACGTCCTCTCACATTCGGCTGGTAACTTTGGATAAAAAACAGCAAGAAATGAGATATTCGTTATGCATTATACAAGTGATGAAATAGAAAGAAGTTGCTTATACCTGTTTAGCAAAAATCTGTGTTTAATAAGATCATTATTGGTACAAAGACATGTTTTTTTTTTTAGTCTCGTTAAAAGGAAGCAATCCCAAAAATAAAGGATTGCCCCAATGAAAGACAATACAGTTTTAAGCTGCTTTCTAACATTAATTCAAAAGGTTTTAATGGTTTTAAAGTTATTTTGAAAGCAGTATTGCCTGTCACTCCTAGTTCTGACTCTTGAAACAATGTAGCAGTTGACCTCTGCAAAATTGTTTTAATAGTTAAAACAGCGGGAACCACAAGAAACAGGCATACAGTATACTGCTTTGAATACCAATAAAAATAACTTCAACCCAATTGAAAATCTTTAATGAATGTATGTTGGAAAGTTGTTTAGGTATAAAAATTAAAACTGGTTAAATAGATAGGCAGTGCAAAACAAACAATGTTTCTAATATAGTTAGTTAGCCAAAAATGTAATGTATAAAGGCTGGAGTGACTGGATGTCTAACATAATAGCCAGAACACTACTTCCTGCTTTGCAGCTCTCTTGGCTTCCACTGATTGGTTACCAGGCAGTAACCAATCAGTGACTAGAGGGCGGCACATGGGTCATAACTAGTGATGGGTGAATGTAATTGTCAGAGTTGAATTTGCGGCAAATAAACTTGTGAAATTGCCACGAAACTGGACGCAAGCATTCATTGTTTGGACACCAGCGCAATTTCGCTGGTGAATGTGCACCGGCGTCCAAAAGCAGACGCCGGCATCCAAAAATGGACGTATGCGTCCAAAATTTCTCAGCAACGCCACAGATTTGCCCATCACTAGTCATAACTGTTGCTTTTGAATCTGAGCTGCATGCTAAGGATCAATTGCAAACTCACTGAACAGTTATGTCCCATGTGGCCCCCCTTCAAGTCGCTGACTGAATCAGAGTTAGAGAGCTGAAAAGCAGAAAGTAGTGTTCTGGTTATTACTGTATGTTAGACATCCAGTCACTCCAGCCTGTACATTACATTTTTGGATAAGTAAATATATTAGAATTGTTTTTTATTTTGCACATACTATCAATTTACCCAGTTTTTATTTTTACACTGAACTGTTCCTTTAAACCCTGTTCAAGGGATATTCAACAGTTTGAATCTGGTCAGGGAAGCTATAGGCAAGCATTGCTTAGTAGAGCTCTCTCTGTTACAGATTATTATGCAGTGACAGGCAAAGAGGAAGGTCTTGAACACTGTTGTTTCCAGAGGCAGTCAATATGTGTGACATTCATTTACAAAGGAAAAAACAAGCACAACGGCAAGAGTAAACCTTTTAAAGGGCAAAAATGTGTATTATTGAAAATACTATATGTTTATCCTTAATACTGTAAATGCAAGAGGCAGTAGTTGAACTGCAATAATCTTTAATGGGTTGATGAACACAGCATGCTTCAGGAAGAGCTCTTAATAAAGTGTGCTGAAACAGACAATCACCAAGTGGTCAGTGACCCTGAATCAGTCCATTGTGGGAACAGAATTAAAGTAGAAGTCTGCATTTATACAAAAAGATATAAAAGCTGCAATTACTGGAAGGCCATCTCCCAAAGGCGTCATCTGAAGAAAATAATTCCAACTTTTAAAAAATGATTTTCTTTTTCTCTGTAATAGAAACACACTACATTGTACTTGATCCCAACTAAGATATTTGTAATTAAAAAATATATAATGAAAATCCAGAGGAGGTGTCAACACTAACCATTGCTTAGCGATAATAAGCCAGGTAATATTCACCAAAGAATGATTTTACATTGCAAGCAGCGCTAGACATTCGCATACCGACATTTTAAACAACACTTGTGTTTTTAATTATATTTCCCCCTAACAGATGTATGCTTTGCTCTATCACTGCCCCAAATCATAAACAGTATGGGGGTTACTTATTAAAGTCAGATTTTTTCTGATTGGACTTTCAAAGGGGGAAAACACATTTTTTCATAGTAAAAAAAACTAGTGATATATTAAAGCCTGATGGTGTTAAAAGTAATAATAAAAAGGAATCCAACTCAGACTTGCCAGGTTCATGTAGAGAATGGCAGATGTCTCTTTGACAAGATATCCTGATCTGCAATGGGTTTTGTTCAATAATCTGAAGATTTTGTGCATCAAATTTTTTGGGCATCAAATCTGAAAAAGTCGCAGTGTTTGGCAACAAATCCAGAAAAATCGAACAATTCAGATTTTTTTCATGATTTTATCGTGTCTTTTCCCACGCAAGAAATTTTCGTGAAAATGAATTGATAAATAGTCCATGTGGATTTGATTTTCAGAAAATAGTGAGAAAATGTTGGATTTTGATAAATAATCCCCTACAAAAAAACAATTATATCTAATATAAAGTATATCTAATATAAGTAATTCTAAAACAACTGGACTTGCTGAGTAATCATTGAAGATGTTTCTCTACTCATCCAAGCAGCTTCTTTAGTTCAACTGATTGATGTGGGAAGTTATATAAACTCTTCTAATCCAATCAAATTGTCAAATTGTAACTCTTCAAAGAGGTGACATCTGAAATTTACAGAGGTGTTGATTCTGTGCAGTTACTGTGATAGGATTACTATTGTGTCATGCAACTCCTAGAAAAAGGTATTAATTGTGAGAGTTGCGTGAATGCGTAAAATGTTCTGAAACCGCCAAGGTACAGATGTGAGAACAGCATAGTATCTAGCAGACAGGTGGTGTCGAAGGCCCCCACCTCTGTTCAGGGATGGTTTCTCCCCCTTGACATGTATCGCATCTTTCATGCCTAGTTCAAACCAGCAGTCTTCTTTATCCAAGACATTGCTATCTTCAAAGGAGTGTCCTTTGTCTTTTAGTTGCAGAAATACAGCAGCAAGATTGTTCTCACGGACATCTTCCTTTGTGAACTTGATGTTATTGTCCAGTGAGTTAATGTGTTCTGTAAACTTCAGTGGATTGGATCTTAACCCAAGTGTCATCTAAATACCCAAACCAGTGACTTCATTTACAAGTTAGCTACAATGGGAGAGACTGGAGAAAAAAAAGGTCCTTGAATTTATGTGGTTTTAAGGCAAAAATCTAGCTACAAACATACTAGGACTGAGCTTCATTCTGCTGCTGAGGGTGTTATCTTGCTGCAGTCGATTTCTTACACTCTCAATCGCCTTTGTCGTTGGTGTACACTTGAACAACTTGAATATCATATGATACTATTATTTCTTCTGCCTCTAGTGTAACACCATGAATGGTTACAAACTCTGGCATTCTGGATATGATGCACTGTTTTGCCTAACAACGGGGCTAAGATATTAGCCAAGAATTTTGCAATGCTGTACAGATGCAGCCACTTGGATTTGTGAGTTAAATGTGTTGTGACTCAGGACTAATTGAAGAAACTGTGTTATCTAAAGTTATCTTAACTCATTTAATGCATTTAACCTTTTCATTAGCATACCAAAGCACCATTGTTTTCAATGGTGAACTCTTTAATTGGATGGGATGCTGTGACACAATATTCTGTGCTAAGTGGGGTAAATGGGATAAATGAGTTAAGTTATTCTGTGTCAAATGCACAATCCAAAGCGGCTTCATCTGTATGTAACTGAATTTATGCTGCTTACAATGGGCCTTAGTGGGGATCCTTCTTTGTGTATCTTGGGGAGTCCATATAAGCATGGTGTGACTTCTCTGGGGTATATGCTATGGTATAAAACTCAATAGATGGCTTTCTCCTTTTCAAGTTATTGTAGGCAACCTATCACCTTTTTCTTGTAACAGCTAGTTGGGTCTTTCGTTAAGGGTTCATATGTATTGCTATCACTGAGTAGTCTGGTTATCTTGCAGTGATAGTCAATTGTGCATGTTCAACAAAAACAACCACCCTTCAAGCGTTACATCAGGTAGTTGTTTTGCCAGGCTCTGTTTCTGATATTCAACTTTCTTCTAAAGGTCCTCAATGGTAAAGTTGATCTGTCTGACCCATTCATTTAGTAGATATATATTAGGCATTTAGTATAGAGATTTCTGTAAATGGAAGTGGCATATTTATTAAGCTGTGTAAAATGAAATTCAGAGGAAAAAATTGTATAAAAAATCTGTGTAAAATAAATGGCAAAGTTATCAAGTTGTGTGTAATTCTATGCCATGCAAATGCCAGATTTGACACCGTTCTTTTACAATGCTTCCGAGGGAAGTCACATAAGAAAAAACGTGTTACAAATTTTACGTCATTTTTACATGGGGAAGCCTGCTGATGTGTGGTGTATTATTGGTTTATTATTGTGCTGTTTTTTACACAGCATAATAAATATGCCTCAAAGTGTTTATTAAGATTGTACAGTTCTCTTTGGTCTAAAGAAGCTTCGCTTTCCCATTGTTTCCTCTGTAACTGTTCTTGCTGAAACCTTGAAAAATAGCCATCAACACTTCCCAGAGAAGCCAGGTAGGACCATCTATGACTGTCGTCAGGATACAGATATAAAAGAAATATAAATATGAAGAAAAAAAAATTGTAATGAAAAGTAACAATGGCAATAACATTTTAGCCTCACAGAGCAATAGTTTTTTTGGCTACTGGGTTCAGTGACTCCTCTGTGAAAACTCAAAGAGGCAGAAGAAAAGAATTAATGAAAAAAACTATATAAAAAAAAATAGTAGACAAACATATTCCTGTCTTTTCAATAAAAATAGATGATTTATGAAACACATTGTTTTGTAAAAAAAGCTTTATGGATCATGTGGTCATGGTTCCAACCTTGAGTCACAGTAAATTCATAAACATTTAATTCTGTTAATGAAAACATGATATAAAAGATGTACAGACATGAGGACCTTTTATTTATCAAACACAGTCCAGCTACACTTTTAAACACAGAAGAAATAACCTTCAACTGTAAACGTTGTAGGCCATTCAGAATTTATAGGAAAGCTTATCTTCAGAAAGATGGATCAAGGCGTATAATGATATTATCAGATGTGACCATCTATGAGAAAAAAGCAAAGAAAGAATTCACTGTATTAAAGTAATATTTAGCAAATACAGGCTTCCATTCATATCTAATAAGAAGAGAAGAACTCCAGATACACTACAGTACAGTGGGTGCTTGGCTTTGAAAGAGAACATTTTGGTAGGATAAGGTTTCCATAGTATCTCCTTGAAATTGGGGCGTTTTCCAGCAACCATGTGCATGAAATCTTTATTAACTCTTTTATGTGTCGCGTTATGAACTCAACTTTTCAAAACCAGGCCCCTATCATAAGCACGAAACAAGTCAGTAACCAGCTTGACTGTATAATTGGAGGCTAGAAGGATTTTTTGTAGTAAGGTTGCCTGATTCCTATTCTTATTTCAAATACATGTTGTTTAGCACTCTGAATCAACCATCTGGAGTGAGACTCTAATAAGAGTCTATAAGGCTATGCTTCTGCTTCAGTGCACAATACTTTGTGACACACAACAGTTCAAATTGTACAAATCACATAAATATATAGATTGCACCAAACAATCAATCAGCTTTGTCATCTTGAAAAACATAGCATGGACAAATTGCTGTAACCAGCAACCAATTACTTTGCAGAGCAAAGCCTATTAGGTTTGGTCTAAGAAGCACTGTCTAGATCTTGTATTTTGAAAGAGAAATGTGTCTCGTGTATTAGCTGACAATAAGACTGTGAACTTTGAATAATTAATAATATCACCAAATCTTAAAAATAAAAAATTGACTTGAAGGATTTTTGCATTTGTGTGTAGGGTGACTTTCATATGCATTGCAACCACTTTTCAACACTCAACATCTTTGAAAAAAACTTTCTGCAAAGTCTACAGCAACTAATGTACAAGTACTTCACACAACTGAAAGTGTAAGAACCACACAGCTTACCCCATACTATAGCTGGGAAGGGCCCAGATGATGGGAAGGGCCCAGATGATTGAATCTGCTGTATCATAGCGCCCCCTTTCCAGCCACTTCTGCAATTTAATTTTGCAATTCACCTCCTGTTTGCTCATATGCTGTGTAGGCCTGAGGGTGCTCACTGGGCCCTGCTAAGATTTTATGAAGGGAGGGCCCAATGTATTCAAGGTACTACACTGAAGCCTACAATACTACAATAAACTGATACATTTAGTTTGCACATTAAACATGGAACCCAAATATTATATTAAATATTACCTGTCCTGTCTCTATGCCTGAGGCATAGAGGTGGGCCAGTCAATTACTTTCACTTTCCATTCAGCATTTCCTAGATGTCACTGCTCTCCTCACATTCCCCCTCCCTCCTTACACTCTATAATTGTGTAGGGCACTGTGTATGGGAATTTGCCCCATTCTGGTTCATATCCAAAATATTTAGGTGATACACAACTTGCTTTGGCCGCAAAGTGTCTCCTGTCTATTTGCTCTGATTGTGCTATTCCAAGACTGAAGGAAACAAAATGTAAATAATCAATGTAGCGTAAGTACATTTTATATTGCTCAGCTAAAATGATAGAAAATAATTTGGAATTATTTCTTTGTGGGGCAAGTCCCCTTTAAATAAAAAAATTATTTGCCAGATTTAGATGGCTCAGGTTGGTCTGTAGCCACAATTAAATAAAAGTCATTTCTTTTTTTTGTTTTTCTCTTTTATTTATGGAAGGGACTCAGGAAATGTAAACACATTTACCTTTGTAGATGAATTATCCAGGATATTTATTTTTAATGAGAAACCAAACAGAACAATTACAAATTTAGCATCCTGACCAAAGAAAATAAATGAACTGTTTACTTACTTAACCACATGTTTCTGAAGTTGTCCTTGTTACATCAGATTAAAGCAACAAAAACAATTTGCCTTCTTTATAAGATCTTTGCCTGATTTGGCCACCTCAGTATTGGTATGGGAGGCCATGGTTTTAATTTTGTGCATGGATCAATAGGCTGTCAACATAGTTAAGAGTGGGCTACCAGTTGCCCAAGTTGACTTGTATATGGTTAGTTTAAGTTAAACTCACTTAAAAAACACTTTACTTAGGGCCCTCACACATGGGCGTTTTTGACCTACGCTCCCCTGCGTTGCGTTTAGATGCATTCAGCCTCAGGGGAGCGCAGGTCTAGACGCAAAAGACGCAGGTCTACTTCAGTTTTTGATCTAAATTGTATATTTTCTAGACCTCCTAATTTAGCAAAAGGAAGTTTTTTTGAATGAAACGGTGGAATAATAACAGGAAAGGGTATAAACAAAAAGATAAATTATGCAAATATTAATTTATTAATAATCCAATCAAATTAATAATCCAATTTTTGATTGCTAAGGTCAGCGACAACAACAATCAGACAACATTTTGGGATGCTGAAAGGCAGACTTGATCCGTGCCCTGGTAGCACTCAAGGGCAAATTCACTAAAGCGCGAAACTTCTAACGCTAACGCAAATTCGCCAGCGTGACGTCAAATCGTAACTTCGCAAATTCACTAACACCGGCTCTGGCGAATTTACGCTAGCGAAGAAGATAGATGTACGCAACTTTGCACCCTTACGCCAGGCGAATTTGCGCAATGACGAAGGATCGTAATAACGCAAATTCACTAAGATCAACTTTTTGCTAAACGTTACCACTTATGTTAGACTTTACTTCGCCTGGTCAGACCAAGTCCCAAAAAAACGCTGTGGCGTGTTTTACCATTGTGGGTGATAGTCTGGAAAGATCTTTTTTTTTTCAGGGGGGTTACCCTCCTTCACTCCTACATTTCCTAACATTTGGCAACACAACTATATAGGGGGCACATGTAGGGCAATAGGACAACTTTATTTTATTTATTAAAGGTTTCCTGGGCTTGTGTAGTGGAATGTAGTGACTTTAATATACACTTCCATTATACTTTGAAATTCGTGCCGTATGCAAATTAGGCTTCGCTAGCGTAATTGCCCTTTGTCTAGCGAAGTAACACTAGCACAAAAACGCTACCGTTCGCCGACCTGAGCGTAAATTCGCACTTTAGTGAATTTGCGTAGCGCTGGTGAAAATTTGCCTGGCGAGGTGTGGCGAAAGCTAGCGAAACCTGCGCTGGCGATTTTTTGGATCTTAGTGAATTTGCCACAAGGACTCTGCAGCACCTACAGACTCTTGCTCTCCTTTATTAATACTTGTATACCTGCATTAAGAAATAATACATAAAACATAAGTAAAGTTGTAAATACCTGCCTGCTTTTCCTTTAATATAAGTGCAATTTATGCTTCAGTAAAGGACTCACATAGTTCTAGAAATCAATTTCTTCATTGCAGCCTGTACAATGTGCATCTGGCAATCTGCCTGCAAAGCAAACATAAAACACGTCTCCTATATCAGTGAAACTGCCTCTGTGACTGCACAAGTATGGAAGTGAGATTACCGTCCGGGTTTCCTTAACAGATCAAGCAGCTTCCAAGGCACCATAAATCTGTTGGTATATAAGCAAGAAAATGCATGCTAAAATGCATGCTTATAAAAAAATTCTGACTGAGAGAAAATGTAAAAAACGTGTATAGGTTACTTGAATCTGCAAATAAAAAAAATGAAATAGAGAAATATGAGGCGTTGTTTTTCACAGCAGTCAATTTTTTTGTCTGGGTAGCTGGAATGCCCTGTATTACCATTTTTTCTGTTTATTACCCTGTTCGGTATCCACTCTGCACAGGAATATATGTTAGCAAGTGAAGTGAAGCAGATAACATCCTGATCTAAAATTCTTTCTAATGCCACTATCAGCCAGAATGTTCTGTGCTTTGCCCGTTAATGATGTGGCTGTGCTGCAGTGGGCATGCAATGCCAAAAGCAAAGTACACCTGCGGTTTAAAAAAGTCAGATAGGAAGAGTATGAAAGGCTTCATACTTGCACACAGAATCGTACTGAATCACACTAAATTTAAAGTGCAGTCACAGCAATTTTTTAGAAATTAAAAAACATTAAAAGCCATTTTTCCCCATGTGAATAGGACTGACATCTTACAATCAAACAATTTTTGCACAGAGGAAAAAATGGCAATCCACATGCACTCCCAGCACGTCGGAGGAATACATTTCGATCAGACAATCGTTTAAAGCAATAGAAAATTGACTGGATTTTAAATGAAAGTATTGTATTTAAATATGTCAAGCTGCTTCTTGTTCATCCATGAGAGAGAAACATATTGACTCTCAGATGCAGCAAATGCAGGCGTTTTTTTAAATATGCTGTCGGACAAATAATGGTTCTCTATGGATTTCAGAATGATGAACAGTTCTAAAGCAAATAGTGTATTGCCAAGAGGCTGCAGGGAAACAGCCATAACAAGTCTCCAAACTGAAAAATTGGATTTATTTGATCTTCCTTACTACAGAACCATGTATTAGAAGGCCCATGACAAGAGCAGCTAATATTTAACCAAAACTAAAATGTAAATGAAATGATATTGCCATCACTTAAAAACCAGCAGTGTGCTTTAAATTATGTAGTGTATGTGTCAATCTTTAATACAAAGCAGGTGAGCGATTACATTCTTCAAAGTCCTTTCTTAACAGTTCTCCCTCGAGTAGATGTGCTTCATGTCTAGCAGCTTCAGTACATCATATCAGATATATCTGTTACTCAGATAGAAGTATCTGCAGATAGGTATAAACATTTTAGAGTTAGTATTTTATAATAATAATAATAATATGGCATTACAAGACCACCTAATGTTCTGCAAGAAATGATCAAACTGAATTATTACATGATTTTTAACAAATGACCCGTCTCTTAAACAGTTCTAACAAAGACAGTTCTCCTGCACTAAAGATATTGATCAAGAATACATGAAACAAGTATAAAGAGTCACAATAAGAAATACCTACTGTATGATACTAGGTGGCTTTTTGGCTATGTGGCATTTTTTGTTCAATTGTACTAGTTTAATTCAGTAAGTTAAGCTGACCATAGACGCAAAGATCCGCTCGTTTGGCAATATTGGAAAAACTCAGCACCCATAATATTAAGTCTTTTCATTCCAGAATGGAGCACAAAGACCCAAGTTTTTCTTATGACAAACGTATTAATAAGAGGCAGGCTCAGGCCAGCACTTACTGTAGATTGCACCTTGGAAGCCTCCTAGTTACTTCATAGCCCTTCAACAATCACTGCTAGTGATGGGCGAATAAATTCGCGAAACGCCAGAGAAAATTCGCCTGGTGAAAATTCGCTAAAAAAAAACAGCGGCGTTTTTGACGCGATGTGCGTTGAAAACATCGCCACATGACGAAAACGATGCAATGCGACTTCTTTCACGTTTTTTTTCACGAATTTCGCTGGAAATTTTTCGATGAAGCTAAACTGGGTAGATTCGCCCATCACTAATCCCTGTCTATATGGCTACTTTGCCACTGTCTTAGCTACACTCCACACCTATTTCCAGGTTTGTAGTACAGCACAATGTACAGAATACAGACAACAGAAGCCATTACCCAAGGCATTATTGTAACTCTGGGAGGCACATTTATTAAAGGTCAAATTTTAAATTCATGCGAGTTTCCAAAAACTCCCCTAAACTCCCATAAATTCAACCAATCTAAATTTATCATTAAAATTAAATTTTTAAAACTTGGATGAATTGAAATGACCAGGGCCGGATTTACCTAGCAGGCGCCTGTAGGCCCTCTGACGATTGTCGCCTATGTCCCCTCTGTCCCCTCCCTTTTATTTGCTCAAATTTTCATCATCTGGACTGAGCAATATGAATTGGGTGTGGTTGCAGCATGTTGCCCCCTAAAATTCTGCTGCCCTAGGCCCGGGCCTAGGTGGCCTCTCCACAAATCCGGCCTGGAAATGACCCGAAACTCGATTCGCTTTTTTTCTAGGAAAAAAACTTGAATGTCAAGAAGGCTGCAAACAGCACCATACTGATTCCTGGACCTTTCCCATTGACTTAAACAGCAATTTGGCAGGTTTTAGGCGGCAAATGGTTGAATTTAAATTCTTAAAGGGTCAGAGTATGATAAATCTGAAAAATTGAATTCAAATTTTTTTTTAAAAAACTTGAATCGAATTTTAACTCCCTAGTCGAAATTGACAATTTTGATCATGAAAAGTTTTGAAAATTTGAATTCTCAGTTAGACCCAATTAGACAATGGTAAATATTATTTTATAAAGGCATGTGGTGTCTTCCCGTAATCTGTCAAACCAAGACCAATTTATCACTGCAGGATTTTCAGGATGGTTGCCATAATGTCCATATACCAGGGCCTGAACTAGGGGTAGACAGAAGAGGCACATGTCTAGGGGGCAAAGTGATGGTAAGCCAGGCACATACGATCTCTGCCACCTACCCCAATCCAATTCTCTGTCTCCTATGTCTTCACTCACACTTTTCTGTTTGCCTGTGAGACCATGCCCGTCTACTGTATTTCGTGCGTCGGCTCATTTTCATCCTTGCCCCTATCCGCTCGTGTATACACACTCATTCGTTCAGGCATCAGGGGGTGGGACTTGGTTGCCTAGGGCACCTTGCCGGCCTGGCACTGCCATGTATCATGCCAAGTTTGATTGTTCTGACCATATAGTTTGTGTAGTATTAGCTACAAGTATCTGTGTACAAGTATCTGTGGATCTTACCCTAAACGGAATCTTGGGATGAGCAATATTTTTTGCAATTAGCATAAAAATTAGTCTCCCCAAGGCCCCATCCTTTAACAATTGGCTGTGGAAGCAGAATATCCTCCTAACAAGAGATACTATCTAATAAAGGAATGAGCACATGATATTTTCCTTGCTAATGAGGTATATCAGAGCATTGTTTTACATTGTACTTGTCTTTTATTTGATTAACACATGCATTTTTTCTTTGCTGCTTGCTCCAGAACATAATAATCTCTTAGAAAGTGATGAGATAGAGACTGTACACAGCATGTAATCAAGTTATTATCCATATTGTGTTCTAAATAAACCTAGTATAAGTGGTATAACTGGTATATTGCGCTACGAAACAAGTTGGTGCTATAGAAATACATGTTAATAATGTTAATAATAATAATACTTGTTAGTGAGAAATATGTTTCTTGTTCATGTGTTTATATTATATATAATATATATTACTTACTGTATATATTCCATTGTATCTTAGGCAAGCCGGATATCTTTTTCATCAAAAGTCGCAGTTTGCTTTAAGTTGACAAGCCTTCCAGACATCCCCTTCTAAGAGTTTTGTTATTGCTAGCCTGATTGACAGAAAGTCAGCAGAAATTTCCACAGTGATTGGTAGCGACAGTGTCTCAGTATATCAGAAAGTATAGATTCACTCTGGATTTGCATTTGATGGATTTGATATAAACAATAAAAATTTGTTATGGCATCTCTGTATAATCAAAGAATTCAGAACCCAAAAATCTGGGCTTTAAGCGGTATTTATTATGTATAGAAAAAAAAGAAATAAAAGTATAATTATGGTTATTATCCCCTAAATACAAATCGTGTTGTACATTAATGGCTGAAAATTTTGAAAGAAAATATTCCTGAGTAGATGAACATTGGCTGAACAATGCAAATGTAATAGATTCATTATATCACTAAAAAGGGTCACCCAACTAGTAGTCATAA
>CM044432.1:48592596-48609595 GCA_024363595.1 Xenopus borealis | reverse complement strand
TGTACTGGACAAGTGGCAACCCTATTCTGTGCTGGGGGTTCAGGACTACTAGATGTGGTGCAAAGTTCTACTTTGGCTCTAAAATATATTTCTTTAGAAAAGTGTGTGACAACATTACTGGGCTACACAGACAGAGTCATTGCAGCCCATGCAGGTCCTTGATTTTTAAGTCATCTATCAACCTTAATACATTAGTGTACAAATGAAAATTATAACATAGCATATGGATGCTAAATGTCAATGCTTTTCAAAAGCAGAATCCAGAATTCAGTTTGGGCAGGATTTAGTCTTTCTCAGCAAGATTCGGATTCAGGCAAATATTCATACTTGCTCGACCAAATCCATATCCTTAAACGGGATGAAAAAAAATGTTTAACTGTGCAAGTTTTTCCATTTCCACCCCTAATTTGCACATGCATATTTGGTACAGTATATGGTCAAATCTTTCACTAAGGATTCAGGGTTTTCGGCTGAATCCCAAAATAGTCAATCTAGTCCAAATAGGGAGTAGCTTATCAAAGCTACTGGTGTTATTTTATATTTGCACTGAACCCTAAAAATTGTAGCACCTGGATCTCGAAAGGACCCTCCATGAGAAATGTAATTCTTTCCTATATGAGATCTAGGCATAAAAAAGAATAAATAAACCTGAAATCAAAAGCATTACAAATGTTTGACAGGCAAGTTTGCAGCAAGGAATCAATATTCTACACCTATTATCTCTCTTTTTAAGCCTTCATCATCCATGGCTTCTCAAGAATGCATTAAATACAAGCAGCTGATTACATAGGCACATAGCTGCAAGAACAGTGTGCCTCTTTCACAGGAACCATCACTGATATTATCATATTGATTCTAGTGTCATATTATCCCTGTGTGAAAAAAAGTATAGCTTTGTGATTTTCCACGATCCACAAATGATCTTAAAGAGAAACAGACTAATACTACAATTACCAGATATTGAATTGCCTGGACAGACTACAGTGAAGATTAAAAAAGCGATAGAATGAATCTTGTTCTGAAAAACAGAATATGGATATTTCTTATACATTAAACACAATCTTTTCAGCAAAAATTAAAGATTTTTCATTTTGAACATTCTTATGAGAGCTGCAGGAATACCATATTAGTTTTTATTTGCTGGCTAGCCTTTGGAGATGCAAGCAAGCTCGCTGTGGCCATTCCATGATTTATACTCTCCCTACTGTATTGCTGTTCACAGCTACGGTGGATGGATTTGCAATTTGATTTGTGTTTGCATCAGAGCTGAACCCTCAGCTCCTGTTTTCCGGAAATGTTTTGAAGTGACTGTCATTTTATGTTTTAAATAAAAAATACATCAGAAATATTTATATAGAGGCAGTTGCATCGTTCAGGCAAAATGGGATTACAATAAACGGGGATAATTCCATTTGCATAAATATTCAATATTTTTTCATACTGTATACAGCCCTCAAACTCTAGAAACCATAGTGCAGAATAAAGTCAAGGAAGTCTAGCTTCAATCTCTTTATTTCACTTATATTGCTCATTGTGTTTGCGTTCATCTTTTCTGCTTTTCCAGTATGACAGCTATTTTATGGGAATATGGTTTTGGTCCAAACATTTACAGCTTAGTTTGTCTTGATTGACCACGCTCGCAAATCCCTTTATTCTGCAAACTTGGTGATTTATAAAAGCATTTAATTTGCAGTTCCAGTTTCACTGTTCTAGGCAACTGGTAGTACAAAATTTAAGAGTAGCACTTAGGCATCTTTTAGATATGATAGGGGAATTAGTTAAAATATATTCTGATTAGGACAATGAGGGAAAAAAATTCCAAGGTCACAGGGCTGTCAATTTATCTGGCCACAACATATCTAAGTGGTCCAAATTTTAAAAGAGCCACATAAGCAGCGTCAGACTGGGGGCCCGAGGCCCACCAGTCCTGCTGACTCAGGGCCCCCTAGCCACAAAACCCCTCAGTCACAACCCCTCCAACCACCCCATCCTAGCCACAAATCCCTTCCAGCCCCCCCTCGTACCTTTCCCTTCAGGTAGGTCAGTAAGGTAGGTTGGAAGGGAGGTTGGGAGCATGGTCGGCAGTCAGCAGTGCAGGGAGAGGTTCCGGCCCAGTCCAACTCTGGATATAAGCCAATATTCATCTTTAGGAGAGGACAATAAATGAGGTACTTGTTTATAGTTCATCCCTTACACACAGTCTAACATTGATTTCCAACAGACAACTTTTATAATTTTTTTTAATCTTTAATCTGTGTTCTTCCTCATGTTTATGTCCATGTTCCCTTTTGCTTAACTGCTGGGAACCCAAATATATAGACAAAGGTTGCAGTCTGTCCATAATATTTACAGGTATGAGATCCATTATCCAAAAAGCTCAGAACTGCAGAAAGGCCATTTCCCATAGAGTCTATTTTAAGCAAATAATTTTTAAAAAGCATTTCATTTTCCTCTGGGAGCTCCCGGTGAGATTGGCCTTGTTGGTAAGAGCACATGCGCATAACATGCCTCATACGTCACGCACATGTGCATAATGAGCAAGTTGTGGCATTCAATCATCATACAATTGCAAGTGCCCCAACATGACTGCTTTAACCAGGAGCTCCCTCACAGTAGGGGGGGGATGGCAATGGCGGGGACAATTTTTTAAAAAAAAAGTACTTTGACCTACAACGTGAATGCGTGCTGTATTAGTCTGCACCTTGTGTTGGGGATAATATTTTGCCAAGTGCCCTATTGACCAAATTGGGGAGAGAACGAGTAACAAAATATACCCAGTGACTATAGATTTTTAGTATCTATAGTTCCTAAACTATACAAAATTAGGGAACATGCATTTTAAAACATCAAGACATTGATCTGGTGTGACTTTTTGTTTAATACTTATTTTTCTCTTCCTAAGAACCTTTGGTTTGCCATCGGAGCAGGGGTACTGGAGGGGACAATTGTCCCAGGCCTAGTAACTTTTACATGGTAAGGGGGGCCCAGCCATGCTGCACTTCCTTGATTAGCTGAGCCTTGTTGAGTTGTCAAAGTAGGAGCTAAAGCTGCCACCAATGTAGGAGCCAAAGCCGATATGCAAGTGATAGCCGAAGCTGATGAGAGGAGCTGAAGAAGAAAGGTAAGTTCCTCTGAGCACCAATGGTCTGATTTTTTTTTTCTTGTTAGGGTTCTGGCCATCAATGTTTTTTTTTTTAAAACTTGTGAAGGGGGCCCTGGTCACCAATTGGTTTTTTTTTACTTGTAAGAAGGCTCTGTCCACCAATGTTTTTTTAACTTGTAGGGGGGGGGGGGACTGGCCACCAGTGTGTTTCCAGAAAAATGTTGTCATAAGTGGCCCCACAAATTCTGATGGAAGTTCGGGGTTTAGGGCACAAAGGGCAAGCATTTTTCTGGAGAGGCTGGCTGTCACCATCTTTTATGCCATTGGTGCAGGTGATTTTGGCTCCTTTGAATTCACCTTCATAAGTATGCATCAAAATACCCTATGTAAGGAACATTCAAATATTATTTGTACCCTTACCAACACCTGTCTTCTACACTCACCCTGGAAAAAGTAGTATTTCTGTACTGTATATACGTATATAAATGCACATACCTCTATTAAATTAAATGTACATCACAATCTTAAAACTTTGGATATTATTCTTGTTTAAGAATTCATCCAAGACACTCTTAAAGGGCAAGTCAATCCCAGAATAAAAATGTGCATAGTAAAAAAAATTCTAAGCAAATTTTCAATATACAATCAATTTCAGGGTTATTTGTAAAAAAAAATTGATACTTAACTACTGGTTGTTACTTTTTAAACAATGTTGCAAAAGTTCCCCAGCAAAGACATTTCTGTTAATAAGCTACCTTGTCTAAAGTTGACATACCTTTAAAGGCAATAATAGAATCACTTTTAAATAGAAATGGAATCAAGAACAAAGTAATTATTTTATAGGTGAGTGAAAATTCAACAGGGTCAAGGCATAAACAAAAATGTTCTTTGTCATAATCACGAAGTAAAGAATATATTATTCAGAGGTAGAATATTCCCCATAATGATTCCCCATAATGATTCACATCATAAGTGATTAATATGCTTTCAGTTTCCAGTAGCAAGTGTAGTATCATCAAATTTAAAAGAAAAGACGAATACTCTTTCACAAAAGAATCAGTTAACAAAACCTTGAAGAAGAGTTGAAGAAAATGATCCACAAAGCACATGCGTTCTTGGTTAAAAACCTGTGCCTTACATTTTATACGGGGGCTGTTTCAGGTCTTTAACACCACTTTTTTAGTTTATTAAAAACCTGGAACTTGAATTACCTAAAACAACCGCAAGTTGGATTATTCTAATTTCTTTTTGCCTTTAGTGCAAGTATCAGGCAGAAATCAGAATTCAACTGGAGCACTGATGAAGTGCTCTTCTGCATAGGTATTTGTCTTTTAACTCTAATCTGGGTTCCATGGTATATGTCCTGTCACCTCATGGTCATGATCCCTTCTGCTTTTAAATGACTGATATAATGATATTAACTGCTGGGAACTCAAAGATCCATTCTTAGAGACACATATATAGACAAAGTTTGCAGTCTGTCTGGAATATATACAGGTATGAGATCCATTATCCAAAAAGCTCTGAACTACAGTAAAGCCATATAAGCCAAAAATCCAAATTTTTAAAAAGCCTTTAATTTTCTCTGTAATAATGAAACAGTGTCTTGAATTTGAGCTAACTAAATGATTTGTAGCAGACTTAAGGTCCACATACACAGTCTAATTAATTAAGTTGCCAGATAATTGCCAATTAAGCCAATTAAGTTGCCAGCTAATTGGGCAGTGTATGGGGCCCTCCGTTGGGCTTCCGAGTCAACATCTGGTTGAAAGACGTCCGAATGACAATCGGGCTGGTTTAAAAATCCAGTCGAATTGAGGAGCACATTGGTTAGTTGATAAGAATCTCGATCCGACCATCTTCTCATTGTGATTGATCGTTGGGCCCTAGGGTCTCGGATCAGCCCGATGTTACCCACCTCCAGGTGGGCATATTGGGGAAAGATATTTTCATTTGTTGACTTTGCCAAACAAGCAGATCTCTGTATGTATGACCACTGTAAGGGTATGGTGTTCCAAATTACAGAAAGAGCCCTTACCTGGAAAACCTCAGGACCCAATATCAGTTTTATTTGTCTTGCCTTAGTTACACTTAATTGTCTCTTCTTTCCCTGGATAAACATAAAAGGGCACCTGTCAGGTAATAATGTTATCCACAACCATAGGTGCAGTCTAATTTTTTTTTTTTAAATGCCCCTCTCTACTAGTAGGCTATGTGCAACGGGAGGGATCTCGCATGAGCATAATGAAAATCTGCCCTGAATTGCTTGTTATGGGCATGCATGTGATGTCACATGAGCGGGTCACATGCTCCCTCCCAGTGCGGGTAGCCTAGCTCTGGCGGGGGGCATTTAAAAAAAAAAAACTAATGTTATCCCCAACCGGATTGCAAACTCTATTAGCCCGTACCTTTGGTTGGGGATAACATTTTTACCCAACAGGTGCCCTTGAAGGGGAAAGAAACATTTAAAAATGTCAGATACGGATGGAATGGTACTTATTCATGTGTATACACTTACCAGCAGCTTCCTTTCTGTTATATGGGCCCTTTCAGATATTAGGCCAAATATCCGGCAGAATTAAAAACCAACTTGAGCATTAATGCAGTGCTCTCCTGCATAGGCCTAAGTTAAAATCCAATTGTTTGGTTCTGCATGTAGATTGACAAATCAGATCTCTATACAGGTATGGGACCCCATTATCCGGAAACGCGTTATCCAGAAAGCTCTGATTATGGAGAGGCCATCTCCCATAGACTCCATTATAATGAAATAATTCAAACTTTTAAAAATTATTCCTTTATTCTCTGTAACAACAAAACAGTAGCTTGTACTTGATCCAAACTAAGATATAATTAATCCTTACTGGAAGCAAAACCAGCGTTATATAATATTTACATGATTTTCTAGACGACTTAGGGTATGAAGATCCAAATTACAGAAAGATCCATTATCCGCAAAACCCCAGGTACAGAGTATTCTGGATGACAGGTCCCATACCTGTACTGCACAATTTCAGAAACAGAGACAGAGAGCATACATATATTGCCTAACACCAATATGAACTAATATTTTAGTTATTCAAGGCAAAAGCATTGATCCTATTTGAATCCAAAAGGAAAAGGTTAAATCAGTTAGAAATGATAGAGAGCTACATAGAGAGAATATTTAAAATGTTAGAGCTCATAACTTTTTTTTTCTGTTGCCTTCTAACAAATCAACTTTGCATTTATGACTTTACAAAATCCCCAAAGCCTCACAGAAATCCCTTTACTGCCTAAGCAATGTGTGGTTGTTAGTGCCTGCTGTGAGATCAGCAGGATAGTGGGAGAACTCTGCAGCTTTCTACATATGGCCCTGGTACTTTTTTAAGCATTCATCTGTTCAAATGTTAAAAGAACAGAGCTCTTTCAAGGAAAACTAGCACCAAAAACTAGTTCAGAATAAATAGCAAAGTAATGTGAAAACAAGTTTCTTTGTAAACAAACTCTATATGATGGAACAGTTCTTCTGAACAGGTGCCTGGCATACATTCCAAGGAACATTCTGTTGGGGTTTAACTACATTTTCTGCTATCCTGAGCTATCTGTAGCCTTATTAAACTACTCGATGTGTGCAGCTTCAGTTTAAATATTATTCTGTGTGAGAGCCCGAGGCACATATCCTCTGGCACATAAAAGCAACGTTACTTCTCCTAAGCATTCAGCGCATGTGATTTATAATTAAGGGTGAATTATTTTAGATACTGACATGGGGCTCAATAGTATAGTATTTTTGCTAAAATGAACTGATGAACCATGGTTCCTCTTACTAATAGTGATGGGCGAATGTGTTCACCTCCGGCGATCTCGCGGCGAGCTCCAGTGATTTGCTGCAGACGAATAAATTCGTGCAACGACAGCGAAATGTCGCCCTGGCGAAAATTCACTGGCGTCTTGTTTTGGACTGTCTCTGGACACGCGTGTCCTTTTTTGGACGCCAGCGCCCATTGCCGGCACCTGGTTTTTTTTATGTTGCAATGGGCGCCAGTGTCCAGAAACTGACGCTCACATTCAAAAATGGATGCGTGCATCCAAAACGAGATGGGGTGGTGAAAAATTCTGAGAAGCGAAACGCCGCCGATTCACCCATCACTACTTACTAACTATTTAGCTGACTGATGTCTGAAATATCTTTCTTCCATAGGCAGCAGAATATGGTTTTGGTAGGGGGGGCCCGAATAACACAGTTGGTGCGTGTAGCTGCCAAATTTGGCCATGCCCCCTTTTGGCCACTCCCTTTGGACTCCACCCACTTTCCCATGTGCTTTCACTGAATTTTCAGGAGAATCAAACCATAGCAGTTGTGGTGTTTATACAAATGGCCTGCAGGTGGCACTGTGCATAAATATGCCTTTCTGTACAACTTGAAAGTGAAAGTAAGACTTACTGCTGTTATGTAATGGCTGCATAAACCTGCTAATAAATCATTGTTATACCCTCCTCATACTCGGCTACTAAACACAACAGCAGTGGGGAAAATTAGGGAGTATTAACATCACATGTACAATTTTAACTGTAGCTGCGAATGCTGCACTGCAAGCACATTATGGGGAAAAGGGGGGAAAAGATTCTGGCACCTAAAGTACATTACATGCAGAGACTGTGAGGTACTGAAATGACATACTGTACAAATGAGCAGTAGGTACTGATCTCCCAAGAACATAATATAGAGAAGGCACCACAAGCACTATAAAGAACATTATATAGTAAGAAGCAGAGGGAACTGACAAACCAAATAAATACATACAGATGCAGCCACTTTGGATTGTGCGTTTGACACAGAATAACTTAACTCATCTATTCCATTTATACCACTTAGCACAGAATATTGTGTCACAGCATCCCATCCAATTAAAGAGTTCACCATTGAAAACAATGGGGCTTTGGTATGCTAATGAAAAGGTTAAATGCATTAAAGGAGTTAAGATAACTTTAGATAACACAGTTTCTTTAATTGACCCTGAGTCATGACGCATTTAACTTACAAGGTTAGAACCCTTTATATTATCTTTTTGATGGTGCCGTTTAATACTATTTTGTGAAATATGCATGGATGTCGCCATACTGTAACCTGCATCTACATGCGAGGGTGGCCCCGACGCACATGTGCAGAGCAGCACGGCCGCAAACTTTTCTTTTTTTTTCTTAAATAAGAGACGGGGGGTCTGGCCCATAAAAGTTGGGGGCCCACGGTATTTTTTCCCGATGTCCCGCCGGGCCAGACTGACCATGGTCATAGCTGTTAAAATAGCTGGATAACTGGATCCTACTTTGCAGCTTAAATGGGTTCCCTCTGGTGGTAAGGGGTCTGAACGTAACCCGTTTTGTGCCTATAGCCAGCATGAGGTGATTTTGTGAGACCCCAATAGCATCAGGACTGCATGTTGGTATAGTAGATATATGCTATATATTCTATTTATATTCTGTCGGTTGTACTATTTCTGCAGCCACTCTATAAAACATAATTTTTTTTATTCCATGCTCAGGAAACCATCAAATGAAGAGGAAAAAGCTGTTTCTCCTCAAATGACTTGCCTCTGTCTTTGCTCTAGTGTTTATCCTGATAACTGATGCTTTTAGTAGGGATGAAAAGACTGACTTGCTAAAGTATTGTATACCCATCAGTAATGGTGACAAAAACAACTAACGCAAATTCTGCTCTGCCTTTGAACCCTGGGTCCATATCTTTACCGCAGGATTAAGTCATCAAACAATCTACATTATTATTAGGGAAAAAAAGCAGAAGCTTTGAGCAAGCATTTACTATTGAAGAATTTAAAACAGTATGTCTGGCTTCTGCTTAACAGAAGGGGAGGAGGATAACTGGCAAGGTACATTTTGTACAAAAACATATTTGTTCATTTAAAGTCAATCAGCTGAATACATTTCCATACAATCCCTAAGGACAGCACTTTTGTATCATCTCAAACCCCCAATATTTCCCTCGCTTTCTCTCTTTTCTAATAAAAAAAAAAAAAAAATACGATCACGCACTGAAAGCCAATTAAACACACGCTGTATGCAAGAAAATGCAAGGGCAACGACGGTTGAATCTATCGGTAGGTTTTTTTATATAGGTTATTTTGCAATTCATAAAACATGTTGCATCAGGGGAGCCAAGGACTGCACTGTTTAACAAAAAGATGTTCTTCCTGACCAAATGTTATGCTTTTTAGCTTTGTTCACTTTTTTTTTTTTTCATTTTTCATTTTGTTCTCACAAAGGCAGACATTTTAAGCATGATACAACACTGCCACCTGCAGCATTAAATCAGTGAAAGTGGCCAAGGCTCAATAGAACTTTAGCATTTCAATTTCATTTCAAACCTTTTACAGCATCATAGCTTAACATAAGGAAAATAAAATATTTTCAACATGCCTTCTGGAAAACAATCCATCAATGTGTTTACTGAACTGTACTAATGTGGAAATACGTATGCGTACGATATTTTTTTTAAAATATTTGTAGAGGGATTAAAGCAATAAAATATATAACTTTTTAACCTAGGCAATTAGTTAAAACTAGTATCTGAATACTGCATACAGTGTATAGTGCTGGCAAGATGATGCTGTTAGAATGATGTCAATTTCTGTATCAGGAGAAATATGCCTGGACCCGGTTGGACCTCCTGTCATTTGCTGCCATGGACTGTCAGGAGAATTTCCATTACATTCAACGACAGAAGGGACTGGGCCTGCAGAAGGAGAAAACACCATGTGTGCTATTGGCCTAAAACTTGTAATTATAGCATTTCAGCATCGCAACAAGAGAATAAATATGGCATTAGCACCCATCAATTAGAAGTTAAAGAGAAAAGGGTCAGATTCAGTTACATGAGAAACCCTTAAAGGAATAGTCCAGTGTAAAAGAAAAAATCTTTCCAATATCCAAAAATGTAATGTATAAAGGTTGGAATGGCTGAATTTATAGTTCAATAACATCCAACATGCACATGGTGAATCCATCCCCTCCTATAGGGGTACTCACTAGGCCACAGACCCTTCAATAGCATTAGTCAGGGTTGCAGATGCTATTGCAGAACTCAGCAGCGGCGAAAATTCGCTAGCGTTGCCTTTGCTAACGTCTGCCGCACTCCGCCAGCTGAATTTTCGCCAGCGCTACGCAAATTCACTAAAGTTCGTAGTTACACTAAGGTCGGCGAATGATAGCTTTGTTGCGCTAGTGTTACTCCTCCAGGCAAAGTGCATTAATGCTAGCAATGCCTAATTTGCATACCGCGCGAATTTCAAAGTATAATAGAAGTTGGTGTTAGTAAATTTGCGAAGTTACGAATTGACGTCACGCAGGTGAATTAGCACTAGCGTTAGACGCTTTAGTGAATTTCCCCCACAGTATGAATGTGCTTCTCCTGATACTGTGTTCAGCCGGACACAAATGTGCAGAAAGTAAAATAGTCTAAATCTGTTTTATTAGCTATTATTATAATACACAAACGTGTTACTCACACACTCCATCAAAGTCATGTTCCATATTGTTCATCAGAAGTCTGTGTAGTACAATATGAGTAAAATTGAAAGGAGTGGATCCATTGCATTCACATAGGGTGTTGTTGAAACACATTGGGGCTCATTTATAAACACTGGGCAAATTTGCCCATGGGCAGTTACAAATAGCAACCAATCAGTGATTAGCTTTTTGAAGCCAGCTGCAAGTAGAACAATGAATGCAGCAATCTGATTGGTTGCTATGGGTTACTGCCCATGGGCAAATTTGCCCAGTGTTGATAAATGACCCGATTTCTTGGTTCCCCCAAAAGATTCCTCACTCTGTACTTTACAGCCTACCATATATAGATGGTGCTGCGCAATACTTTTACTTGGACATTTATGTGCAGGTCTGGCTGAAGACCTGCAACAAGTTCTTTGAAAAGCTTTTAGCACTTGACTCTTTGTTTCTTCTTTATACGGGAACTATATGAAAAATGAAAATTGAATATAAGCTTCAGCATACTGAAATAAGAAGTTTTCTAAATAGAATATATTAAAAATTCTCATTCTATTAAAATCACCAGAAATCAGGTCTCTCTACATGCAGAATTTGTGCAAATGGCAGTTATTTTGTTAGATATTGTTTGTACTGGAATCAATTGTTTGAGTGAGCTCTAATACATCTGCTGGGAAAGGAAGCCCCCCCCCCATAAGATATACTGTATGTAACTGTCAATGACTATCTGACACCCAACTGCTGCAAAAAGACAGAATGAAGAGAAACAGATGCTGAGTAGTGATGGGCGAATCTATCCCGTTTCGCTTCGCCGAAAAATTCCAGTGAAATGTGGTAATTGGCGAATAATTTGCGAAACAAGTCACTGCACATTTTTGATGCGTGTCGCTTCAAGTTTGACGTGCGGCGTGTCGAGTTTGACGCCGTTTTGCAAATTTATTCGCCGGTGGCGAATCGCGGGTATTCGCCGTGAATTCACTAATGCTGACAGAGGAATAGTGAAGATAAACTTGATTATCTCAGAAACACTACAGAATATCTAATTGATTGTCTTTATAAAGTGACATGAGGCTAGACATTTCTCAAAAGAGCAAACAAAATTTTTATATTCAGTTTTGAAATCTGACATGGGGCTAGCCATTTTGTCAATTTCCCAGCTGCCCCAAGTCATGTGACTTGTGCTCTGATAAACTCTTTACTGCTGTACTGCAAGTTGGAGTGATATCACCCCCTCCTTTACCCCACCCAACAGCCTAACAACAAAACAATGGGAAGGTAACCAGACAACAGCTCCCTAACACAGCTGCCTGGTAGATCTAAGAACAGCACTCAGTAGTAAAAACCCATGTCCCACTGGGTTCTATTCAGTTACATTGAGAAGGAAAAAAAACAGCCTGCCAGAAAGCAGTTCCCTCCTAAAGTGCTGGCACAAGTCACATGACCGGGGCAGCTGGGAAATTGACAAAATGGCTAGCCCCATGTCAGATTTCAAAACTGAATATAAAAATTTTGTTTGCTCTTTTGAGAAATTATTTCAGTGCAGAAGTCTGCTGGAGCAGCACTATTAACTGATGCGTTTAAAAAAAAAAACATGTTTTCCCATGACAGTTTTCCTATAAGGCTTATAAAGTAAGCACCTGTAGCAATTTTAGATGATTCTGCACTGCTGTAGTTACAAGTTGCAAGATGCAGAGATATTGGAATATGTCTAATCTTCAATCTTATTAGTCCTACCTTTTCAGTCTAAAGATATTCCAATACTTAGAATCCCCTCCATTTTATGGACCAATGAACTTAACTGACACCAATGAATACTCTCCCTAACACCATTATAAACATACAGCAAAAACAGCGATCATTTCATTGTGATATGCTACTGAATTCTGGGTAGTGCTGTTTTCAGACTGCTTCTATTAGTCAAATCACCATTGCCATGTAAACTAATCAAGATATGCATATTGTATGGGGTTGTTTCATTACTCCCCAGCAAAACAGGCATAATTGGTTGTTAGAAATGTGATGTAAAAGCTCTAGGCAATCATTAATGTTTGAACCAAGCCCCAATTTTAAAGTACATTGAACAGCCCAAAGGCAGCAAAATGGGAACAATCAGAGCCTTGTTTTCCTAGATATACAAAGACAATATTGGATTCCATTGAATAGACACATGAAAATATGTTTATACATTAAAGCAGTGCTGGCCAACTTCTGTGGTACCGAGGGCCGAACTTTTTTCTGGCCTACGTGGTGGAGGGACGATAATGGAAGTCAGTGTTGACCACTACCCCTTTTAAACCACATCCACTGTAAACTACACCAACGTTACCACAAGAACTTTGAAGATTACACATTAATGGTTGTAACACACCAAAACAAAAATGGTTGGTGCTCACTGCAGAGATATCCCTCATCACTCATATGTGAAACATTTCAGTGAGCCATATGCCTAATCCTCCCCTGTAGATAATACAGAAACACCCCCAAAATATGATTAAACACCTTAGGGGCCCCTTATAACTATTTCCAAATGCTAGCAAACACCCAGAACAATCCCCTACATGGCTTACATCCCACAGGTTGCATAGGGCAAGCTCAGAATTACACACACAAGCAGCACTGGGCAAGCAGAGTATGACACAAACAAGCAGCACTGGGCAAACAGAGTATGGCACACACAAACAGCACTAGACAAGCAGAGTATGACACACACAAGCAGCACTGGGCAAGCAGAGTATGACACACATAAGCAGAGTATGACACCTAAAAGCAGCACTGGGCAAGTAGAATATGACACACACAAGCAGCACTGGGCAAGCAGAGTATGACACACACAAGCAGCACTGGGCAAACAGAGTATGGCACACACAAGCAGCACTAGTCAAGCAGAGTACGACACATACAAGCAGCACTGGGCAAGCAGAGTATGACCCACACAAGCTGCACTGGGCAAGCAGAGTATGACACACACAAGCTGCACTGGGCAAGCAGAGTATGGCACACACATGCAGCACTGGGCAAGCAGAGTATGGCACACATATGGAGCACAGGGAAGGCAGAAAAGAGCAGGAGACGACTCTAAGGGGTACTACATACAGTGACACAGTACTGGTGCCTCATTAGCATTTTGTATAACGTGTGAACATATGAACAATGTTGGCATTTCAGTCTGGGTATCAGGTGTGAACAGTACAGGGTTTTAGGTGTGTGAACAAGTGTGAACAATGCAGGGGGATCACAGGTACGAACAATACAGGGGATTAGTCTGAATTTGAGTCTTAAACAAATCAGGGGCCAGTTACTCTCTGTAGTGATACCTTTTAAAGCTTACACATGGTAAGCAGACACAGCAGGCAGACTCTCATGGAGGGCTACAGAAGGGGGGGCACAGAAGGATCGGGCTGCCAGTTAAACAGCCCTGAATTAAAGGCTTCTAACTTCAAGGGTAAAAAATAATATAATTCCTTTTTACAGACGTATTTATAATACACTTTTAGGGATTTAGTCTGAATTCCAAAATTTGAGGTTTTTTTTGCTATAAAATCCAAATTTTTTGTGGCAAAAAATCCTTCCATTTTTCAAGATTGAAAAGTCTTAATCTGAAAAACTGGAATCTCAGACCTGCAGAGGTTGTATATAAGTCAATGGGAGAGGTGCCTTTCCTATTTGGAAGTTTATGTGGTCTGTGTTGGAATTAGCCCAACTATTTTAGACTTTTCTAGCAAAAACAGTTCAGACATTCTGGCAAAAAGCCAAAAAAAGTGTAAGATTCGGGTAAAAACCCCAAAAAAACAATTCAGGTTTTCACTTGATTTTATAGTTTGCTCCAATCTGATTACATTGTGCTTTTTTAATAATAAATAAGGTAATAATAAATAAGGTCACATCATGGATTCTAGTTTTGGTCCTAGCATTTTTGGTATATAATTTGCAAAATTAGTTTTGTCTGATGATCTTTTTTTTTTTGTTTGTTTTTTCCTTGTGTATAAAAGTTTTCCTAATGAGAGAGATGAAAGTTGATGTCTTTGACGGTCGAGGCATGGTGACATCACATAAACATGTGCCCTAGGGTTGAATTTGTACATAAATACTAATGTATGCCAAAATGTTTAGCAAAGTTATAAACTGAATACTATCGGGCAGATTTACTAAATTCGTGTGAAGGATTCGAATATTTGCGCGAATAGTCTTGAATAGTCTCAATTCAATTGTGAGACTATTCGAATATGCAAATTAAGTATTTTCGACCATCGAATATAGAATATTCGGGCGCATCAAATAGATAGAATAGATCGAATAATTATATATTCAATCGCTCGACTATTCACCAGTCGAAGAACTTGCCCTTAAATTTTTATTCGACTGCCTACTTTGCCTACCAAATTACAAAATAAGCCTATGGGAATCCCCCATAGGCTATTTTTATAAGTCTTTTGCCGAATTTCTATCGTACAATCGAACGCTTCAAATGTTCATTTCATACGATTTTGGTGATTATTCAAGTGTTTTTTCTGCAACTTTTCGTAGAATCATTCGATCGTACGATTCTGGTGAATAGTCGAAAATGCGCTCAAAATCGGTAAATATTTTGGTGAATGTTTATTTGCCAAATATTCACCAGTCGAATTTGAGGGCTAAAAACCCTTGACAATTCGACCCTTAGTAAATCTGCCCCTTAGTTTACTGCTGATGTTTTTCCTTGCTTATCTGCATAACCATTTATCTGCTATCTCTACTCTCTCTCTCTCTCTCTCTCTCTCTCTCCCTCTCTCTCTCTCTCTCTCTTTCTCTCCCCCTTTACTATTTTTGTTCTTAAGAAACAATTTAATGCAAATACATCGACCTACTTAAAACTGTTTAATGCGTTTTGCATTTCTAGAGCCTATACCATAACTATTTTGCATAGTAAGTGTCATTAAGGAATACACACTGGTATTTCTTTATCCCCAGAAGCTCTATATTTCCATTCTAACTATATATCTCATCTCGTTCATTTAATAAAATCTATTTTCACATTAATATTCAAATGTAAACAGCAGAAGAATAGCCAGCCTTAGCCAATAAATTACTAATGTATTAGCCACATAGCAGCCAATTCCACAATGCATTTTGAATATATTTGCTGATGGCAGAGCTTATTTGTTTGTTTGTTTCTAGTACAGTTTTTATTGGGAATGCTGAGTCTGAAAACTCATTAGACAGGTGGTTGATGTACAGTATGGAACTTTGTGTACGTTGTCTAAGAAAATGTTTTATACATACACAGAGGGGATAAATAGGAATTTCAGCTGCAGGTATTAGACATCTAAAATTTCAATAATACTCCAGCCTGCTCTGTTTACGTAAATTATGCATGACTTTGTTTGTTTTATTCCTGCCTGCTTCAAATATTTTATAGAAGAAGTCAGAAACATTTCTTTAATGTCATATATATGTCTAAATTTAGGAAGGGTTGTTGTCAATGCATTTTAAAAGATAAAAATGTCAAACTTTTTGCTGCTGAAATCAGCAGTTCTGGTATATTGATAGTTGACAGTCAGGCAGGTTCATGCACATGTACATGCATTATATCAATAGGGTCTGTACGAGTAAGCTTCTCCACGTTACCATCCAGAGACAGTTTTATGCAATCAGCGATTCATTTATTTATCCTGTGCTTCATATACAGCAAGGGTAAAAGAGAGTCTGGAAACGCCTCAAATATTTGAATGGATCAGAGCCATTTCTTTTGCCATTGGTTGTATCCCTCTCTCTCTCTCTCTTACACACACACACACTCTGTGTACATATATATAGACAAATACAAAAGGTCCTCTGCACTAAACCGATTATGAATATATTTGAGACACTGAGACATTTTGTGCATACAGCTACTAAAAAATGCCTTACCCTTTAAACAAAACAGGGATTGTTTGTCCATATATTGCAATATATTTAAGCTGGCCAACTACGTCACAGTCATCCCATATCTGGCCAGTCCTACTCTCAAATTGCATCTGATTCATTAAGAATTCTATTGCTTCATTATACATTTTACCAAAGGGACTAATATGAAGTTCCAAAATTAGTAACATTATATTCCACATAAACATAATGGGCCTCATTTGGTAATATTGAGTAAATCAAATCACTGCAGCACCCACAGCACAGTCTGCAAATGGATTTAGGTTGTATATTGAATTTAGAATAATGAAACAAAATATCAGATAATTTGCTATGGGTTATAGCACTCGTGTTAATTCTCCATTCTTTGGCCTTAAAGGAATTGTTTAATGTAAAAATAGAAACTGGGTAAATAGATAGGCTGTGCAAAATAAACATTTTTCAATATAGTTAGTTATGCAATAATGTATTGTATAAAGGCTGGAGTGATTGGATGTCTAACATAATAGCCAG